>CM021529.1:16548388-16560000 GCA_010994315.2 Pisaster ochraceus
CAAGAACGCTTATTAGTTTAAAAATGTATTTTTGCGTGTCTTCAAGGATTTCCTCACAACAACGCCAAAAATAAAACGCCAAGTTTATTTAAAACGTCCGGTTATTTTACGAGTATACAGAAGAAGAAAACAATTATGATCCTTTTTTTTGTCAGTGGAATAAAGATTAGTCTGTATTTTCCTGCAGTCTAACTGCCATTCACAGGTAACAAAAACATCACTGCGGGTTATCCAAAGGTGCGCTATATCTGGTATCCCCTGAGATCATTATGGTTATCACTGTGTGAAATCCTACATTCAAACTGTCAAATAATCCTTTCTTTCGTCCACCCCTGAGAAATACAACCTACTATGTAATTTTATAAATGTTGTTTTCATTTTCATAGGCCTATTTGTAAAGGTTCTGATATATTTATATTTGTTTTACATTTACTTTAATATTTTCTATGAATCTCTTGTTGTATTTTAAACACAATTCAGTCCGTGTCTGCGATGTTTAAATGTTTTTAATAAACCAATAATAATAATTTTGCATATTTTTTCCCCTTTCTAAAAGTAAACAAGCCAATTTGTGTATATTTATATATATCTGTTCTCCATCTTCGTCTAGTTGCCATCCCGTCATCATCTTTATTTCGCTTTGCTATTCTGTATGTTTCTTGTGGATAGGCCTATACCTCTTGCTTTGTCGTTTCTGTTTTAGTTTTCTAATTTTTTCGACTTGCCCTGTATTTTGGGGTATCTGTTATATATTGTTGTGTTGGAATAAATAATAGTAATACTAATATTTAGAGAGTCTCCACGGGAACTGCGCGTCACAGTCCGTGCTGCTGTCTACCCGTGACGAACCAGCGACGACCCTTGTTTTATTAATTAGTAGCTCATTTCCAATGTCACCCGGCTGTCCTTCAACCCATGCTATTCTAACACAAGATGGGTAATTTTCCTTAATGACTAGAACTAATTACCCGTTTGGCACCCTAACAAATTTCAAAACACGTCAGTCGGGAACACATTATCAGCCATCACCAACCCTGTGCCAATTGTTGTTTCCTTCTAAAAATATATTCAACTTGCTCCCCCGGGACATAAAAATCATTTTCATTCCGTTTTGTTTTCAGTCTTTGTATTTCGCCACTGGATGGTCGGTGACACTGCCACCTGTCTGTATATGGGAGCTTGCCGTCAACGCAAACAAACCCTGGAGACGGGCAAAAAAAACCACAAAAAAAACACTCAGCTTCTTCGCAGGTCTCATCTCACCCGGTCGACAGGAGTTTTTTTTTTAGTTGAACTGCCGCATATTTTTTTCAAAAGAATAATCAAATTATTTACCAGGGGCTCGATTTCACAGAGGGCTGACGTTGTTCTCAAATCCAAATCATTCTTAATTGCTAAAAAAAGAGAGTGTGTTGTCGCAACACAAATCACTACAGCAGTACTGACAACTCATACGGTGAATCTAAGTGCTTCGTGAAATCGACCCCAAGTGTTTATTTATTATTTTTTGTCAAACTGTGCGACTATAAAATAGGCACCCTTTGGCCTATATGACAAATGTTGCCCCCATTTTTAATGATTCCATAGTTTGCATGATTTAAATAAGATGATATTTATTTCGATCGCAACCTTCTAAAACCCTACACCAAATTTATACAACTGTGTGTACATAATTTAACTAATGGCAAGTTCAACCAAAACAGTTCTTGGTAAAGACCGCAAATACGCATCCATACTTCTGTGTTTAGTTATTGAACCTCGGTCAATTTAATCAGTCGATAATTCGCCAATGAATCGATCAATCGATCCATCGTATTCTGATCATCCATCAACTAACCAACCAACTCATCCGACCAACAATACCACGGCCACCAACCAAACAGTCAATCAACCACAGCTCAAACTTTCAATTGCTCACAATCCAGCTGGTCCGTATAATTTTTTTTATGGGAAAGGCCGGAAGGAGAATGAAAGTGCCAATTATCCAAAACACAATTATATAAAACCTTCACTAGTTTTAATGAGTGGTTCACCCAATCCTGCAAAGTGCTTCCTTTCATTCTTGGTGACATAACAAATTAGTGTTTAAGCCGAAATATAACAAGAAGTCATAAGAAAACGGAAGATGTTTGCCACCGTTCGGGACAAATTGTTAAACTGGAGTCCATATACCTAAATGCCACCATGTTTCTCCGCGTCACGTAATGCCCGTTTTGAACGCTATTTGTAAATTTGCATTTGAAATTATTTTACAAGTCAAGTAAAGGCAGCTTGATAAACAAGCAAAGCACCCCCAAAAAATAAAAATAATATTAATAATAATAAATAAATAAATAAATAAATAAATAAATAAAATAAAATAAAATAAACTAGAATAAATAAATAAATAAATAAACAAACAAATACTAAATAACTAAATACAATGAATAATAATTAGGGAATAACAATAATAATATGTATAAAAAAATAAATAATTAATTAAATAACTAAATAAATAAATACAAATAAATAAAACAAACAAGAAAATAAAAAAGCACACATCTTCATGACATGCTTTTACTGTTTCTACCGCGTTTGAACATTTAACCCGTGACGTCACGCGAAGCAGTATGACGTCATTACAGCAGCTGGTTTTAGAGGTTATCCACCATGACTGCTTGAATCGAAGACTACGAAGAGTGATACCACTATAGTTGCTTCCCGACCACATGGGGAGGTCGATAATGGTAAGGAAATAATTTGTTGTAACTTGAAATAACAACTTCTTTTATACTATTTCATTCAAACTCCATCATTCGGACCTACAAGCTGGGGTCCTCCTCGTGTGGCTTGGGTCTAACTCAATCGTGGTAGGGCACAGTACGCCTTATTCCTTCACAGCACCGGAGCGAGCTCAAATCTGTGCCAGTGTGGCATCAACTTCGTCATTTGTGACTGCCGGCCCAGCATTCTAGACCACCAAAAGGCGAGTAGGGACTCACTAGACCTCGAAGAGGTCTCCATCAAATGTCTTGAACACCCAAATTACCTATCTAAATGCAATGTCCACCTCGCCAGAGATCTTACGAAGGAAAAAGAAGTAGTTGATAGTACAAAGAGAATTTCCAACAAATAACGGGCGACAAGTTGCTCTTCGAATCTTGCCTGTCGTGTCGTGAATTTTAGGGGGGGGGAGGCAATTTCTTCAACCCTTAAGTTGAAACATTTTGAAGCTAACTTCACTCCTCGGTTGAAACAGAAGGTGCAACTCCAAACGTTTGATTATGGAAGAGTGCGTTCTATGTCAATACTCTAGGCCTATATGAAACATAAAACCAACATGATTGTATACGATGATTAAATAAATAAAGACGGTGATTGCGTTTCTGAGAAAGCTCCTGATTAACCCTGCTTATGTTTTGTCAATTGATTTTGTGCACGTTCGTGTGTTGATGCTGTTTTGATTCGGCTCGTCGAAGAAGCTGAAGAATGTATATACAGCACTTGTGAGACAATCATCTCGCCTGAGGTAGCAGTTGTTCAAAAGGAAACAATCAGGACATGTCGGACCCCTACCCCAGGACAAGTTTTACATTTTATGTATAGTATATCATTAGGCCTATTGTCATGGTTGTATTGTAATTGTAAAAGGCTGGTCTAGTCAAGTTTTATTTCTATATCAAGCTTTATTTGGTTGTTATTTATTGCTCTTTGTATTTTGTACCGGTGTTCATTTTTCTTTTAGAAGGTTCATATTATATGAGATAGTGGGTTAGTATGTTGCAGTTTTCATAACTTTAACTTGTATTTGCACTTCGCCTATTATAACTGAATTAAGAATCTTATAAGCTGTTTATAAAGCTTGATATTTGACCCCTCCCCAATGATGAGTGGTTCTAATAACACGTGCGACAATGGATCTTGTTTTCGTTTATTTGTTTGGTTGTTGTTGTTTTTCGCACATGCAAGCAGGAGTGGCATGGTTGCAATACACACACAAAAACATGCGTCTGGCCATGGTTTGACAGTACTCCTATGCCTGCTGTGCACACACTGGGCTGGAATTTATTTCAAAAGGCCCAACATAATAATAGTGAATTAAAAACCAAGATGCAAGAATTTGAACATTTTATAGTGATTCTTCAAAGTGTGACAGTTCGTGTGCTGTACCAATCCGCAGGTGAGAATGTGTATATTTTTTCGAACTATTGTGCTTATATTCAGTATCTTATGGAGACCGAGGATAAAACGAATAAGGGATACAATAAAAGGTCTCCATATGGAAATTCTACAAACCAGGTGCTCTCTCTCCACAAGGAATTTTGTGTACAAAGTCTTCTGTATAAGTATACAGGCAAAAAGGAAATAGCAAAATATGTCTCGACAGGGATGGCTCGTGTCCAGAAAGTGTTTTTCAGATTGCGTTCTCAATTCGGCCCCGCGTTTTCTACTAAACCATTCCCAAAAGCAATAGTAAAATTGGTTTATTTTATTTTATTTGTTTTCATCATTACAACTCAATCACATGTCGTAAACCTTCAATATTGTTGTCCGAACAGAGACAAGAAGTGCGGGTGGAATATAGACGAACTAAAACAATGCTTCTGCATCCCGTGTGCAACGAGACCGAAGAGATTTTATGAGTGGGTTGTGGGATTTCATTAATAGCATTTAAAATGCACGTGAATTTATCCTCCTACACACAGGGGACAGATTTGTAATTAAATAACACATGTTATAAATCCTTGCTTGATAACCCGTTCTACACGCTAGGGTTTTTACTTTCATTCTGGCATCGGTACCTATTGCCTTTCGCCACCTCTCCCCCCCCCCCAATCATTACGTTTCAAACGGGATATGACCTTTAAAATCTCTAGGCAAACACCACTTTATGGTTGCACTGCATTGCCTAACACACAACCGCCGTGTGTTTGTTGTACAGTGTCGGCGTAACACCCGAGTCAACACGTCGTGTTTACACAGTGTCAGCGTGACACTGGAGTCAACAGTACAGTATTTACACTGACTTTGAGGCAAAACACCAGTTTTATTTCCCACTCGTCGTTCGAAACAATAAACCAATCCTCGAGCTGTTGAGGGTAAGTCAGCAGGAGTCATTAGAGCGCAATCGGGCAGATTATTAATTCCTGGAACTGAATATTGCTCCATCGACTAAAACAAAACACCCAAAAAATAGCTTTGGGCCGGGGGGTGGGATAACATGATGTTGTTGAAATTTAATTAAAGACAAAGTGGGATTGGCAATTGTTGGGGGAAAATAATCATTTGTTTCAACCTCAAAGCTCAGTGAGATAAAATTCATACCAGGACCAAGTCTCCAGATTTTTTTGATTTTTTTTTAGGTTTGAGAAAGAAAATGAAGAAGGAAAAAATAGCATTTGAGGACCACAGAAATCATTATTGCAACTATTTGAATTGCCGTGATCGATATAAGTCAGTTGGTATAAAATCCTAACAAAACATAAACATTTTATTGTTTTAAACATGAATGACTTTAATTAAAAATGTCGCGGTTTGGTCGGTGTGTACGGTAAGTTTATTGATAACTACAGAGTGGAAACTAATTAAACCAAATGCGCATTCCATTTCAGTTCAAAGCGGTCTTGCCTGGCGTACTTTTACGACAAACACTTCAAATTTAATTTCACGGGATGAGGTAATTGAACTCGTATTGACCTGTCTAAATGGTGTTGTTTGTTACTTCTCATTACTAGAGATACCGAAACGTACATGTCTAAAGCACATTGTTGTTGTATTGGGGTGTTGGGGTGTTTGTTTGTTTGTTTGTTCGTTTGGGTTTCTGCGAGTAACGGACATCCCCTATTCCTTTACTACGGGGGTCTGGAAGTGCCATCTGAGAGATCCTGACATTATGACATTATTTTGAAATTGGGTGACAACTTGTAACTCGCGATGGCGACATCCATGTAGATAGCATGGGTGGCAAGTCACTGGTTCACAAGCGTGCGTAGGCCTAAATCTGCTGCACGCCCAAAGTTTTGCTACTTCTGTTTGTATAGTTTCACCCCAAATAAATTACCCATTTTACCGTTCAAAGGCAATTCTGATGACAGAAACTTGTAACTCTGTGAAGACCTATAGTGTTTGAAGAACATATGTAAAAGCTATAGTCTGATCATTACACTTTTCTTGCATAAGTCATCTACGCACACAAAAATAACTAGATCAATGCAACCCCTATATGGGCTTCTGGTAGTCGCTGTTGCCAGGTTGTGTAAAGTGGGCGTGGCTACGGTGGAAATACGTCACACTGAACGAACATGATAGAATGTTTTCATCTCGCTCGAGTTTTATGTCTCAGCTTTTTCAATAGCCTCCTTCCGTTCGGTCCCAGCACCTCATCCATAACTTGACAAATCCCCAGATACAATAACCTCACAGTCTTCCCTGTTTACGAAGGATCGGCTATCAATAATAATGCACTGTAGTGAAAATAGGGCTTGGTCGCAACATCCTTCTTAATTGCTTCAAAATATCATTTACATTATCCATGGAGCCTCCAAGCTTCATCATATCGTGTGTCTAAGCCTACACGTTGTGATTGTGCGCATTACGTCGACTTCATTACAATCGGTCCCATCATGCATGACTACATCCTGAACAAGTGGCTTGTACAAGCTCATCAGCCCATCCCAGTGGCCTTGGGATGAGACCGGCGGGGCTGGGCAAATAGCCTCTTGCAGTTTGGCAACGTCTCGAGATATCAAAGATCTCAATACGTCGAATGTCACTTTCAGGCCTCTGTACAATACACCCCCATCCAACAAACCGATGGAAACTTCAACTAAGGTCGTCACGTTTCTGAGAAAACACACAATATCGTTTATTTTTAGATTGTGGATCTGGGCACGTGCATTTTTCACTTATTTTGTTCTGCCACAACTAAATGAGGTTCCGGTTTGGGGGAAATTGTCTCGGATCGTATGTGAGTGAAATTAATCGGACGGGACTATATTTCTCGCGAAATCGGTTCTCAAGCTTACAGCAAGTAAGATTTCGGGTTAAAAGTCGCCAATTTAGATTTAGATTATTAGTTTGATTTGACTTCCTTCGGATATAAAAAATAAATAAATAAACAAATAAATTAATAAACTGTAAGAAGGCACAATGAAATTAGTGTATTAAAAAAAATAAATACAAGTAATTTTGCACAAACTGAGGATAACTCCCAAAGTTCTTTAATGAACCAAATCTTATTTCCTTTTGGGTCCTTACAGAAAAACAACAACAACAAGCTACAAGTACATTTTTCAATTAGAAAGCCAATCTAGTAGAAAGTTATTTACTTGAAAATGTAGCGGCAAAACTGAACAGCGGTGTCTGTATTAAATTTAAAACGAAATATACTCCCACACTCGTCTAGCTTCCTTCCTCTCGTTTCTTCATAAAACACAATAAAGCCGTTAAGGTTAGACCCTATCAGTTTTCAACTGACAAACAAGTCCTTCACTTTGGCCTCCCACAACCTTTCCCGCTGCATACGAAATGCGCGTATCGATCCATGAGGCCCGTGATTGGCTTAAAATCGTTCAACAGGTGATGCTTATTCTCAGGCTAGTATCAAAGTGAAACCTGATAAACAAGACCTCGTAGATTTTCCTTATTTGGTCTTGTTGTGGGTGTTAACGTTTAATTGCTGTATAGAGAAATTTTTTCGGACTTAACCCACGCGCGCGCTGCAGGGACGCTTTTAGCCAATCACACTCCTGCGCGTTCGGCGTTCTTATTATGCCATTATTATAATTCAAGCAGTCATCAAAATGATCTCCTTGTTTGTCAAGATTTTTCACCTGGTCAATAAAGTGCACCACTACGTGTTGGTACGTTATTGCGTCACACCCATGCGTATTTGCTGTACGCCCAAAGTTGTCGCTACTTCCGGCTCAAAAGCTGGCATATACGTTTGTTTGCAATTTAACACAAAATCACCAGTTTCATTATTCAGAAGCATTTTCTTAGACACTTCATAGTTCTCATACGTTAGTCTTCGCAGAACGTATGTAAAAGCAAACACTGTTATGCTTCACTTTTATGTGTTTCAATGTGCTCCTAGCGACTGTATGTCTTACATTGACTTTCAATATTTGACCGAATTCCTGACATACGCATAGCGTTGCTGACTTAACCCCTGACACAAGACCAGCATATCCGATCAAATCTGAGAAACCAGTTTAAGGCAGACAGATATTCAAATAAGCTCAGTACCCTTTTCGAAACCACGACTTGGGTTTTGCCTCCGGCTTATAGGCTCCATCAGCCTGTTTGGTACCCCGTACTGAAAGCGCATGTTTTCTAAAATAGAGTCTAATAAGCCGGAGCCCGAGCTGATCTGAAGCCGTTATTTCGAAAAGGGGCCACAACGAGGACCTAAATGGAGAGCACATCCTCTCTTTTTTTTAAGGTAGGGTATACTTTAATTTGGTAAATGTCAAAGACCAGTATCGTCACTTTGTGTAGCCCAACGTATGCATAAAATTTAAAAAACATGTGAACATTTGGGCTCAATTGGTCATTGGAGTTGCAAGAAGACAATGAAAGAAAAACACTCCCTTGTTGCAAAAAAGTGTGTGCTTTCAGATGCCCGAGAAAAGCTTCGTGCCTACAAAGCCTTCCTCAATTCAAATTTTGGGGTGAACAATTACCTCTTTCTTTAAAACTATACTTTACTTCAAATGGGTCATTGGGTCTAACAATGTCTTATAATATCAACAGCTCCCTGGTGCTCTTTACCAAGGAAGTTTTCATGGCCATTAACTTGTGGATGGAGTAATCACCAAAAGTCACATCCATCCATGTAGTTTTCAATGCAATCAAACAACCACACTGTGAAATTTTATCACCAGACTCGATTGCCAGAATTTAGTGAAAATTAACGAAAGTCGGCTCGATGGCTTATCAGGTTGTTGGGGGTTTTTTTTTCTTTTTTTTTCTTGGTGCGTTAATATTCTGGGTTTGTTTCGAAATGCGGCAAACGAACAAAACACCCGTGATTCTGACAGTATTTCAAAATTGAATATTTCTCTAGAGGAATGGCACCGGCACGGACATTTTAATGAGCAAGCTTTCAGATTGGAACTTTAATTTGTGTCCCTCCATATAATGACATTACTTTGTATCTCTGTCGTTAAGATAACCCAGGGCCCCGACCCGTTCACACAAACACGATCTACGTTGAATTTTAATGGGTATGTGGATTTGTGGAACTTACGTTTGCAGATAAATTGTAACACTAATTGCTGGTAAAGGCTTCCTGAAGGTGAATGTGAGTAACGGTCGCCTGTAGCACTTATCTGGAGTCACGCCAAAGTGCAGCCTGGAGTCTAGAGCGCATTATGGTTTTAAATGCTAATAATTTTAACTTGCCTGGTAGATCAGTCAGTGTGGTATAGCGGACTCACAACAACATCTCCTAAGAGATCGCTGCACTGGGGGCTTTTTGGTAGCATGAGGACAGCGCGCCCGGTTTGTGTGTGGGGGGCGACTCTGCGAAACCGCCCCGGGCCACATTTTCCCCAAGTAACGGTCAACAAACGGTATTTGTTATCATATCGAGTGATCCGCAGGCCGCTGGAAATCACGTTATTCTCAACGGTACAGCACCTCAGCTGCATTAGGCAGTTAAAGGTATAATTCACCTTTTGTTTGGGGATAAGAGTAAATTCATTTCTATCTTTTTTCAAAGAACATACCGTTGTGTCCAAAAAATAATCAACAAGGCGATCCCATTTTAGGTGAAAAAGAGCGTACAATAGCTTATCTTTTGCCAGATGCTTTATGCGCGTTCATAAAATGTACGACCATGGAGGTATACCTCAATTGTTCGATTGCGGAGAACGAAATAAGCAAGGGTGCCCCGATCTTTAATGCTATTTTCTCGAATTAGTTCCATTTCAGACGGAAATATTTCTCCGGAAGATTTGTTAACTTTGCTATTGATAGACAGCTGTCAGTTTAAGATTCAAATGAAAATCCTGAACTTTGCCTTTAAAATCAACGTGACGTCAAGTCCCCTCCAGCCCCCCCCCCACCCCACCACCAACCATCTCCTGCAATTTTAAGCCGTGTGTTAAATTCATTACAAAGTTTTCATCAGATGATCTTTGGGGACGGTATTGGCACATCAGGGATGTCCTTAACGGAGTCCTGCACTTACGATATCCAGTTCTATAGCCATTCACATTAGATTTAAAGGTCAATTTGTAGCGGTAACATTTTCACTTCTCTCGCACTGATGATATTCCCAAATCATCTTCCGATCCAGAGAGGGCGTGGCAGCAGCAGTTCTTCATTAATGCGTTGAATGGATCACCGTATAACCATCAACATTCCACAGAGGCTAGTTCATCGCTGCCGCCCCCCGTTAACCTTGCACTCTCAGAGACAGACAGCACATGGTTCAAAGACTACATGAATCTAAACGAAACATTTCACCAAACCGATATATAAATATTCTCCGCGTAATGCAGATTAAGCGGGAAAATTATTGTCTTTTCCGTAAACGAGTATTGCATTTATAGTAACCTACGGGGGCAAGAAGGATTGGGCAGGTGTGTTACTCAATGGGGAATGTTGAAAGGGGTTTAAAGGATTTGTAATTCTTGGTAAACCCAGTTCAAACGTCAGCACCACTGCGGGCACGTCCACACAAACATTTCTTTACAATTAAATTGGGATTTACACACAATGGTATAACCAACTTAAACTAAATTAGAGGTGAAGTCAAGCACGTACACACTGAGAGGAGCAATGCCAGCAATTCTCTGTTTTTCCCTGCGTGTCTTGTTTCCTCGATCGATGAGGTGGTCGGGACTAAATTTTGATGAATATAGTTGAACTTAAAGATAGATAAATACAATGTTGTATGGCAGATTTACTCACAAAGGTATACTAACCATAACCAACAAAATGTTTGGTGATCGTAATCAGTAGAATGCTGAAGATTAATTGTGTAAGGTTACGAAGATATATCCACTTGGTTGTTAAAACTAAGTGTAGTTCGTTAGAAGTAAACTTTATGTTGAGACAATTAAAAAAGAAAGAGAAATGAAAAGTGCAAAACGTGCCACTAGGTGCTACACTTACGCCAAGAGTACTGTGGTTGTTCATATTTTTTTTGTTTTGTAAAGTAAGTAGAATGGAAAGACCAAACCAGTCTCGCATTTTTAGAGCCACTACCCTTTTCCCAAAACAAATTTACATGGTGTAGACGGCCTACAAATACACGCAGATTCAATTTTGTTGAAGCCCTTGGGTTGAACTCTTACACATATTAACACACTAACAGGGACATCTCAGATACGCAAGTGTTACCGCATCATAGTCGATCAGAAACAAGAACCAGTACAAATATGGTAAAAAAGGGTTGACGAGAGCTAATACCACAAAACAGTCTGGTTTTTGATATTTTTATGACGTAAAGGCGGGAAGATTTTTCCAGGAACTACTGAATGAGCCCTTATCTTTGACCGCTGGCCACTTTGGGCAATCTCGCTGCACGCGGACGAGTGTTATTAATACTACCAAGCGAATCACGGGGATATCTTAAACATACCATCAATAGATACGATATACTTCCCTGTTCACACACGCCT
>CM021529.1:16590173-16600378 GCA_010994315.2 Pisaster ochraceus
TTTTATGGATGTAATTGTTGAAGTATTTACTAATCTATGACCTTACCTTTCAGTTCCTGTAGGTATCATGCTGTGAGTAATTGTCATTTTAGTTGTAACAAAATTTTACCCCAAAAAAGAAAAGAAAAAAAAGTAGCATTCACTAAGACTTTCTTTTTTAATTTTTTCGCAAGGGCATGATAGCGGATGTTATGCGGCACATGTACATAATGTTCAAAGAATGAGTCCAACAACAGCTAAGGACGCTCATTATAAAATCTGTTACTTGAGTTCCGAGGGAAATAAAAAATAGGAAATGTAAAATATCTACATTACAGAAATATGTAGTTCGACTTGGCAAATGGGGTTAAACATCAAACATTCTAAAAAGAATCTGCATTGTCAAGAGCTTTCCTTTAAACAAATTATAAATTAAAAATGGTTTTTCAATGCCCAAGACTGCCCTGCCATCAACTAATTGCCTCTTAAATAATGTGATTCCAGTTCACATGAAAGAGTGAACTTGACCCTAAGATAAAAATGTCAAGGACTGGGAATAATAAAATCATACTTAGTTTTTTTTAAATTGTTCTTAATTTGATAGTTTGTTTCTTTTGCTTGAGCTGATCATGACTGAACTGAGACTGTGCTGTCTGCTCGAAAATGTTGGTGCAAATATACTGGGTCTACCCTGCGTCCATTTGCTCTTCTGCACAGATTGATATGGCAACAGAGGATC
This sequence comes from Pisaster ochraceus, assembly GCA_010994315.2. Lineage (NCBI taxonomy): Eukaryota > Metazoa > Echinodermata > Asteroidea > Forcipulatida > Asteriidae > Pisaster > Pisaster ochraceus. Next base: position 16,590,892 of record CM021529.1, read on the forward strand.
GGCGACATCACTGTGGATGAATGCTTCAACGGGGAGAAGGGACTCCTCCATTTTGGCGAATCTGCCGGCTGCAGCCTGATGTGGGTGGCGGCTTTGAGCGCTGAGTTGTGATCGGGGACTAGATGAGAGGCGGGACTTTGCAGACCAGGTTGATGCCCTGGAGGAGGCGGAGCGTCGCTGTAGCTCCGCCTCTGTCATCATTGTCCATCGCGACCCCGCACTGAAACTTCTCTGTGGAGGGTGGGACCCCTTTTTAGGTCCGATGGTCTCCTGTAGCATTGCGTCTACTTTTCTCCTTAGTTCATCGTAAGATGCTGATGCCGTGGCTCTGCTGGTGGCGCTCGGGGCCGTCTTGGGTCTGGAGATTGCGGCAGTTTTCTTTGAGGGGTTTGTGAATCTTTGCTGGGAAACAGTCACAGCGGATGCAGGTTTTGGGCGGGATGTTTTCAAAGGTTCTGATCTCTCTAATGGATCATTCCAACCGACCTTTCTACGCTCAGAAATCTCATCAATATCCTGTTCCACTTTCCTCAGGATAGAATCAAATATCTCATCGGCCGATCTGTTGTCCACTGCCTGTCCGTGACGGTGGTATTCCATCATGCAGTCTCTATCGGGTTGCCTCTTCTGCTGATGGAAGAACCGCAGCAGGGACATCCGCTTGCTGTACTTGCGGCTCTCTAGGCGCTGTCCGTACATAAACAACGGCATCCGTGTGTCCTGGTAAGACGTGAATGCCGACAGGGAACCGGTGCTGGACTGCAGCAGGTCAAGACTGTCTTTCAGTCCACGCATTTTTTTATTGACAAGGCATTCAGAGTGCTGATGCGCCTGGGTGTAGAAGCGTTCCTGAATGCGTAGACGGTTGGCCTCTTTGTTGTTGACCCGTTTGGCTTCGCGCTCCTTGGGAGTGTTATGCCCCAGTGCCAGGGGCATTGTCTGAGGAGACTTAGACGTCTTCATTCCAACCTCTGAGACTTCATCCCCAATTATAAAAAAACAAATCTCACAACCGTGGAAACAAAAAAACAGTTAGATGCTTCATCCTTAACCCAATCTCGAAATACTTCCCACAAACAGATCACTGCATGCAAATCTCGTTTGACAACGCTGTCAATGATCCCGATGTTAATAAATAAGCTTACAGGATCACGCACTGTGAACAAAGCCAGTCCATCTGTAATAATTAATGAAGGCACTTGAGGTTTTGTGCCAAATACATTGTAACTATTGCCACTCTAATCTCTCCTCCTGTTCAAGCTCGCCAATGTGTGAGTATAGATTGCCCAGTTGCACTGGCAATCAAAGGTTGTCACTGCCGTAGAGTAAACACACTCCTTAGCAAATCCAATCCGGCCAGCTCACAGCTGATTGGACTCCTTCGATAATTTCCTGAGAGCTGGGTGGAAATGAATTCCTGGGAGAAATTCAAACAATGTCTCATGCCGGCAACAGCAAAGTACAAATCCAATTTGGTTAATTCTGCGATCTCTCCGAGATCATGGATGGGTCAGGACGAGTGGGAATCTTTTGTGAGGCGCTGCCACCACAAAATGCTTGGCAACCGATTCCACTTGTCAATTATTTTCCAATCAATCAGCAAAACAAACTGCAGGAAGCGTAGGAATTCACTTGTAGTGTAAACAAAACGGGATGTTACCTTCAGTCAATATTTGTAATGAGGCAGATCACACATTGTCAAATTAGTCAGTGCTGTTGTAGCGAACAGAGACTTTCGGCACGGTGTCAAAGCTGAAACTGTAACTCAATAATCAAATTGTCAAGGCTTCTGGGTGCAGTGTTTGACCTCTGACCTCGGGTTGTACACATGGCGAGCTGTGCCCCCCTTGCCATTCAACTCCAGGAGTGTGACATTACTATGCTAATAACACAAACACAGTGTTTGATCACAAGCCACTACCTTAACACCACATTCTTCAGTTGGGGTTGAACTGGTAACCTAGACTGCAGTGACTGAGTGAAGTCGCTATGGAAATAGTACACCTTCAGCACGCAAGGTCTACTCCATAGGGAACACAAACATGCAGCCAAGTATTACATGATCTGCTGGGGTGTTGTTGTTTTTTTTGCTCAGGTGAAAGTTTCTCAGGGTTGTTTTCTCAATCAGTAAGGTCACTGCTGGTATAATATTCATGTTGTCCTGACTGCGAAATTGCTCAACTGCAGATCTTTACATCATTTATTTACCGATGGAGATGATACACGCATGTAGGCCGGTCTCTGACCTCAGTCTACTGGTCAGCTTTACAGGTGAAACTCCATCATCAGAAGGGTCACAATTTGTCAGTCACTACTCTAAGGATTACCATGATCATTGACAATGCTGCAACCTTCTCAGTTTTTTTGCCCATCTTGTGTAACCAAACGGAGGCTTGGAGGGAATTATAGTCTGGTCCCGTGTATTAAACAACGTAAAACTACACTCATGGGTTGCTACTTTATACTGGGGACATGACAAACAAGGTTGCAACAATGAAAAAGATAGTGTTGAGTTACAGACTCTGGCATCGTCTGCACTACAAAAATGTTAAACCTTTGATTTGGGAATGGCTGTGTTGTTACAAATTCTGAAGTTTGATCAAAGCATGGAGGTAAACTCAAAGGCTGAACACAAGCTCTCCAGTTTAAGTGTCAATAATTCACAGATTATTTATTGGGAGGTTTTCTGTAATCCCTTTATCTCGGCAGCTTGATAAAGTGGAGAGTGAGCAGTGGCTCTTAATCAGCTTTAGTGAAGATTTGCAAACAGTGAGATTACCTATTTAGATAAGCTCTCTGTATTGGCTACTTAAGGCTCATCTGCACACAGAACATTCCATGGTATGCGGGGGGGGGGGGTGCAGGCATTTTATACCCCAAAAAACCAACCCATAAACCCACCTTTTTCTGAGTTTAAAATGAATTCAAGTGAAAAGTTTCAAAGCATTGTATAAAAAATTTTAAAAAATTAAACCTGGGATTAAAATGCACAATAACAGAAAATTCTAGAATTATCAAATTTGAGTACCTCCCCGGTGGTACTAATGGACTGGCCCAAAACTTTTCACTGTAGATGATGAATAATTTCTACACTAAGCTTGCAGAATGCGCTGATAATGAATGTAACTCAGTATTAGCTGTAAACAGTTACATTCCAGCAACCTTTAAATACCTGGCATTTGTTGTAATTCCTCTTTTTTCTTTTAATGCAGTCAAAACCTACAATCTGGAATTCCAGATATGGATAAATTTTACTTCATTTTAGATTACATACTGCATGTGGAGAATGCAGAACTTGTTTGGTCATAACTTTTTCCTACCCAGTGCCATCCACAGTTTAAACTGAAGTTTTATCAGACAACTTTTATCTTCAAGCAAACTTGAATCCTCAATCCTTATTGGTCGATCCTGGATCCATAGCAATAAGAGGTGTGCACCTATTATTGCATGGCCGCCATCAGACTCGGCAAATTGCAGTGTTCTAACTCCTCGTATTGTGCTATTTTTAAAAGCAAAGCACAAAATGTTCTGACACTACGAATTGCGTTAAGCTGTGCGTCAACTTTGCATGAAGATAAATTCGTTGTCACTCGTGCATGAGTGAAATACTACCTAACTCCGCCTTCAACCTTATTGGATATGGGATGCAAAAGAGCTATATTTTTCTGTGTTCCGCTTGTACATATGTACTTATGTGATTACTAATAATGTGTGCAACCACAGCACAACATAGAAGATTTTACTATTTGTGTGACTTGTTTAGGTTCGCTCTTTTAAGTTTTTGTGAAATCAATTGTATAGGCCTATACTTGCAATGTATATCTAAAGCTTTTTCCTTTTTACTGCTGTTTGTGGTAAAACATGAGGAATAAATAAATTGAATTATTTGAGCTGAATCGCAAGAGAGCAATGCAACTTAATAGAGTGCACCAAGGAGAGAGCATGTCGCATTGCGCGGGACCAGACCAGCTGGCCCAGACTACTGTAAGAACTCGGACGCATAACAAGACAGTAAAATTTTAAATGTTTGCTCGAGCACATTCACCAAACACAGAACCTCAAGATTTAAGAACAGTTCTTGCCACTTCTCATCAGTCTTTCTTAAATAAATGATGGTCTTTTCTATTTTGTTCATCCGATTTCTATGTAAATTTACCACATTCTCAGAGTCCTGTTTTCTACATTATGTGTCCCATACATCTTCTTTCTTGTTTTTATCTGTTTGCTTTTTCCTCATTTCTTTTCCTACTGGGTTTGGGTGCACATGTAGAGGCCCCTTGCCTACAATTACCTCACAAGCTCAAACAGCGCCCTCACTGGGGGTCACTGGGAATACCACTGGCTGAGAGTTGTGCGATGCGTGAGCCGAAGGCTAGTTTCCATTGTTTGACCTCAGCGATGGGGGCCTAAGCAAATTCAAACCAGGGACCAATGACAAAAGAGGACAATAGGGTCCCCAGTTGGGTGAAGGTCCCCAGTTGGGTGAAGGTCCCCAGTTGGCAAGTACTTATAAAACCAATGGGAGCTGTTGCCAAACAGTTAGCAAACAAACAAAAGAGGGACAGTACGAGGTCATAGATTGCACGTGTTTACACACACCCACCCACCATACTACATGTACTACCCCACAAGGATTTCTTTGTTCTAGATCTACCTCACCGAGGATTTCTTCAAAAAGGGAATAAAAGAACAACAATATTGCAATTTTTCTTATTTGTTATTTGTTTTAATGCCTTTTTGTGTTCATCAAATTGCATTTACTCTCAACGAAACCACTGTTAATGTTGTTTGGTCATCAGCCCTCAGCGGCCATGGAACAATGTATTTTAATAAACCGTGAATAATAATTAAATTACCTTTTGAGGTTTAAAACGGCAAATGAATAAAGTACAGTATTTAGCCAAACTCCCACCCATCAAAGCCACACACTACAATGTAAATTCCGTCAGAGTGTTCAACTATAGTGCCTTACATGGGGAGCAGGGTATACCAGCAAAACAGTGAAAATCACAAGCTTCTATTGGTTCTCTTAAGAAAAAATCTCCAAACTATCCATGAAGCCTTTCCCGGAAATCAAACAAAAACAAGCCATGTAAATTTTGTCGTTTAACAAGGTTGCGCGCATTGTCATACTGCTGCTAGCTTGTAGCTTAAAAAATAAGTACATGTTTGGTTAGTAAGGCTGAAGATTTTTCAATCAATAAGTTGTCAAAAGATGAGAAGCATGATGTTAAAGGTAAGTGCTATTTAGAGTTGGATAATTTGCTGATCGCTTTTCTCAGTTTCAATGGCTTTTTTAGAGTCTCCGTTACGGTTTATTACTATTATTACTATAATTATCAGTATGTATTTCTGGTAGTGCAACCAAGGATGCCTCATAAATGAGCTTAATCACTGATAGCTCACAAGCCTTAAGGAAACCTGTAAACAAGGGCACTTACTATGTGAGCCAGAAACACTGGGGTTAACCCCCTACTCTTCCATGGTAAGTGTTTCCCAAAGTCACATGCAAGCAATTTTTTGACATTTCTAATTAACGACGACACTCCAGACAAAATAATTTCACAGGATGCTCACTACCATTACCATCTTTATAACAAGTAGGCTTTCAGCTGTTCAGACAAAAATTACACAATTTCTTTTAAGAAAAACATCTTTCATGAAACAATTAAACCAACAGTTGAATGCACACAACAATGTTCTTGACCCTAACAGTGATCAACTGGCTAACTGGCCAAAAAAACACACCAGAGGACCAGTCAAAACTCTCTCTAAGTGGTCCGGCTGACTAGTTCATGGTTGAAAAGTATCCATGCTTCTTTTATTTAAAAGCTGAAGGACCAGTGAAATGACAAGCCAACTTGTCTCGCTGGTCAGTCACTAAACAAGTTTAAGGAAAACCCTGAACTGATGAACGGGCCAGGGCACCAAGGCATTTTCTCCTTGGTAAAGGGCACCTCTATTCTGAAATTGTACTTTCTACTGGGACATTTCAAGTGGCACCAAAGCAATGACCAGGAGCAACAGAGGCAATTGTCTTTGTTGCTTCTATGAAGTATAAGGCCTTCATGCAAGAAGACATCAACACAATCTAAAGGCCAGCAACAATGCAATGTTTAAAAAAAAAAAACTCTTTCAGTCTTTAAACATGAGAACTAAAACCTGAATAACTGTCTCCAATTTTAGTTAAACTCGGCTGGTTTGAGATTTTAAGTGTCCCACTGAATGCAGGCATGGTTTGGGGGCGAATTAACTTCCTGGCAGATTGTATATCCTTGGCCATCTGTATTGTACGGAACGATGTATTAGATACGTGTCTGGAACCCTTATGGCTCGCTGTATGGACAGCTCTACTGGACATCAACAACTCTTTACCTCGAAACTTTGGCAATACAACGGTGACTGCTTTTGCTTTGCTGTTCTTGTATTGCGTATCTTTGACCTGTAATTGTACATCAGTTTCATGCTGCAATCGAGGTAACTTGTTATTCTGATTTGGGTCCTTGAGTGGCAAATGGGTAGCATCGGATTCCACTGGTGATAAGTCAGCAGATAACCTCGGCAGCGATTCAGTTGATGAGGCTGACTGCCCGTTTAAGAAAATCTTCTGCCGCTTTGTATTTACGGACACAAAAGCATCCTTCGCAGTGCAACGCGTAGATGGTGAAGCATCCTCTTCGTCACTCCGCATGGTCCACCGCTTGCTTGGCTGCCATTGTTTTAAACACCGTCTACATGTACAATATCTAGTTATGGCGTTGGCGTCTTGAAGGAAGTGCTCCTTGGACCCTTCGATCCCATCACCGTCTGAGGCCTGGACGTTCAGATGGTACGCCCACAACTGATAATGCTTCATCTTCGACTCGATCCGTCTCAGTGACAGAACTTTGGACTTCTCGATCGCACTAAGCTCTTTCTGCAGGCGGTTCTCCTCCTGTCTGTTCTGCCTCTCCACCCTCCAGGTGACATTGGCGATGCTAGGGAACTTCTGCCGGTGTCGTAGATCCCGAAGGACAGCGGCTGTCATCGCTCACCCAGGAATTCTCCCTCTTTTTTTCAAATCCCAAGTTTTTGCTTTTCTCCACCTCACAAAAAAGTAGCACGGGAAAATATTCAGCACATTAGGTAGCTTGGTAATCCCAATGAACTTCTAGCAATGTTTCAGACCCCAAAGACAGCACCGCCACTTCTCACAAAATGAAGCTAAGCTTCTTCCTTATTTTGTAGTCTAATTGTTGTTTTTTTTCCAGTTTCACATAAGTAGCACTGGGGCAGGCCAACGACCATCCCATGGGATAGCTCAGTTCAAAAATGACAGGTTCAAGTCACAGTGTCCAATTTCTGTTAAATAAACTGTGCGTAACAGCAAGTCCCCCGACAAAATGAAACAGATCTGTCAGCACTTTGAACAAAAAGAGAAGAGCAATCCATAATGTTCAGACGTTTCAGGTAAAGCTCATCTGAATTGAAGTAGACTAGAGGTCACTAAGTGAAGCGTCGCGACTTGTCTCTCAGAAACACCTTTCTTCCAGGAAGAGATAGTAGAGCATTGCACATTGTGGTTTCCGGCCGTAAACTAGTCTCCATTTCAGGTGTTTACTTGCTGAGTCATTGACCACTCAGAATTGATTAATAAAAAAAAAACAGCTGCCCAACAGCATTTAAAACCAATCAGAGATGTAAAGGAATGCTCAGTTATTTTTGTGATGAAGAGATTAACTGAATATCTATGTCATTGTTTCAACAGAAATTTGTGTTATCATTAAAAACATCGTTAAGCACTTAAGCACACCTTGCTGGCAGGATAAACTCAAGATAATCCTGGCAACTACACTACGCTCTGTGGGGGGGGGGGCTTGTGATCAGTAAACATATCATGTTTGATTATTGGATTAGCATTGGAGTCCTATGATCAATAAATCAAAAGAACATCGAACTACTTGTCAAGAAAAAGGCGACTTACTCTGTTACATTTTACAGCCCTTTTCACACTGCAGAACCAATTGCCAGGAAATAAAAACCCTGGGAAATTCCTTGGGAACTGTAACCCACCACCGTCTCATATCCAAATCACACTTGCCGCAATGTTTATGGATATATTGAGGATGCTGACTCCTGGACTCCTCGCTTAACCCTACTCCCAAGCAAAGTTAGCTACATGTATTTATTGGGAAGAGTGGCTATTTTATTTTCCTGTGAACTTGCCAGGGGTAGCAAGTCAAGTCCCATTCTGATCTGGATAGGTCGGGAATGGTCTCTCACATTCCACCAGACATGTCAGAGCCATCCAGACAACAGACATGTTCAAAACAGCCTTGGAGGCACATCTTTTTAATAAATATTTCAACTAATTTCCATAAAGATTTTGGATTACTGTTCAATCCGCTGCTGTTTTTATGCAGCACCCCTTTTTCACCTTTTCTTGCATTTACACCATTGGATGACATCCACCAAGGAACTGCATAGACCCCTTGCATTGGCCGTCATTGCTGAGGCCAAACAATGGAAACGTGCACGCATGTATGCGCTCCGCACAACTCTCAGCCAATGATAGGCCTTCCTTTGGCCTCAGTGAGGGCGCTGTTTGGGCTTGGGACGCCAGATGCAAGGTGTCTTTTAGTGGACCAAGCGCCTTGCATTGGCCAGTATTGCTGAGGCCAATCAATGAAATCATGCATGCATGTACATTGTGTATGCGCCCCGCAAAACTTTCAGCCAATGATAGGCCTTCCTTTTACCTCAATGAGGGCTTGTGATGTCGTATGCAAGGGGTCTACTAGTGGAGCAAGCGCCATAAGCACTTTTGTGGATACCGGCACTGTACAAGACGCCATTATTATTAAGTGTGAAACGGTAAACCAAATTCAGAATACGTAGCCTATCTACCCTTAGAGATTTCAAAGTTTCTCTCAAAACCCATTTCTTCCTGAATACATGGTAGTGACATTTGAACCACGACTCCATGTGCTGGTACATGTAGCTTGCCTAGTGTACGATATTGACTTTGTGTTTTATTATTTGATACCCTTGTTTTGGAATATTGTTACTTTAATTTTTATGTTTTGTACCACGCCATGAGCGTCAAGACTTGACGTGTCCTTCTTCTTCCTATAATATCATTTCATTGTATTCTCCATGGAATTTCTAGGGTGAAAAGTGCTTCTGTTTCCTGACTTAACAAAACAGCACCTACAAACAATAACATAAACCATGTGTAAACAGCTCGTAGGAAACTACATACAAACTGCACACTCAAGGTAAAATTGAACAAATTGGTAACAGTCTCAAAATGTAAATCAAATACCAGTAACATGTTTTTCACATCAGGACACCAGCCTAGCTGCTGAACTTATTAATATCCAAGTCTGGAAGACCAAGTAGAAGGCTATCATGGCGTGTCGTGGGCGGCCGAGCGGTTTAGTTCATTGTACCCAAGCTCTGGTGTTGTCAGCAGCAGAATGTGGGTTCGAAATCTCGGTAATGACAC
>CM021529.1:16647006-16658492 GCA_010994315.2 Pisaster ochraceus
ATTGATCTATTTACTAATAGGGGAAGATTAAAGTGGGTCGCCAGAAACTGTAATCTTTTCAAGACCAGAAAGACCAGAAAGTCGCTGTGCATATACCATTCAAATAAATAAAATTTACTATATTAAAATAATATTTTAACGTCTCCATTTTCGAACAACAACAAAACAAACCATCGATTATAATGACATGAGTTTGTTGAAACTTCCTTCAGTTTAACTAGTTAGCTAACTGTTTAATTAAAAGTTAAAAGAACCACTCCCAGTGTATACAACAGCAACAGCCCGGCATGCTTTATGTACAAAGCTTATTTGTCAGAAACCTTGGTTAATCAGCTAGTTATCAAAGTTAATTTAACAAACTAATACTCTAACTAACAACAGTTAGTTCAGTTTACAAAATAATCCAATTTTACAAAAGAGTTGGGCATTTATAATACAATGATACGACTTCAGTTAGAGTTCGCTGAAATGGAAGTGGAGTAGCAGTCTCAAAAATAACCATAACATAGAATATTGAATAGGATATAAATGTTTGTATAGTGACACCCAATTTCATGGCGCTTGAACAGGGCCATGTGAAGCATGTTCTCCTATGGGCCGTAAGTACAGAATTCTGCGGGAAGGATCATCAAGAAATTGGGTACAGGGTCCAAATCCATATAGCTGCTTAAGCAGAAAAATGCGCTTAACAACTTTTTGCAAAGGCAAACAAAGAAAAAAGAAAAAAAGGAGCAGGATACCAGTCACAGATTGTACATGTGACATGTTTGTTTGCCTGGTAATCTTATTCTGGTAAGCATAATTTTGTTGTGCTTTGCTATTTTTTGAGCTGAAGCAGCAAATTAAGCCCTGGGCCTAATTTCATAGAGCTGCTTAAGCACGAAAAATGCTGAGTACAACCAAATTATGCTCACCAGAATTAGGTTACCAGCCAAAATACCTTGTCACATGTTCCATTTATGACTGGTATCCTGTTAATTTCTGCTTAGCAGAGAGAATTGTTAAGCAATTTATTCTGCTTAAGCAGCTCTTTGAAATTGGTCGGGTGGATCCGTAAAGAACCACTTGTGAAACAACTTAAGGTTTCGATCAATATTGACCCATTTCGCCTGACCTCATCCATCATATTGGTTGTACCATTTTGGGTTTGATGTGCACCATACTTTTACTTGCAAATAAAAATTTACTCCCAAAACGGCAGACCACTAGGCAGATTCTAGCCATATGTGACATCATCCAATGCGGTCTGTACTCCCGATAGTCCACAGGATAAACGCTGAGTTGTTCTGTTCAGAACCACCCAAATACAAAAAGACAGCTTTCATCACATGGCGACACTGTAAACATTAATACCAGGATTGCTCTACCACCATTTAAAGTTTCCAATCCAAAATGTAGAATCCATAATACTCTCTCATTCAGTAAACCATGGATTAGGGAACAGGTCTATCATAACAACAGCACCCTAAGTAAATAAAAACACCTTGACCTGCAATATACCTTCATCAGGCTGCCTCCATCTTTGTCTTATTCCCTGCCTCCATTAGTAATAATGAGAACTAATTCTAATACATCACAATGGGGTCAGACTATTGCCCTCCCATCCTGTTTGACTTGACTGGCAGAACTAACCAAGATGGCTACACCATGATGAATGTCTATTGGGTCAAATCGTGTTTTACTTTTGCTTTTACAAAATGTTTCATATTTCAGTTCACGCTCAGGGCATTTCAAGCTTTAACCTGCAGAATGCATCAATAGACTTTTAACAACTCAAAATAAAGCCTTTTTTTTCTTCTTTTAAACAATTGTAATATCTTTCATTGTGTTTGTCAGAAATAAAATGTATTATAAACGTTTTATAAAGGCACATAACATTGTTTTTAAGAATCAACTGTTAAAAAGTATTTGTTCTGACAAATAGAAAAGAAAAGAGCAGTTACATCGAAAGTTTGAGATGATTTTGACTTTTATCAACCCTAAAGTAGAAACTTCAGATGCTCTATCCCACTACCGACAAAAAAAGAGAGTTTCTTTTGGTCAAAGAGTTTCCACCACAGTAATTTTTTTTTTCAATATAATTTTTATACTTCATCTTTAAACTAAGCATCAATTCAACAAAACAAGTTTTTAAAGTTATCTATGAAAGTTTAAACAAAACCTTTCTGGCTGTACACAGGCAGTATAAAAAATAATAAATACAGATCAAATGCACTTACATCTATTTCAACAAGGAGTAACTTTAAGAGAAGGAACTACATTGGTTATAGTGGAAAGATTGTCTCCAGTATTGTTCACTGTTTTTGATTTTGATTTTATTATTCATTTTTTTGGCAAAAACATTTTCATTTATAGATTTGTGTCTTTGTTCTTGTTTTTTAGAAACAGACACTTTGTGCTTTCACCAGAGTAAAACCAGGTAGAGTCCCGTATGCCCAGTCGGTTTACGACCCATGTGTCATTTTACAAATCCAGTAAAAACTGATGTCGATGGATTATGGCAAATTTGAAAGGTGTTTAAGTTAACTTGATTATTTCCATAGTAACCAATGTTGCACCTTTAATCTAATACAACAAAAATGTGAACAGTTCTAAATATTCTTAATCAAGTTGTTAAAAATCATACTTTTCTTAAATTTCGTAACAAAAGTTCTACAAGTTATCAATTTGTTTTGGTTAGGGTATTCAAATAGCTAAGATGTGGCAAGTTAAACATTTTTAGAAAGCTAAAAATTCTATAAAAAAAAAGAGAGGATAAATTGTTATCGATCGTTTCTTCGTATGTTTCAATCCAACAAACATTTCTCTTCACATTTTTTTTCAACTACAAATTCAAACTAATTATAAAAAATTTACTTACTTTCCATCCAAAAGCATGTTCTTCGTTAATTCCTGAATTCCTTTTTTTTTTTAAATACATTTTTTATCACAAACAGGTAAAAACTAGGAAAATTCATCTGAAAGCAAGCACCAATAATAATCAAAGACATGTGAAGAAATTGTGATGGTAACATTTTTGGTCAAAAGGGAGGTTTACTATTTGATTTGTTTTGTTTACATCTTGGGATTCTTGGGTCATCTTAGAAAAATCTCAAACATAATCTGTGGAAGAAGCAACGACACTCAATCGTTAAGTACATGTTTTTTTTTAAATAAGCTTCCTAGCTATTATAATACTGGCTTAATTAATTATTTAATTAGTACAACTCGTTCACTGTTGCATACTTCATATATATAAACAATTCAGCTTCCTAACATTAAGTAATGTATTAATTTGTTCTTCACATCTATAGCTATACATACTTACTGGCAGTATTGCTGTTGTTAAAATGATCTTTAATAATGTACTTGATGGCATATACATGTATTGGGAGCTACAAGAGCCAATGTTAGACCTCGGCTGAATGAGCCATTTGAGAGTACCATTGGAATTAAAGGGACTGTGCCGTCATGATCAAAGCACGCCTGTTGCTGTGCACAGAATTATGAACTCTCACCCAGTTACTGTACGCACGCAAGCACCCTGCATAGGTATGATGTAGAGAGAGGCATGCGCGTCCAGTCACTGTGTAGTAGAGTAATAACAGTTCATAATGTCATGTACAGCCCCAGGCCTTGTTCATGACGATGTTGCCACTTTAAATCCGGCACAACGATTTGCCTCATCACACTCTAATTTGACCTGTTAACATTTTTGTGTCAAAATCTCAACCCAAACCCAGTGATGTAGCAACACTGCCGAGGACTTCAATGTCTTGTGACCTGGCAATACATTGCACCAAATCAACCTTCAAGTAGCTTATTTTGCATCTGTTGTTACTGTTGGTGTTTTTTGGTTGCTTTGTTGAAAACAGCTGTTGGGTACAGCTGCCAAACTTTATCCAAGATTTCTGATTAATATGACATACTTTGTCTGTATTATTACATGATGCAGACCATTTACTTGTAACTCCAAAAAGCTGAGAGCCTCATAAATAGATACAAGCGATTTAGTCACGTTTATACACAGCAGTGGTGCATTTTTCAAGCTGCAGCCGAAGAAAGCTTGCTTATAAATAAAGCATCTTCCAATACATTTGTTGCATCATCTTCCGGTAATATCCTTAAACTTCACTTTCATTTTGTTCAACAAATTCTTAAAGTTGTGTATTAAAGCTGATAATGGTAAAACAGACCCATTTTTCTCCTAATTTTCTTAAAATTAAAGAAGATTTTGATCAGATTCTTGGAGCGGACCGGTCATTTGAGACTGTACGCTTCAGCTTCACTCCTTTCTTGATTTCACCAAGAATACCGACGCCAACGTCGCTATCGGAACTATCACTGTCGTCGTGTTGCATTGCTGCGGCTTGCTGCAGCTGCTCCCCCTGGCTTGTATAACCTCTCTTAACGTCCTGTTGTTGTCGTAGCTGGTTACTCTGCGGAGCTGCATACTGACCACCCTGCACTGGGAGACCATGCTGCAGTTGCTGCTGCAGCTGCTGCTTCACTTGTTGTTGACGCTGCTGGAAGCTCTGCGTAGTATTCTGAGCAGGTGGTGAGGGGTAGTTTTGTTGGGAGGGGCTCGTGGGCTGGTATCCAGCCTGTGATTGGCTGTACTGTGAATAGGGAGGAGACTGCGGTTGGCTGGGGTCTTGATACTGCGATTGATACTGAGGCTGCTGATAGTCTTGCTGATATTGTTGCTGGTGCTGGTATTGAGCATGTTGCTGTTGTTGGTGCATTTGCTGTTGATACTGCTGCGAAGGTTGCTGATACTGTTGCTGCTGCTGCTGCTGCTGTGCATAGTTATGCTGCTCGAACTGTTTCTGTTGCCGGGGTCCAGCGTCCTGACCAGTCCGCGGAGGCTGAGTCCTCTGTGCTAACTTAGCATTCAAGCTGTCCATCAAGTTCATCCTAGCCATATCACCGGTCATTACATCACCAGCGAGCTTCAGACTGTGGCTTCGATGGACTCGCCCCTGTGGCTGACTCACTGGCTGCTGCAACTCCGAGTTGTATGGAGCTTGTACTGTGCTCTGGCTCCGTCCCCTCGCAGGGGTGTGCGGGCGTCGAAACACCCCCGACGGGTCGCAGTGCCCGTCCCCAGTTTCCCCTCGGCTCCCTACACCCTGCTTAGGCAGAGGTTCGGGAATTATATTCATACCGGTCAGAGACCCGCCGGAGGGCGTGCGCCTGACGGGTGGGGGTGGTTTGCTTTTACGTAAGGATCCACCCGGTGTGGTAGCGGTGTTTCTACTTGTGGGCTCACCCATTGACGCTGTGGGTATACATGCCATGGACATCGGCCGTCGGGTTGGCGATTGGTTTGGGGTGGTCGTGTACATGGATTCAGTCGTGTTTGAATAGCCACTTGTTGACCTGTCCATGTAGTTTTCCACATTGCCATCTGAGAAGAAAATGATCACATACCGTTAACAATCTTTACCTGTTATGATGACGATGTGAATTCCAATTGCTTTATCTCTATAATTTTTACATTGCTTCCTGAAGCTTTAACTAAGAGTTTGGTGAAGTGTGAACGAAAATGAATCCTTAATCAGATTCTCTCAACTTATCACGTGGACACCCAAACATGGAAGGAGAAAAAGGGGAAAACAAAAGCTCAGCTATACAGATGTAGTTGCTAGGGACATCGGGGTGCTTCGAACTGATCTTCCTAACTTGATGAGGGACAGAAATGAATGGGCAAATCTCAACATGATTCCAACTTCTGTCGACTAGAGAGAGAGAGCGATTCAGATTTGATACAACTCAAGAATGAGATGTCTTCTTTTAGTGTAACTTTTACAACAAGAGTCCGCTATTCAGGCTGTTTGTCCACACCCAAGATATTAGTTATATATAAAAAAAGAAGATTTTCATTGAGGTATTATGGGAACACCTACATCAGGAAGGAAATTTCCCCCAAGAGAGGGATAGCTTTTATCTAAGAAAGAAAACAAATCATTAGGCTTTAACCCTTTCGTTACCATAGGCGACTTTAGTCGACTGCACTCATGCCCCCTCTTCCCTACCATAGGCAACTTTAATCGACCAAGCTCACACAAAAATGCACTCAAGCCCGAGCACAAAGGCCATTTGTAATAAAGCTTTAGTTTTGTTCATAATCACCCTCCATACCCAAGGTTATCATCACTGGAAAGAGACAGATCAGATCTTTCCAATGATGGTAAAATAAAACGAGGTTGTTATTATGCAATCTCTTCAAATTTGAGTTGGAAGATCCGAAATGCCAAACACCTACGGAGCGCCGTATGGTTGTGTGCAAAAAAGTATTTGAGATTACAGATTACACTGAGGAAAGAAAGACAAAGAACTTTGACATTTATTGACCAATTGATCTCAATGTATTTTGGAATATATGAAAGGGAATTCAATAAGGAATAACTATTTTATTACTTATTTTGCTGTTAAACAATACATCTTCAAGGAGATAATGGAGTTTGTAAAAAGTAACCTTTGAATGAAAGCTTTCTGTTGTGTAAGAATGTGTGCTTCACGCTTGAGTGGTCAAACAATGCAGTCACCAGTGGTTATTTATGTCCAAACAATTTGGTAATGAAAGGATTAAAAGAGCAAAGCAAAAAAGCCCAAGGCAATCATTAGGTGGTTTATGACATGAAAGTCTGAAAGGCCTTCATGTGAGACCAAGAACCAATTTCAAAGAGAATCTTAGCAGGAAAAAAAGTGCCAAGAGAATTATCTGCTAAGCTGATAAACACATCTGGTAAACACAGCTGGCCCCAATTCTATGGCTCTGCTCACTGCAGTACTCTGGGCTTACAACCCGTGGAATTATGGCTTCACAGGGTGCCATAGGCCAAGGATTCCGCAATAGCAGTGCCATGAAATTGGACCTTGGTAAACACAAAAGTTTGCTAAGGACAGAATAAATCTTGCACAGAAAAACGTTTGCAACTAGCGCCTTGAAAATGTTTCTGCTCGGTAGAGCAACATGCCAACAACTCTTTCTGTTCCAACGGCTTTATGGAACTGGGGCCCTGCTCATTAGCAATGTTTCTTACAACCTGTTTCTGTTAGGCAAGATTTGTCTATGCTTAGCGAATTTGTGCACTCTGTAGATTTTCGAAACTTGCCCTGGAGGTCTGAGAACTCAAAGAGGGGCTCGAAGGTCAAATTCGGTTTTGCGATCCCCTCATCTTCCAACAGATGTCTAGAGTCTTTACGAAAAAGGGGCAAAAACTTATAAATCTCTAAACTCACGCCAAACGGGTTTAAATACCACTGTGTTTGATACCATTTAAGTACAATTTTTGTCAAAATCCAAAAACATTCGATGACCTCACATTTTTAATTTGAGGCTGGAGACTTTAATTGTTTTTCCCACCTTTCATGAGGACTCTACCTGTTGAAAAATTAGTGCCTCGTAAAATTGAATGCCCCTCGTTAATCATGTTAACAAAACGCCTGCAATACCTTGAGATGGTAGCATATCATCAGATCCAGCAGTACCTGTGGTAGACTGACTGCTGTATCCACTAGAGTTACTCAGTGACCCGTGACTACTCGTACTGCCATCGGTGTCTAAAGAATACAACGCTGACGGCATGGAACTCTGTTAATCAAACATACATAAATGAATACTGTGACCGCCACATACCAAACAACCCCTAGGCCTCATGCTTTTACCACAAGAGGGCGCTAAGAGTACTGTCAATAAGACGGCTCAACAATGAACAAAACTTCAACGAAACATTAATGTCACAAATTTTCAAAAGATTCTGGGTTGAACAAAGAAAAAGTGACTAGATTCAAGTTGGACTTGAACCTACGACGGCCGGATTAACTGGCCGGTGCACAACCACTAAGCCATAGCCCTAATGTTGGCAGTCTTCCTATGGTAAAAATTCTTTTTTTTGAAGGTGCCAGTCAGGAGCCGTTCAACCTGTAACTGACGTGTAGCCAGGGATCACATCCAAGTTTTCGATATAACCTGGGAAGTCACAGTAAGAGGCAGCACCTTAAAGGGAAGTGACTTTTTATTTCAAATTTTTGAAAAGAAACTTTTGATATTCCAGTAGATTGGCCATACAAATCATTTGGTAATAAAGTTACTGCTTTTCTATATATCACAAAAATGCAGTCTTGTATTAAGGTATCAGTTTCGTTCAAAATTGAAGTTACACTCAAAGCTTCCTGTCATCAATTGTAAAATAAAATTTAAAAAAAAATCACCTGCAATCTATACTTACATGTGTGTGCCTCCTAGCTGGTAGAGTAGCACTACGTTGTCTGTATAGTTCTGCATTCGATAACTGCTGGCCGCTGGCACAAACAGGACGAGGCACAACTGATGGTTCAGAAGGAGAAGAAACAAACAATGGAAATTACATCAACTAGCTTTGCAAGAGTCAAGAAACTTTTCTCCTGTCCAAACTTTGTAATGGCACTTTTTTTCCACCGGAGTATAGACGATGTGCCCTCAAAAATCACGGTACGACCAAAACATTAAACTTTTGCCTGGTGGTGTGTGCAAGCATCTTACTTTGCATTTTAGATTAGGAGGTCATCATGGGTCAGATCGTCTTTGATTTATGTGACCTTTATTTTATTTCATGTTTTTGGGTTGGTTTTTTTTCCAATGAGAGTATAGTATTTTTATGTATTAAGAGTAGGAACCTGTTTACTGCAAATGGTGGAATGTTAGATTAGTATTACCCAACTTTTTTGCAGCACTCCTGTAGATTTGTAAGAGGTACATTTTCACCGTGAGTTTGTTTACATTTCAGTCACCTAACAGAAGAGGGCGCTGTGCAACTCAGTGCACCAGCATACAGCACAAAATGCTAAATAAACAAACACATTTTTAAAATAAAATACTTGGCAAGTTCTAAACTAAGTTCATACAAAACAAGTGTTGCGCCGTGTAATTTTAACAGAGGGATTTTTAGATGTAAACAAAAGGCACATTTGTCTATGACACTATAAGTAACAGAAACGTAGAATACGATGCACGATCAAATTACATAATAACATATGATTATACAGCTTTCCGTACAACAAACATCATTTGGACAAAAATTAACATACCTTCAGATGAAAAATAACAATTATAATAAGAAAAATAAAATACACTTCACTTTGACAAAACTGAGATATACGAGCGTAGTTAATAATTAAGACACAGACGCCGGTTGGACTATCCAATATTAAGCTGGTCAAAGAAGACGTGCATGTACACTGTACGCATAACACAGACACTGACTTGGCGTGCTCATAAATCAATGTAACTGTCATCTACGTGTCAGTAACACACTCCAGTTCAACAAGTCAAATATCCTGGCTTGCATAGCAGTTTCCCTGAGGCCAACATGTCTTAATTTGGTAAAACTATCCGCTGAAGAAAAAAATAAGTTGGGGTTGAACAAAGACAAAATTACTAGAGCAAGATTTGGACCAATGACCTACGGATTAACGCGCCGGTGCTCCACCAACTGAGCTATCTACTAGCATTATGTTTGCGATCTTCCTATTTTGTTAATATCTTTGTTCGGGTGGTAGTCAGAAGCCATACAACCTTTAACTGCTGTGTAGTCAGGGATCACACCCAAGTTCACACCCACAAGAGAAACTGACAACCCAGTCAGTATCCCTTGAAGAATAGGTAGATGGAAAAAACCAACCACAAAAAAATACACAAGGCAGGGTACTGGTGAGCAACATTGTATTTTCCAACTCTATGATCTTGGGCTGAAGTCCAGGGAGATTTTTACATTTCCGTTAATGCTGGATTCTCAAAAGGTTTTGAAGTCCGCATCTTCAGTACTCAGCCGTCCTGGAATTTCATCCTTGTAGGGGGAGGGGGCTATTTCTTTTTTTCTTTTTTTTTGAGAAGGGGAGCATTCCCTCTGGAAAATAGAAGTAAAGGCCACCAAAGTCAAGATGAGTTTAACACTGCAACTAGGCAGCTGTGTAATTCCAGGCCTGTCTTGGAATATGACTTAAGGCGATAAATTACAACCTGACTATGGACAACCGGTACAAAAATAATTGAGAGGAATGTAAATCATTGCAAAAAGAAATATCTGCTCCATAAACGCAGGAGCTCTTCATTTAACATTGACATTTTCTGGTCAATTAACTCTTTGAAAAAATCCACCAAAACATATATCCCTGGCTTTCATGGTTTGAATATCATGTTGCTGAACTCTTCAAAACAGCACGTCGTAGTCGAGCAGTCAAGGGCACTGGACTCAAGCTCTGGTGTTTCCGAACAGCAGAGTGTGGGTCTTGACACTTGTGTCCTTATTAAGCAAGACACTTTAACATTATTGCTTCGTCCTTCAAAGAGGCCGTAAAGCCATAGGTCCCGTGTGTTGTGTAATGCACGTAAAAGAACCCAGTACACTTATCGATAAGGAAAGGAGTTCGCTCCAGTGTTTTAAGGTATGGTTGGCTGCAGATTGCGCCACAGCACCTTGTAAACCATTACACGGTGCTACGTAAACAATTGGGTCTTAATTTCAGACATAGCTACGCATACCTTGAAGCAAAAAAAATAATGAGCAGGTTGACACGCCCTCGGGCATGATAAAGCGCCACATAAGAATCTGTGTATTATTACTATTAACATCACCGCAAAGGACTTGAAATGTCCATCTTACCAGAGTGCAATGCTTTGGGTGTGAAATCACCACAAACTAAATGCCTACTGATGGAGACCAGAATTTCCTAAACAAAACTCCCTTGGGGGAACAGGGTGAAAAACCACACATCCACTAGGGGTGGGGATGTTCAACTGATTAACCGTTTAATCGGTTAACGATTTAACCTTAAACAAGCCGTGAAATATATTTTTAATTTTCTTGACGCTTAAATGAAGCCGAAAAAAGAAAAGAAAAAAGAGAACTTCCTTTTCTTTATAAAAATGTTAGCCCCAGACACTATCCAGGGAGAACAATTGACATCCCTTTTGTTGCTGGAATGTCTCTTTTCTTAATCCCCTACAAATGTAATACAATATTTTCAATCGCCTACAATGTGCACATGGCCCCACTGTGGTTTGTGGTTTTGTGACTGTAAAGACTGGGTAACAGTGTTCTATTTTCTTGAAAGTGTGTTGCCATCTGCTTCTTTTACAGATGGGCTCATAGTTCTGATTGGAATAGCTTAAAATCAGTTAAATGGTTATGAGAGTTGCAAGTTCAGTCTAACGGTTTAGGAAAATGAACAAAAATGCACAAGTAAAACATCCACACTTACTTTGGTTTGATTGGGGTGTGTTGAAGTCGGGTACGTAAGTAATTCCTCCTGCTTTGCTATCGCTGTTCTTCCGTTTCGGAGACGGTTTATCGGCAACGACAGGAGGCGGCGGCCGATTTGATGAGGCCGTTATCGGAGTGGGTATACTCTTCGGCCGTTGCATCTTTTCTGACTGGCTGAAGTTGAGTAACCAGCTGGGAGGGGGTGGGGCAAAACCTTGCGATGCTTGAGATGGGGAGAGGGTAAAAGAGGAGGACGAA
>CM021529.1:16777075-16795868 GCA_010994315.2 Pisaster ochraceus
CACTATCACAATACGGGGACCAAGAAGCTGCAGCACCGACTGGCATCTGGCCGCCCCTGTTGTCGTCATTCCAATCACTCTTGCTTTTGAGAGAATTTCCACATCTTCTTTTGCATTCATAACTTCAATTTCCTCTGAAAGGGTGTCATAGCTCATGCGATATTCCGTCAGCAACTCCTCCTGCTCTTCAATGTACCTCTTTACCCAGAGTCTGTAAAGCCGCCAACGATCGCTTAACGTCAGACTCCACACATTTTGGACCCTGGAAGCTTCTTTATCGGTCATAACGTCAGCCTTCTTAATCTCTTCTTGAGGAGTGGACCCTAAATTGAAACCACATCGTTTTTTGCATTCAATACCGTATGCTGCATTTTGTCTTAAAACCAAATATTCGTCTTGCTTGCGTTGTTTGTCAGAAATACTCAAGTCATCGTCGTCATCGATTTGGCGTTCTTGCCGTATCCGATTGCTTTCATCGTCTACGGCAATAAACCTATCTTGATCTTGATTTGAATCTGAACGAACTTGTCGCTCTTCTTTACTTTCGATATCAACTACATTCAGCCACTTCAGAAGGTTTGTTGTTGGATCCCCTCCACTCTCACCGTCAATACCTTTTCGATATGTGTCGTCGGTCATAAACTTCCGCAGCGTCTCTACTTTATATATAACAGTTTTAGCAAAAGCTACACTTAAAAGTGTATATTGAATGTTTGACTTTGTGTTTTTTAGCTTCGATTTGATTTCTATGAGCTCTTTTTCTTGCTGATTGAGCTTCACATGGCGTTGTCTTCCCTTGTGGTTTCTGAAATTAGAAAGATTACGAGAGTTGACTGCTTCATTGTTGCTTCGACCTCCAATGCGAATTAGATTCTTCTCACCAAAATTAAGAACTCCCTGCAGAAACTGATCAAGAGCATGGTTTGTGTAGCACACCACAAGAATCGGAGATGCATTTGGTGTCGTATGTATATTGTAGAGGAGTAATTCGATGATCTTGAGACCAATGTAAGTCTTCCCCGTTCCTGGTGGACCTTGGATGATGGCAAACTCCTTCGTCAAAGCTGCCTGCACAGCTGCCTTCTGTGACTCATCAAGATGTAGAGCCTCTGCAGCCGGCCAATTTTGTTGGTCTAAAATTGACACGCAGGCAGCTTTTATGAAGTTTTCTCTCATACCCTCATCCTCAAAGACGTTATCAGTGCCAACAACCAATGATCGTAGGTCATATACATCAGAGTAGTCTCCGCTCAGATACTTGGGTGTCTTAACATAAGAGGACACGCTCACTATGTATCTTACAAAGGGGAAATTGTCACCTTTCATCCGTTGTAGCCCTAGTAAGACGTGTCGATAGGCTTCAAAGTAAGCTGTCGATTCTACCATGACAAAGGTACCATTGACCGTATTGATAGTTTCGGTAAGAAAACAAACATCAACAAGACCTTTTTCCAATTCTGTCGCTTGCCTATCCTCCACGGATGCACAGATGATGTGCTTGAATTTGTCTTTTGTAAGACAGACAAGTGAACCATATTTTAGACGCTTTTCCCAGTTGATACGCTTGAGACATTTGACATCAAACTGCAGGGTGTACTGAAGACCTGTTTTCCCCATCTTCTTACTTTGAATGGAGACATTGCGGTATACCCGAATGTCTTGATGACGACTGTTCGCTTCAGAGAGAAACTCTGTGATACCTTCCCGTAACGGTGCTACGAAGTCCTCTCTTAGCAATCTAAACTGCACATCAAGATAATGTTCGACATCTTGGTATCTTCCCTGTATGATATTCTTTCGTAGAAATGGCTTTGTTGGAGTCCAAATTTCTAAACTGTCAGGGAAAATCGGAATATCTCTGAAGTTGTTTGGTGGTGGCTTCACCTTCACTGTTTGTTTGGTTTGCTGAGACTCCATCAGTGCATGAAAAATTTCCTTTAAATTATGCACTTCCGCCATCAAATTAGCCTGACGATCAAATTTCGGTGACGACGTCACCTTATCTAGAAGAATCAAGATCACTGCCATCTCTCCATAACCATTTGGTTTAAGTTGCAAATATACACTCAGTACTTTCAACATCACGCTAATATCAGGAGCACTGTTTTCATTGCCATCTTGACTTAATTGCATCTTTTCGGTTAAAGTAACTAAATACCTCGACATATGTTTGCTGATAAAGCAAGAAGATGCAAACAGATCAAACAAGATGTTTAATTTTAGTCTGGCATCCGGAACTGAGTCTAAATCACATATGCAGGACAAAACACGAAGTGTAAGGATAACTAGATCATCACTGAAACTTTCCTGGTTTAATAAAGATGACCATTTATCCTTCTTACTCACTAGCCAAGATAGTATGTCTGTTGGTTGTTCTCTGAGTAGTTTCAGCAATTCTTCCTCTGGGATTGGACTCACAGTCGGCCTGTGTTTAACTTGGACTTGGCCTTGGTACCACCCCGAGGTTTGAGGAGTGTCACTCTGCTTTCGTCCCGATCTTGGACTATCCACACTTGACTCACTGTGTAAGGAAATAATAGTAGTGTTAAATCTATCCCATTGTTAGTGTTTTACTACGTCGATTTGACTTTTTATTTGATTTTGAGACGCCTGTTCCTTTTTTACCAAACAATGATAAGTAATTATATTTCTGATCCAGGTAGGATTTTGCGTGTGGATTATTAATGCTTATTCGTGGAGCCACCACTCGATCTTTTTGCGAAACTAAGGGTGGTTGTAGAATTGCAAGAATAAAGATACACCCACCAACTACTGTGGTATTCGGTGTTTTGTGGATAGTCCAGACTTTTAATAATGTAACTTAGGACACATTGGCATATTTATCAAAGAGTTAAGATTGATCTTAAGTGAAAATCAATCTTAATTGCTAATTAAAGTGTGATGTCACATTACAAATTACTTTGTGCAATCGGCCCGAGTTTTTTTTCTTTCTAACCAGCCCAACATGAATGAAATTGACACTCACAAGTACGAAGGACTTTCATACATTGAACTTTATAAGATAATGCAAAGTCTCAAACCATAAAAGCTGAGGTGTGTTAAAATATGAGTTTTTTTAATTTTAAATATTGATAAAAAATTGATAACAGACGAAGTCTTCATATGACTTTTTTGCTAACTTGTTAGATGGGCATTCTGATTTAATTACGTACTAAGTTTTAAATTTTTTTTGACATGCAACAAACATGTTTTCAGCAAAAGATGGCGTTGTTTAGGATGATGACGCCATTACTCTTCCAGTTCCTTCAGCAAGCCTGGTGCAAGTTGAATTTTGACCTTAGCTTGTTTTGTCCTCAGATATGTAACAAGTGATCAAAGTGCGAAAACAAACAGTCTTCAGTCATATCATTACGTCATAATAGCGTCACTTCAAATATTATCAGTAAACACCGCTGGGTACCATCATGCCAAGTTTTGACTTGATCAAACATGTACATGTAGTTCGGTAGATACCCGACTTCAAAAAGTGCACCTTCAATGTAATACCACGTGACCCGTTATGACGTCATCAATCTACAACTTCACCCATTCGTAGTCTGCATAAAAATCATTACATACTACTTTTGATATTGTCTTTATAGGCTATAACTTAATTTTCACCACAAACATCAAGTAAAAGTGTATTTTGGACTGTATAAAGCCTGCCTGAGGGCGATTTCGGATTTTTCAATTTTAAGTTACAAGGCACTTCCGGTTTCGACCGGAAGTAAATGTCAAATGGGGCGACACTCTAAAGATCCAAAGAGTACCTCAAGAGCTTTCTTATCGTGCAAAGATCTTGTCTTCAAGATATGCACGGTTGAAATTTTAACGGTCTGTTAATTTTAATGATGCCGTCGATGGCGACATCATCCTGAAAAGATTGCGGTTTCATCTACACACAAGGGTCTAAGTACATGTAAAGTCTTTACAACCTTTACTTTTTGCGAACATTACGAGAGAATGTTCAAGGATAAGAGGAAGATATCGCGGGGGGGGGGGCAGTACAAGAAATAACAATATTAGGCTGTTAGCCGCAAAACTACTAGCAACTGGTTTCGGCTGTTAGCAGATCACACACACCCCAAAAATGAACAGAAAATAACAATATAATCCAAAAGTCACCCAAATGTTGCTCAATTCGCCAAGTGTGCCGGGTGGATTAAAAAAAAACTGGGCGTATTGAACAACATATGAGGTGACTTTTGGATCAATTTGAAGTGAAAGCAGATCCTCGATTTTCAGATGTGAAAAAAAAAAATCAGCCTAGAAAAGATGTTATCAATGATTGCCTATTCACCTGACATTGACATTCATGGTCTATATGACAGGGATTATAAACCACAAAGTGACGTCTACACTTTTGTTTGCACACGCTCGTTGTAAACAATGCACGACCCGTGGGTTGATATTTCTTCTTTATGTGCTGATATTTGGAAATGTGACGTGGGTACAATTTCTTTCATGTTCAAAGGAAGTGGGTAAGATAGTATATTATATACTTTGGGTGTTTTCAATAATACGTCAATTACGTCAACCGTGGCATTCCTTTTTAGTTGAAATAAAAAATGGTGTGCGCAAGATTGTTAAGACTGGAAATAAATATGATTTGAAACTTTGCGAGTCCAACCAGGTGAGGTTCGCCGTGATACCATGTGTAAATCTCTTTTGAGTAGAGGTGGTTCTTCACCTGAAGACGATCAGATCACACTGATCGAAACGTCGATTTGTCAAACCACCGGTTCTTCTCAGAACAACTACTTCAGATTTGCACATGGTCACAGCGGGAAAAAAATTACCTTGAAATGTGAGTCGAAATACTATACAGTGTTTGAGACTTTAGTAAAACGGTAATTTTTGGTTTCGAGAGACCAAACCCCGATGTTGGAAACGTTGACAATTAAAAGTCTGTGGTTTGTTCACTGTAATTGTTTTGTTACTCTGGTGACCGACTTAGCTTAAGCATTCACAGGTGTATGTCACTGTGTTGGGTCACATAAAGTCAGGAATACATGCGTGAAGTAGTTGATTTTTTAAGAACACACATTCAAAATCTTCGCAGAATGAAACGAGATCGTATTGTGGAATTTAAGCGAGTTACTCAGTCAAGACTGTTTACTTCGACGATGTGTTGACATTGTTCGAGATTAACAAATCGTGCATCCGGTTCGTCTTCGTTTCCAAACAAAAGTGTTTTCACTTCTGCTCTGTCACATTCACGACATTTCTTGGGACCTGGCTCCCCGCACAGACCAACACAAGGGTGACCACACTATGAGCCTCTTATAATACACCTAGGCCCAATTTCATCGGAGCTTACGGAAGCAGGGAATTCTTTGATTACGTCAAGCGTATTTCACGGGTTAGCAGAGAATTTTTGCTTGTGCGCGTGCGTACTCCACGTTTCTAGCCATCTTTGCTTACACAGCTAGCGCAGAAATTCGGCGCTTGCACGATAAGCGGAGAATGATGATCGTAAGCGCAGAAATTCGGCGGTAAACGGAGCCATGAAATTGGGCCCTGTTCTGATCACTGATCTCTAGTCAGTATAACAGAGATCAGTGGTTCTGACACTGACATTCCTGTATCACCCGAATGTGCTATGTAAGGCAAAACTGCACAAATTAGATTGGTTTGTCGTCAGGGAGTTGCATAACCCCGTACCCCGTAAATGAAATGTGCTGTGGCAGGATAGACTTCAATATTGAAACCCTCTGAAAATGACAAGGCTGAAGGCGGTTTTTGTTAACTACTTGCGAGACAGGAAAAGGCCATCTAATCCATGCGTATTGGTCAGAAAACACTAACAAAAAGAGGTCTGAAAAGGCTATTTAGAAGCGTTCTGCAAACAGTAAGTTAAAACAAAACCACGTGTTTATCCCACAAGACATTGCGGGACCAAGTCTTGCTGCAGCAAACTTGGTTAAATATCTGTTTACGCCTTTGCCTCTAAGGCTGGTTGTGATTAGAGAAGGGCAACACCATCAGTTACCCAAAACAGGATCTTTGAATGAACTGGAAAATTACCTAAATTCTTAACTTTTGATCAGAGATTTTGATGGACAAACTTTGGAGTACCACACTTCTCCTCTGTCTATTTTGTTACACGCGCATTTCATGCTTGGGTTGGTAATTGCCGTGCGCACGTACGTACTCGCATGGGTTAAGGCCGGTTTATAGTCGGTCGCGCGATTTTCGTGCGATGGAAATCTTGCGCGCGATCTTAAGACTGAGGCCTAAAAACTGTGTCTTTTTATGATTGCGCGTCAAGATTTCCATCGCGCGACCATCGCGCGACCGACCATAAACGGGCCTTTAGGCTTTTGACGATGTTCCTGTACAGTCATTGTGTTGACGATTTTGAGGTGTGAAGCTATTCTACTGGTTTGGCAGATCCACAGGATCTGACCAATCGGCGTGAACGTAAGTGGAGGAAGCGACTTGACTGGTCATAAGCTAGATATATCAGCCAATGAGAGCACAATATTTGCAAGGCGTTGTTACATATTGGAGGGACTATTTTCTTGCTTAGCGTCACTTTGTCACAGCTTGTGATTTAAGTTAAAATTTATTACCCACCATCTCCCCTACAGCTCCACCATGGTAAGGGCGGGGTTTTGCAGAAAATGATAGCAAATAATAAAGGTCTTACAATTTCATTTGTAAGTAAAATTGTAACACGTAATTGTTTTGTTGTAATGACCAAGACATATAACCTTAGAGTGTTTACGATAGTACCATCCGTGTTTCGGTCAGGGAATTTAGGATCAGACTTTCAAAAATATTCCATTTAAAGGTTCACAGTGGGCACAAGTAAATGGTTCATCAGGGTAGGTGCCTGACATGCTTTGAAATGTATTTGGATCAACTTGACCCCGTAATGCTCATGGGTGGATACACCTATCCTTGGCGTGGTCACTTTGGGAAGTGCTGGTAGTCTTGTGCAAAGATTATAGAGCGCCGAAGGCGCAAGATGCGGAACTGAAGCTTTATCTATTGTTGGAACATGAAATACGCATGGGCGCCATTTCAGCAAGTGAATGTTTTGTTTCCCATTGATAGGAATGGTCATTGTCTGCACCGAAATGGCGTCCAGTGGGATTTCACATTTCAGCCAGAGTTCCGCATCTTGCGCCTTCGGCGCTCTATAATCTTTGGTCTTGTGTGGCCACTTTGGTAAAAGGGCTTGGTAGTCCTTTGGTGTGGTCACCGTAGGTTTGTTAGGGCGAGGTAGTCCTTGGTGTGGTTACTTAGGTTTGTAAGGGCGAGGTAGTCTTTGGTGTGGCCACTTTGGGAAGGGCGTGGTTATTTCTTGTGTGGCCACTTGGATAAAAGGGCTCGCTAGTCCTTGGTTTTTGGTCACTTTGGTTTGTTAGGGCGTGGTAGTCCTTGGTGTGGCAACTGATATGTTAGATGGATATAGTTGTCCATCGGTTATAATCCATGTATGTTTTGTTCGTCTGTCTCAGCCGATTTGCCCTTTGTGGTTTCTGGCACCTTACCATTTTACAAGTTGCTATTCTATAATGTTATTATTTGGCGTTTAATTCCAGGTTAAATCGCGGAAAATCACACTGTTGAATATAAAGCTTTTGTAAACAATTTTTAATCGTCTGAGTAAATACTATATTTGATCGTCTTCATCAAAACAAATTGTCTCATTATTTTGTATAATATGTTTTGGCTTAATACGTTTTATTTTGAAGAGCTTGGTATAACTATGAACAAATTTAAAGCTAATACACTAATAACAATCCTTTAAGGTTGATAGCTTACCAAAAACATCAGATACGCAAAAAGAAAAAAATTTGCAACATAAGTAAATGAAATCATCATAATGAAGTCAAAAACATTACTTTTGTAGTTACGTGAGTTTTTACATGATAAGGTAGCTTTCGGTAAATCCAACTAAGACTTCCGCACATGTTTACAAGTAGAGTCGCAAAGAAGTCATATTCATGTGTATTACTTTTGCCAGTGTCGAAATCTATTAATATCCATGATATAAAGAAACATTTCTAAAAAAAAATTTGTTTCGTAATGATAACCAAAAACATTAACATTTAGTATCAGAATAAGATAGGAAAAGGGTATGCATCCGTGGAAACTTGATAAAATCATCTACAAACGGGTGAAATTCATACATTATCGGCATTACAAACACAAACTTAATTTAACCAATTTTCATGCATGTTTATGCTTCAAAATACACAATTTGAACCGGTATTCGTACAATATGCCTTTTGTGCTTTAAAATAAACATGGTAATATTAACTGAATTTCATATATTATTTTTCTTTAAAACAACTCACCATAGTATTAACCAGATTTTAATATCATGCTTAATAGGCAAGGTATACTTTTGGTTTTTACTCAACAAGTTACTGACAAAAATAAACTTACTTGGACAACTGAAGAGCTGTTGATCGTATAAACAGTGCAAGAAACTACTCCTTTTGAAGTAGTTTAGTTTTAGCGAAATGGGTAACTTTCACCCCCAGAAATTGAATCTGAGAACGGCATCTGAAAGCACACAATTCTATGCAACAAGGGTGTTTTTCTGTTGTTTTTTTTCTTGCAACTGTACGACGACCAATACTGGGCCCAAATTTTCACAGGCTAATCTTATGCATGTTTTGGGCAAACCAAATGAGGATACTGGTCTACGACATTTAGCAAAGCAGTATCCTGCATTTAAAATACACTATATAACATTAACCTTATTTCTTACACTATTATGCTTTTAAAATACATACTTCATCCATATTTAGGCCCATGCTCCTGGTTATGAGCCCTTCCACAGTATCATACATTTGTCACTCTTTTCTGTGCTTCGTCTCCATTAAAAAAACGTTTATACTTGATAACTTGATAATTAAGTCAAAGAAACAGCCCCCCCCCCAAAAAAAAAAAAAAAAAAAAAAAAAAAAAAAAAAAACGAAAAAAAAAAGAAGCTACTATTCCATTAACACCCGGAATCTGTTTATACTATTAGGGCCTAACAGATTTCTTTTAATGTTCCAAACAACTGTATGCTTTTTAACATAGCAAAACTAAATAACACGATCATTTTTAAATTCCTACATCAGACCCAACTTAAAGATTTATAATAACTGCATTCACCATAAAAGGGGCATAATAACCAGTTTTCAATTCTGTATAACTCGTCCTGGTACAATTTTAAAATTTGTCTTCCTTCCGTATTCATCAAAGTTTGCGGCTGATTTCTGAAACCTTAAGTCAAATCTGATTACTTTTACAATACAATTGAATTGAGAGGACATTTTTAAAAGATTTGTTAACAGTCGTATTTTTGAAATTTCAACACATGCACAATTTCAACCCACACGTTTGTTTCGAAATTACCTTCGTACTAAATTATAATTATCCTGACTTTTTGTTATGAGGTCCACCATTCGAAAGATGGGAGCTGAAGTTGTTTAATAACTTCTGTTCTGTTATTTATTTATTTATTTATTTTCACTTTTGCAAGAAAAGTGGCCCGCTGCATTATGGATGCACTTGTTTTGCATTTTGTCACTTAAAATCCAAGTAATATGCTTTGTCACAAAACGTATTGGCCCGCTTCCATGAGGCTGCTAAGAACAACAAATAAAGTGGGCTTGCCAGAAATAGATTACAATATGAAAATACTACGTCATGTGTTCTGTTAACAACTAGTTTCATGCTCACTATTGCTTTTAGCAGAAAGTTGTAGGCTCTATGACATTCGGCCCAGATTATAATAATCAGAATATTAAAATGAATCTTATTTGGCCATCTGTTTTCATTACTAAAACAAAATATACTCTTCTAAATGAGACGAAAGTTTTTAATACGAATTGAGTATAAAGTATACTTAAAAGTTGATCTAGAAGACTACGGGTTGCGTATAAAAACTTTAAAGTAAACAGCGACAGTTTGAATTACTTCCTGGGCTATGGCCATCTAAAAATTAATTCAAATGTTTAATATGGTTTCTACCAATAAAATCGAGCAACGCATCAATTCAAGTTTGAATAACTAACAATCAGGTTAATTTTAATCAATCAACCCCGTTTGCGCTTCACTCGAACCCTTTAAGATTAAGACGGTAGAATGAAACAGGGTGCTCAAAGCGAGGCTTGCATCGGAGTGCATCGGAGATCAAAAAAAAAATTATTGTGAAAGTCCAGTGTCTATTCGAATGTTGGTTCCTTAAAAGTATACGATTGTGTGTCATTTTTACGTTACTGAAATATTAGATAGGAGCACGAGGTTACATGTTCCATGGGCCCGGTACTTGTTCGGTCATGGAATCTCTTCCCGTCTGGAATGAGTGGAAAAGCACCGAGTAGGCCTATAACTTCCTTTAAAATAATAGGTAAAAACGAGTTTCATTCATGTTTTGCAGTTGACCATGTCAAAAATGACGGCAGTATTGCAAGGTCGAAATAGCTGATTCCAGTCGCGGGTTTCCATAGATCACCGTATAAGGCTCGTGTCGATGACCCAAGAAGCTAGGGCTGAACCTTGTCCTGTTGTGAAAACCAAAAAAGTACAGTACAACATTAGTTTTCAGTCGTTGAGATTTTAAGCCGTGTTATGTGCTTGTGTTTCACTCGATCTTTCGGGTGACTGGTTCATTAACGAGCAGTTCCATATTTGAAGCTTTCTCGATGGAGGGAATAAGAAGCACAGTCAGAATTAATAGAAACTTTCCAGGTACAACCCTCTGGAAAAACTACTTGGAACGAGTGTTGGCCCTTCACTTGAATTTTCATATAGTTGCACATGTTGTTAATGTGCTTCCTATAATTTTGCATTTAAATTTTTTAGCCCTGTTGTTTAGCGTCTTTTTATAGAGTCCACTTGTGTGAAGATATTGGATATCATAAAATTTAAGTATTCGATTTAAAACGCAAACTCGAGGAGCCAAACAACAAATGCTAACGTAACAAATAGCGCTTGCGTTGGTAAACGTCTTTTTGAAATTAGATAAATTCTGCACTTACTTTCTCTATAAGTTCATCAACTGCAATCGGTCGTAGTTCTCCATGTTAGCTTGCTCTGACCATGCTGCATATCGGGCCCCATCCATCTCAGAAGCTACGGCATTACCATCCGCCAGTCGGTGGCTCTGCCCTCCGATATTGGCTTTGCAATCGGGGCATTTACCACCTTGGTTAGCCCCTCCACAGTCTCCAATGGCGTACACGTGACCGTTGGGACACTTGTACCAGTGCCCCTGTGTCAACCCCATGGCTTTTACTATCATTTTCCGCTCATCCTCGGATATGACGAGGCCGGTGCATTTTTGTTTCATCACCTTCAGAATAGCCTTCACAGTTGTCCTGTCGTTCTCACTCAGTGGCCTTCTACTCAGCAGTAGATCTTCTGCGGTCTTCAAACGTACACTCTTCAACTCTAAAGTTGGGAGCTTACTTTTGATTTGAAACAGACTAAGACACATTGAGAGTCGGTGTTGTTCGTTGCTGCAATCCATTAACTCTTGATCACTGATATATAGGCGAGGTTTCATCAGCCACTGCTGTAACCTTTTTAGATCTCTTTTCACTTTCAATTTCTCAACGAGGAACTTGTCATCAATGTCCTGATCCTTTCTCTTTGCTTTTTTTATTGCAACCAGAAGATTCAACTTGTTCTCAATGGATGTTACTTCCCCGAGGCTTAGTGGCGAATCCATCTGCGCTTCAAAGGCGTCTGCAACTCCCGATGGTAAACTGTTTCTTTGTAGTAAAATACCACGAACTTGCCGTCGTTTGGCTACAATGTCCAGTTTGTTTCCAAACAAACGAGCCTTGACAGTTTCGATGTCCTTGAGTGCCGCGTTGACGTAGCTGCCGTAGCGAAGATTGCGCCGAATGGGAGTTTTACAAACCGGACAAACCTTCAACTGAACCGACTGACCTTTTTCACTCTTTAAGCTCATCCACTGGTCAAGACTGTTAACTTCGACGATGTGTTGACAATCTTCAAGCTCAACAAATCGTGCATCTGGTTCGTCTTCGTTTCCAAACAAAATTGTTGTCACTTCTGCTCTGTTACATTCACGACATTTCTTGGGACATGGCTCTCCGCACAGACCAATACAAGGGTGACCACATTTGAGTCTCTTATTACAAGGAATGTTGCACGGCGGCCTGTCACAAACCTCACTGCATTTCATGCGACACTCGTGGTGTCTACAGCGCCAAGCACACGGCTCCTGACAAGGCTTGCAGGGGTCGCCACAGCGACTTGGGCATTTACTATGTACACACCTATTCTGACACTTCTTGCTACAAGGTGGGCAGTTTCTCGTGCACAATGCAGCACATGCATGCCCGCAAACTAGAGTGCGATCGCAAATCTGAGAGCATTGCTCATGCAGCCGACCTCGTGAACAGGAGCCACAAGTGCCCTTACACCTGTGCGAACATTCCAGGTCTGTTGTGCATGGCTCTGGACACTTCTCGGGACCATCGCTGCATTTAACGGTCACCATGTGTTTACAAGGCCAGTCGTTGCGAACGGTAGTTTCAACACAGGTGACAGTACACTCTTGCCCGCACAACTTCTGGCATCTATGGTTACAGGCAAGTCGTTCGTTGCAACGTTCTTCGCAAGTGGCTGTGTCTGGATTCTGGTAACATGGAATCCTTTTCTGGTGTCCACACGGTAACATCTTGGCTACTTGTTTGTTGCATTTGCCACATGGAATGAAGCACAGCTGATTACATTTATGGCCACATGTCAATACCTTGTTACAGGGTTTCGTACATTTGAACTCTTTGTGATCGAGATCGGTCGGATGGCATAACAAGGTGCAACTATGACCACAGTTAAGTCGGTACTCGCAGGGCTTGTTGCAACCTCCCTCGGCAACGTTCAAAAAGTCTTCTTTCCTGCTTACCCGGGACACTTTTTCAGGGTGATTATGACAAACCAAATCCAAGCTTTTCCCAAATATTCCTTTACTTTTGACTTCGTGTACGATGTCCCTCCAAAGTTCACTCCCATGAGCAAGGACTTCAAAATTGCCTATACAATAAAAGCCATGTCTGGCTCTGGACAACGCCACGCACATTCGGTTAGACACTTTTAAAAAACCAATTTGACCTTCCTGATTGCTACGGACCAAAGACAGCAAGATTATGTCATTTTCTTCTCCTTGGAAGTTGTCGACTACACAGACCCGCACACCACTAAACACAGACCTTTTCAAGAGCTTTCTGAAGTTAAAGATTTGACCAACATAAGTTGTTAGGATGGTGATCTGCGATGGTTGGTACTGCCCCTGCTGTATAAGGTACTTGCAGAAAGCTGCCAAGACTTCGGCCTCGTGTAAGTTCGACTTGCTCATCGAGTCATCCACATGCTGCTCGGCAATATCGTGATTCAAGAAAAATACATCGGAGCTGACTCCTGCAACCTTGGGGTATGCTTTGACGGTGTGATGGTCAAGCAGTTTTGGGTAGAAGTGGTGTTTCATTATTGACGAGATCTTAGGACGCATTCGGTGCTGCTCAACAAGGGTTTTACAGGGGACACCATTGTTAATCATCCTCTCAAAGAGTGAAATGTCTAGATTAAACTCTTTAGCTAGCCGGTAGACAGTAGGGTTGGGTCTCAATTGCTGATGATCACCAATAAGTATAAGATGCTGACATTCCGCACTCAGTGTAGTTATGATGTGTGATTCCAAGACCTCAGCCGCCTCCTCAACAACCACAATTTTGGGACCAACGCGATGAAGAACGTTTCTGTACTTTGCTGCACCTGTTGTTGTCATACCGATAACGTTCGCACGACGGAGAATAGACAAGTCCTCCTCTACGCGAACCTCCTTTAGCTCTTGGGAGAGATTTTCATATTTCCCTTGAATCATTTCCATCCTTCTTCGCTCCTTGCTGCAGTACTCGTACACCCAGTAGCGGTAAAGCTGCCATCTGTCTTCAATGAGTCTTATTGTCCATACATTACGAATTCTTTCAGCTTGTTCTTTTGTCATTCTGTCAGGTTTTCGAAGATTATGTAGAAGCATTTTCTTCATCCTCTTTTTCTGTTTGCTTTGAAACTGCCACTGCTGTGGATCGACGTTAGCTTCTTCCCTGTCCAGATCATTTAAATCAAGAACAACGTGATTTTCTTGTGGGGCGTCCTCATCCAAGTGGAAGGGATCGTCATCATCATCATCAAGAATCCGTTGCCCGGCTAAGATGTCTGCCTCTTCATCTAAATCTATCTCGTCATCTCCCACATCATCAGGTTCTGGTTCTGTTTGCCACATTGCTGCTGCAGCAGCTAGGTTTTGCTCATTCCCAGCAACGCGAAAATTTCCACCGCCCACACCCAACCATTCCAATATGCGAGACGTCTGAAGTGAATATCCCAAGTCAACCGTGAGAGTTGCATAGTGATCATTTGTCATAAACTGTTCGAGGTACACTTCACTGATTATCCCATTCATACTTTTCTCCACTTTATGTTGTGATACCTCCATGTGCTGGCGTAGGGTGTACATTTCCCTTAGGACATCTCCTGTTCGGTGATGAATTGCTCTCTGGACTTTCTTGCGTCGACGCTCCTCCCTCTTCAAGAAATTAAGATTCTTGTTCTTCATGTCCTCGCTGTTACTCCTACCTCCAACCCGGACGATGTTTTGATTGAACTCTAATATGCCTTCAAGAAATTGATCAAGTGCATGGTTTGTGTAGCAAACCACAAGAATAGGACTCTCATCATCTTCCGCGTTCCACACGGAAATGTTGTGCAGCAGAGCACGCACAATCTTCAGGCCAATGTATGTTTTACCTGTACCAGGCGGCCCCTGAATGACGGCTATTTCTTGCGTGAGAGCTGCCCGAACGGCTTCCAGCTGTGATTCATCGAACTGCAGTATTTCTGCTCGGGGCCAGCTTCCTTCTCTCAAAACTTCCACAGCTTTCGCTCGAGGATTTGTTCTCCTCAAGTTTAAACTGCGAAGCCCCAAAACGACTTCTTCATCTGCACTTTCAACTGTCAATGGTGACAGGTCATAAATTGCATTTCTGTTTCTATGAAGATACTGCGGGGGTTGCACATCGCTAGAGACGTCAATGATGTAGCGTTGAAGTGGCAGACTGTTGTCTCTTACTTCCTGGAGACCCTCCAAGACATGACGATAAGCCTCGAAGTATGCAGAGGACTCGGCCATAATGTACTTATCCGATGATTGAATATTCGCAAGCTGTCCCATGTCTTGAAATCTCAAATCTACCAATCCTGTTTGCAGATGCTCTGGTTTCCTGTTGGCGACAGTTGCAAAGACAATCACCGTCTTAAAGTCATCATTGGACAAGCAAACCAATGAACCGAAGGTCAGCCGCTTTGTGGCCTGCCATCGTATCTTCCCAAACTTGGTGACATCAAAGCTAACACGATGAGTTATCCCCTCGTTGGTACAGATAGGAAAGTGAACACTCACGTCATGGTAGATTCGAATGTCCTTCACCTTGCTCTTTTTGCCACCATCGGCCTGAAGTTGTAGATACTGGGCGATCCCGAGCCTCAAAGGCTCCAGGAAGTCCTGTCGTAGAAGACGAAACTGAACATCTAGGTAATGGTTAAGATCCTCGTATCGTCCGTGCACCACATTATGTCTCAAATATGGCTCAATGTCTGTGTTGATTTCGTCAATACTTGGAAAAATTGGGATCCTCCTGAAGTCATTTGGCGGCGGACCCTCCTGGCCTCTTCTTTGACGCGTGTTCCTCAGGGATTGTTCTTCCTGTATATGCAATGACAATGTCTGAAGCTCCTCAAGCAATTCGTGAGTTTCTTCGCTCAATGAGATCCCTCTTCTCCCTAACGTCTTTGTACTTGCCTCAATGACGGTCAGCACAACCTGTACATCTTTGATGCTGGCCTTGACTCGTTGTACAAGAGATTTCATCAGCTTCAGTATGGATTTTATCTGATCTGATGCTTTACTCAAATAGCGGTGGTCTTGCTCAGTCATCATGCCATATATGTATTTGGAGAGGTTCCGGGAAAGAAAGTCGACGTCAACAACAATAGTAAGGACCCTAATAACAGAGTGTGGTGAGGTTGTACAATCGCAGACTTTAGCCAGCACCTCAATAAGTAGAGCCATCAGGTCACGACGTATCTCACGCTCGTTTAATAAACTCTCGAACCCCTTACCAAAGGAACTCAATTCTTGAACCACCTCCGCGGGGTCAGCCGACAGCAGAGATTCAAGTTTTTTGTACCCCGGAGCTCTCACTGGACGTTCTCTCTGATTTGTATGCTGTCGTGGAACGTCTGGGCGACCAAATTGGTTCGGGTGATCATTTCTGTATGGTGAGATGAATGAGTGAGGGATCAGCTAAAGATCATTACACAAGGAAACAATCATGTTTATATTGACGGCATTCACGTGTAATTACATGAAAATGTTCCCTCCTTTCTTAACTGCATGAATCTGTGCGTGTGAACATTTGTTATTCTTCTTTTAATAACATTCCAAAGCATTTCGCCAAGCCGACATAAAATAAATGCCACACATGTCGGTTTGGCTTTTACAGACTTGGCATAATGCGTAACCAGGTGGGGTTGGGGGCAGAGGGCAGGGGGTCGGAGCCCCACTTGAACCCTTGCCCACCCACCCCCCAAATGAGATATATAAAATGCACAAACGAATGGTTTCAAAAACCCCTCTCCCTCGTTTTGTCATTTTCCCCTCCTCCCCATGAAAATGTCTCATTACGCCACGGGTACCAGTGGATAATGAGAGACTTTGGAACGCTAGGTGGCAGCGGACTTACCTGTTTACGTAGTTCTGAGCACCATTATTGAGAACATTGGATTTACCTGGTAAGTCTGCTGCCACCTATTATCCCCAAAACCTCCAATTGGGAAATTTTGAATCAGAGATTTGTGTTAATGAGAAAAACAATAAATTAAAGGTTATGGCAATGAAAATGTTGTATGAAGTCCTTTCTTATTGCAACAAAATGGTCAATTTTTGATTTTCTTTTATAAAACTCTGACCTCGCATGGCCTTGTCCTCTTCCTTGACCACGCCCTTGTCCTCGTCCTCTTCCTTGACCACGCCCTTGGTCCTGTCTGCGGCCACGGACAGGGTTATCTGCATTATGTCGAAAACCTTGGCCCTCAAATCGTCTGTCTTGCCCGCCATCGTGATTGCCTCCCCGCCCTCGCACGCGGAAAGGATTTCCATCCATTCTTTATCTGCAAATTACACAAATAATAATATAAAATTTATTACCCATCAACTCATCCTGTGTTGGACCGGAAAGAAAGGTCAAAGTGGGGTCGTGTTTTTGAAAAAAAAGGCCAAATGTGTAGTAAGCTACAAGACATCACTCCGATTAGCCTTCTGATATGTGGTTCAGGAGAAATGTTTTTATTTAGAGCTTCCTGTTTGACCCGGAAGTAAAGATCAAAGTGGGGTCATGTTTTGAAATAAAATCTTACAATTTTTAAATACAATGTTACATAATGTTACATGTGACGTAGCTACAAGATGGCACTCTTTAAAAAGCGGTTCAGAAGATATGAATTTTGAATAATTAACTTTAGATTAATTTAATTTGACTACTGATGACGTCATGATGACGAAAACATGTTTTTCATACAATTTTTTGTTCATAAGCTACAAGATGGAATAAGACTTGCCCCCTACTATTTCGGAACAGCTAGTAAAATCTTGACGAAAACAATACCTTTTCTGACCACTATGTGGGAACAGCTAATAAGTGAGAAGAAAAAACCCTCGACGAAAGCAATAGCTGTTCAAACTACTATGTCCGAACAGCTAATAATCAATACCTGTATTGACCCCTTGCGCCAAGCGGAACGTACCTCCGCACAACGGGCATCTGAAATGTCCTCTGGGAGTTGAGTCCTTTTGTGTACATTTTTTATTGCCATGACAGACCAATGGCGGACAGGATAAGTGCGTGTATCCTCTCCGCTTTGCACAAGTTTGGTCAATATCTCCAAGATCCTCCCCCGACGACGCTCAAGACGCAACCAAAATTAGGTGTAGAAAGTAAGCCAATAAAAAATATAAATCTAACCAGTAGTAATAAAATAAAACATTAAAAAAATTAAAGAGCAAAAACAAATAAACAAACAGAAAGAGCCTAAACAGATTTCTCTATCCCCTTACACCAAAAATACCTATACTATTTATACCGTAAAAGAAATCCTTCAAAGACAAATTTAAAAACAGCAAAAGTCAGCAATTATATACACTTATGATGTTAAAATTAACATTATAACAGGTAGGGTCATAGATTGTTCTTTGTCAACGTAAATGCTGATTTATACGCAACATTATAAATATATAAAAAAATACAATAAGTCACATGTGAAAGCTGAATACAGTGCCTACTTGCCGAGATAACAGCAAAAAACTGTCACGGTATTTTCACAAGAATGTCGTATCATTCACGTTCATCAGCGAGAGGTGACAGCGGGTACCA
The DNA here is from genome assembly GCA_010994315.2 of Pisaster ochraceus. NCBI lineage: Eukaryota > Metazoa > Echinodermata > Asteroidea > Forcipulatida > Asteriidae > Pisaster > Pisaster ochraceus. The sequence goes on from CM021529.1 coordinate 16,795,552, forward strand.
GCCGCAGAATTCGCGAACGGACATCAATGCGTAAATCGTTTCTCAGTATCAAATGTTTTTCGATTCAAGGTAAACATGTCCCAAAATAGTTTACCTCACACTAATTTAAGCTCACAACCATAGAATCTGAATTGAAGGGGGGGGGGGTTGCTACAGTATAACTCGTAGAGACTTGAAATTTGTCATGTACTTAGACCTTAGTCTATAGACGAAACGGGAACATTTTCGGGATGATGACGTCATCGATGACGTCATAACATTACAAATGAAAAATAACGAGAAATATTGTAAATCGTCATATCTAGAGAACCATAAAT
>CM021529.1:16889695-16902709 GCA_010994315.2 Pisaster ochraceus
TGTAAAAACAGGTATTGCATTTGGCCCTTGGACAAAAAGTTGGAACATTGTTCATGTACAAGGGCTGACCTACATGTACACATAATGTAGGCTTGAATAGACTTTAGACAATTTTTTCCTGATTTTTCCAAGGGCAAAATCAAACTAAAATAGGAAGAACATCATGCCTGGTTGGCCTGGTATAAAGATATTTTGCAGAGGATAAAGTTTTGTGGAACTTTATAAATTGATAATTTGACCAAAATCCTTTGTCTCTGCCATTATATCGAATACACGTATCGGTTTTTTCAAAGTAAACAAAATAAAGCATTCATTTGTAAATAAATTAACCAATATGGTGATTTGAGAAAGGGAATTGCTATCCACCTGTCCCAAGCAACAACCGTTGCCCGACAGGTCAAAACAAGTTATTGTGATGGGTGCACTACACTAAATAGGCAAAAATTAATGCCCCAAACTAATTATCATTTTTTTGTAAACCCACAGTTCCTTTTGACTAAAAATGTTTTGGGGGTCATGCAATTAATATAGTGTGTAATTATGAGAACTTATCACAACCTGGGGTTCTTTTCTTCAACTTTTGAGGAGACTTCAATAGATTTAGGCTTTAAAATTGGTCCCATTTTGGCTCGGGAAATGGGGGATGCTTCATGAAACTGGCAGCAAGCTGTTGGGGGATACTTTCTGGGGTGATTTATAGCAACAATTCCAAAAGCCTGAACTGCCAAAAATTGAAAAGAAATGTGAAGTTTAGTTGTCCGAAAAATATATCTGATTGTTTTCAAGAATTTTTTTAAAAAGTATTTTTGAATATTTAGCATTTAAGTATTGTTTGCTGTGGGAGTCATAGTGTGGTGCGCCCTAATCTGATGAGGAACATTGTTTTTTAAATACCGCCCTCTAGTGGATACTTACTCTTCAAAGCCCGCACTAATTTGTATACAATTCGGCGGCAGTAAAAACAATACTGCATGTACCTTTGCCCGAGAAGGCCTCTGGAAAAAAAGTTGTTATAATTTTGCATAACATTTCCTTCCTAAATTAAAATGACGTCATGAAATGATCAAATCAAAGCTTTTCACACATCGATATGAAGAAAAAGGGGAACAAAGTTTTGTTGAACAACAAACCAAGACTGTTTAAAAAAAAATTAAAAAGGTGTATAACCCAATGTCCAAGTTTTTAAGTTGTATTTTGTTTTACACTTAAATATACGTGTTCATTAAATTTGTAAATTGTTTGCAAAGTTACAGCGGAACAATAGATTGTTTTACCATAGGCGCTGGGCTGCCGTCAAAACACAAGTGTGGAGGGGGTGGAGTGTGATGTGGGATTGTGGGGGTACAGGCATGTTAAATCATATCTTAGTTACAACCATCTTACTGCCACTGGCCATTTTGTGATGTTTCTTATTCAACAACAATTACATTTAAGTTTATTTGTAATTAATACAAGAGGGCCCTAACTCCCCCTCATGCAGTTCGATCGTTCGGTTAGTGCATTTCAATCCCCAGCCAGTCACCAGCAGTGGATTCCAGCTCACTGATGCCCATTCTGAATTTCTATTCATAGCGCTATATTCTCTTTGCTTGCTCTTTTTCATATAACGGGAATTGATAAAATAATAATTTATACTTTACTTACAAACCCTTTTTCTGTTTATTTATTTATTTTTGTTAAAAAAACTCCGAAAAAATAAAAGCGACCATCAGATGGATCGATTTCTCCTTTTTTATCCAATCGCATTACAGAACCTGTGCCCCAGTACCCTATACGTGTTAAAAGGTACGCTGGATACTTGATAGCTCCAGCACCAGACTACTCGGAATTTCAGCCGGCGTAGACGTCGTGTGGTGGTGAGAACGTCAACAAACGGTGAGTAAAAAAACACGCTTTTTTCCATTTTACAATTCCAGAAAATTCTTTCAAAATTAGTAAGTGAAGACAATAGGTCAATTGCTTTACTAAGTCGGAATTTGTCTTCACTATTAAGATTTTCATCAGGAACAGAGGAGGAAACAGTTCATGTTTGTACGACTACGACTCGGCCTCGCGTAGCGCGGCACCGGCAGCTTGTGCAAGGGGTACTGTGTGTCGTTGGTTCAGGTGGGCGTACTCAACGAACAGGTGACACACGCCCTGCCGGACTTGGGTCATGGTGGTTGTTCAGAAAAACAAATGGGGAGGAAAATATGCTCTCTTTCTGTAGAACATCGTAAATCATATCGACCAAATTACCACCTCATGAAAAAGATGATATATTTTCTAATTTTTTATTTTTAACAGTTTTCTCTTCTTTAAATTTAATCGACCGTTCCTCCTCCCTCATGTTTTTTAAGAACAATTGAAAACTAGCCTACCCACATGTAGTGTACATCCATAGATAGAGGAACTTGAAAGTATCTTTTTACAAACCATTTACCTCCCCATCAAATTCTTTTTGCTGGTTCCTTTTCCCTGTCCGTTGACATTTATAGGTTTTAATGGTTGTTCTTGGGGTTTTTTCCTGGGGGGGGGGGAAGGGGGTCGGGTGAGTAGTGTTGCCCATTGAGGGTATCACTATAATTTTATTAACTTTTGGAATGTTTGCATAAAATAGCACTTTTCACTTATTGACAGTTATTGCATGTAAATTGTGTAAGTCTTAATACATATTAATGTATTAAGACTTGTGTGTTACAACAAGGCTTAAAGTTTACGTGCAATTTACAGCTTGTCATTGTTGTATTGTATTGTACTTTAGCTGGGACACATGGTTAAGAAACCAATAGTTGCCACTGAAGTGAATGGTCCATCCAGTTAAAATAAGAAATGAACAAAAAGTCAGCATTAAACATTTTATTCTTAACAGTAGGCCTATTTGAACAGGGCGTCTGTGCTTGGTACTTGCAGGACTTTGATTCAAAAGGGAAGGGTGTAAAAACTAAGTACTTACAACTACAGTGACTTGTTGTGGTTTACAAAATGGTTTAAATGCGTATTGCTAGTGGCGGTAGTGTAATCTCAAACATGTACATGTAGTTCTAGTAGGCCCTAATTAATAAATAATAAAAATAATAAACAGGCATTTGTCATGTTTGTAGAGCGCCTTTTCCGATGGTTACAAAGCGCTAGGATGTGTCCAACAGAGGTCAGTGGGCTATGAGTGCGTGCTGCTTTATCAGGGGACTTTTTAATGCTGTTAAAGCTCTAGAACCAGTAAGACATCCTCTCAATGGGGAACTTTTGGGATGCTAGGTGGCAGCAGACTTACCAGGTGAATCCATCGTCTTTGAAATGCGCGCTTGCTCAGAACTACCTAAACACTGGAAATTTACCTGGTGAGTCTGCTGCCAGCTAGTGTTCCAAAGTCTCCCTCTGTAGGATTGTCTTTTTATGGAATTTTTATCATAAATTTTTTTTTTTTACTGATGTCTATGCAGACAAGCTGACAGTCATAGTAGAATCCTACAGTACGTGTAGATTGGCATTCAAAATCCATTACTTTGCTTTCATACGAACTGGGGGGGGGGGACAGGGGGGCACCTGCCATCCCAAATTCGGGCAAAACAGTGTGGAAAATTTGGACACAACAAAGAGTGGAAAAAAAAACTAGAAAGCAAAAAAAAAAACTTTTTACTCGGTATAAGAACTGAAGAAATTGGTAGGCTTATTACTTATTGTAGTGTAGCAAATTGGGTAATGCAACCCAATAAGCCTCCTTAACCCAAGAGTCCCCATCCGCCCTTGGTTGCTTTTAAAAACATGTGAAAAATGAGTCATTATAAAATTGAGTCATTTGTGGTTCAAACTCAGTTCTGGAGCACGGTCTTTTCTTTTGTCATTTGTGAAGTCGATACTTTAATGCTGGTAAGAGTAAAGCAGAGCATGCTTTTTGAAACTTTGAGCTTAGGTTTCCCATGGTTGCACTGTAAGCCTGTCCGTTGTTAGTTCATAATCTCCCTTATCATAGAGACTGATGTTTACATAAATGTTTGTGTGTAAGCCACTGGGGTGATTGCAAAGTTCACTTGATGAAAAGGTTAACCAAAACAAAACGAAAATTGGAAAACAACAAACCATATAATCGAGGAAGAGAATTTTGTAAATAAATTTTGTAACAAAATCTCCACAACTTATTTTTGTTAGCTTCTTTTATCCTTAAACCCCACCCCCCCCATTTTTCCCAAATTTTAAATAAACTAGGATTACCGATCTAAAAGGATTACAAAGGTTTAATCATTAATAATAACAATCAAAACCTTGTGAAAAAAGTGTGATCAATACATTTTGGGGTATACCAAGTTTTCACTAAAGAAATTTTAGTTACAAATACAGTACTTTTTAAAGATCAATCTCGAATCAATCAGCCAGTTCATATCAGAGTGACCCAACCCATTTTTCTACATGTATACCCCCTCCCCCCCCCCCAACAGTTCACCCAGCATTGTACCCATTGTATGTGTTGGTTGTTTAGTTATGACTACACTGCAGTATGATCGTGGGGTTGTGCAGCCATCCAGAGTTCTCTTTTTTTTATACCCGACCGTGTGACGAATCGAAGCTGGAATTCTTCCCTAGCATAAAGGGAACACACCTGAATGACCCAGAATAAAAGACCCATACTGACGTGTGTGTTTGGAGAAGCACAAGGTCATAGCCGGAAAGAAAAATGTAATGTAATTTTACAGAGAAAATCAAATTTGTTCTCAGCATACACAGACCTATTGCGGTTTTTAAGTTTACAGGTAGTTTCCTTTCTTCTATTTTCTGTTCAAATCTTCACTGATCGACAGTAACAGGTACAGTGTAACTTCTCCTTCGATTTTATCCGAGCGATATCATTTTTTCAAACTCAAAAGATGTTTTTTTTCTACCTGAAGGAAGTGTAAAAAAAGCTTTTGGACAGGTGTTGACAAAAACTACTAAGAAGTTTGTACAGTTGTACTTGTTATCTTACACTGGTTGGATTTAATACCTGTTATACATTGTGGGCCTACCGTATGTACAATTTGACCATGAACTCCTGAAACACAGATGGACAATGTAGCTTTGTGCCGTGGCTTGATTTCTAAAGTACAAATGGTACCAATTTGCATCACAACTTAGGCATAGTGCTGGCATCAACACGCCTACAATGTGTAGTTTATGGGCACTGTCTTGCATTGCAATGGGCACCTCTATGAGGGATATTGTAAATTTCTACTCTGAGAACATTTCAAGGGGGCATTGAGGCAATGGCCAAAGGCATGGAGGCTCTTGCCTCTATTGCACTTCTTGAAATTCAATGTACCAAGCCTGCATCATATACAAATATTACGTTTATCTCTGTTTAAATAAAAACCAAACTAATGTAGGCCTAAACAATGTCAAATTTGGGGTTACCCTTACACCGATGTGTGAAAGACCTGATACTCAGGTGCTTTCCAAGTCCTGTAGGGAACAAATCCATGGGGCTACTCAGGTGGGATTCAAACCCTCGTCACCTGCATGCTACAAGCAGATGTGTAACCACAGACCACCGCGCATGCCCGGAATTGAATTTTGCACCCGAGCAATTACATTCGCATTGGATAACAGCAAACAGAAAGAGATGCATCGGGGATAGAGAATGTACAACAACATTGTGTGATGTTTTATTCTGCATAGACACAAGTTGTTTTAATTTGTAGACCAATTATCCACTGAAGAGTAGGTGTCAGGTTCATTTTTATTAAAATCAGTTGTAACACTCAATGTAACACAGGTCACAATTTCCAAATTTGAACTAGATTTTTCAATGAGTGATTTTACCTGTCCATTGTCTCAAAAAGTTTTAGGAATTGCCAGTTTGCTTACTACTACACATGTACCAAAGGCATTTCACTCAGTCACTCAGTCACTTCCTGACAGTGAATAGAGCTTGAAACTTAAGTTTGATACGGACTACAAGCCAAGGATACATAAATGGAGGGAATGAGTTGCAATTATCATGATTATAGTAAAGAATAACCAGAGGAAATTGTGCAAATTTTATGTAATGTAAACTTGTGCAGTTGTATCATGCAATCTATCTTTCCTCTATCTTGTGGTCAACACGATTATTTTCATCTTGTACTCCCTACACTGCCAAAGGGCATCAAATCCACGTCCCATGCCAAATTAGCAACAAACACAAGACCCTGGCCGCTCTTAGCGGTCACACGACTGCACCGTGATCACACGTAGCCAATTACTGACACAGCACCTCGTGAGGAGTAACCATGGCTTCCAGCTAGTAAGCAGTCTGCTCTCAAGGGGAAGGCACGGTGTGGGAGAAGAAGCGCGTGTGGTCAAACTCACCTGCATGTTCACAGCCTGTGTGTTTCTGAAGGCATGACTCTGCAGTTGTGGGCTCTACTAATAATTACACTGGTGTCACTTCTTTGAGTGGCTGGTTTTATGATGCTGGGAAAGCAATTTAGGCTTTTTGGTGATGATGCTAATGTACGCTCCACTGTAGGACAGGATCTTGTTCAATGGAGATCAGGTTGTGAAATGGAGTACTTAATGGAATTGACAACATGATTCTGTGAAGTGTACTGTGTGCATATGTACAAATGGTTTGTGGATGATATTCTGAACCACTTTTTTTCTTCACCGTACATGTTTAGAGGGCGCTGTGCGTTTCATAGGCCCACTATCTGCTTAATGATGCAGTTTGAATGGGCAACGATTAACACGCCATGCTCTTTAAACAAGAACGGAGAATTTCTAGCCGAAAATCGGTCTTGATTCTGACATAAAGTGACATGAGATTTCATTTTCATACAGTCAGCAATTGACCTTCATTGAGAACTACCTCTTTTGTGGAGAACAGAAAGTTATTGTGTGTCAAAAAAACCCTAAGTACAAGTTTTGTAATTTAAGTGTAGGTCATGCACTGAACAGATTTTAGCTGTCAACCAGTGACTACTGATGAACAATTGTTGATGAATTGAAACACATCAACGGGCACAATGCACACACCTCTGTGAATCATCACTTGTGTGTTAGTGCGTGTTCTGGCCAAGTTTTTGTCAGTCTAGTGAAAATCCTTGTTGTGGTCTGATGTTGTGGTCTTCTACAATTTTATCTCTCCTCAGACTAAAATTACAAATTGTATTTTAAAATTTTTTTGGATCTTGCATTGACTTTGATAGATCCTTTGTTTGACAATAAAAACAGTATCCAAATTGTTACTTGATATACCACCAAAGCAAAACAGATACTTGGTACAAGAAAAATGTGATTGTAGGTCTGGATGCAAAACTAAAGTGTCATAATTAAACTTGCTCTCAGTCCTTTGAGACATCTAATGTGGATTTTCTTCGATGTAAACAGCCAAGGATAATAACTCTCATTAAAGCCTGTTTAACGATGACTTCTGTTTGCTGTGTTTCAGGCCAAGCCATGATGACGCATTCCTGAATGTGACGAATTTACCTCCAGTTCCAAATGAGCGAGTTTGTGGCATTAATTACTCCAAGGATGTCCCACAAACACCCCTACCATAGGAGCCAACCATGTTGCTGTGTCAAAGGTCATATGAGTTAAACTTCCTGAGGAAGTGGAGAGAGGAAATCAACTAGGCAGGCAGATTGTCTGTTGTTCAGTTTGGGAATAAACCAGCCAGAGTGGGAGCAAGGAAAAAAAAAATCTCCACGAGTACTCCAATGGACATGCTCTTTGCCGTTATTCAGATCACATGATCAGATTGTTAGCCCTGTTACATCGTTAATTTTTTTTTTTTTTAACCATCGTTATCAAGAGTAGTTTCCTTTGGAGCTAAGGGATTGATACTGTTCGACACCGAAATCAAAATGACTAGTCACGATGAGCTTGTTGCCGAAATGGCATCTTTGGAACGAATGAGCGTGCAGGATCGACTTAAATTAGCCAGGAAGCGACGAGCGGCACAGCTGAAAAGATGGACAGCCAGCGACAAAGAGTTTATCAAGAAAAGCCGGAAGAGTGGAATCGGGCGGTTAGGGCAGGAGAACATCAAGAAAGGACGGAGAATTCATTTTGCCCACAACATTCAGCTGCTTGAAGCTGCAGCAAGAGGAGACATTGATGAAGGTAAGACAGCGTGAATGTGCTGCTTCAGAATTGTGTCTTATTAGGCATGCAAGAATTTGTCTCAAAGTCTTGTTTTACTTTAGTGGCTGTATCAGCCTGAAATTTAATACAGAGTGAATTTTAGGATGTAACACAAATTCAAGTTGTTTCTCTTTACAACGTATGAAGAACGAAGCAACAAAAATCCACTGAAATAATGAATTATAATAATGTTTGACATTGAACAGCAGAGAATGTAAATGAAAACATTAACTTCCACTGAATATCAGATGTCAATCATTTTCATATACCGTTTCCATGTGACGCTTACTGTGGATGAATTTGTAAGATGGGTCTCAAAATCATCCATAAAATTAGTAATAATAATCGTAATAATTCTGCAGTTCTTGTATCGCGCATTATATCGTGCGTGACATGTACATCTCAAAGCACTCATCAACTTTACGACATCATCGTTGAATTAGGAGTTTGCCCAACTCGCCTGGTAAGGGTTTGCAATGGTGATGCGACACCATCTGCAGTCAACCATGACAAAAACAATAGGGCAAATAACTTAACAGGCCTCCTTCTTTGAACAATAAGGCCTAAAAATAAACGTAAATGCTGGCGTAACGGGCCAGAAAAATAGGGTAGGTGTAGGCAGTTTTGTTTTTTGTTTAAGCCTGCGCAACTTTCTGCATGTTCATTGTACAAAACATTGTGCACTCCAAAGTTTCACGCGCGCTATCGCCATACAATTGAAGAGAAACGGTCAGAAATGGTTTCAAACAAATTAAAAACTTATTTTATTATAGATTTAAATTATTATTTTTCTTCCTTAAACCCCCCCCCCCCCCCCCCCCGTATTTTTAGGGTCAGTCGGGCTACCGCCTACAATGTAAGTGTTACTGGTTTCATGAACGCATGTTCCAAAGCATTGTCTGTATTGGAACCCATGGTTTATTTTGTCCATCCGAACGGCAATGCAAATTATGGTTTTACATAAGTGTCTTACTACAGAAAGGGCCATGACCGGGACTCAAATCTACTTTACTGACAACACCAGAAATTCATTCTAGGGCATCGAGGGGATGTGGTAGACTTCACAAGTCTCGAAATGTTTATTTGCCAGGGTCACTTAAAATATTCAAGCAAACTCATGCTGACAATTTAAATTGTTTTGGTTCAATGCTGAGTTTTAGTTTCGGAATGTTTTTGTTGTTGTTGTTGGGGGGGGGGGTTGGTACATGTAGGCTTGACAAATGCTGTAAATTTATGAACATCCATTGACAAGATGTTTTACGTGGATTAGCATACTTATACATGTACCGTACGTTGTATTTATGCAAATAAAAATCCTATAAAATGAACCCAATTACTGACCGACTTCACAATCTTGTCGTAACTTTGAGCCAATTATACAATGTGCTCATTGCATCGAAGGCAGTTATGTGTGTCCCCTTTACTGTACACTTATGTAATTTTACTGTGCGGATTAGACCTTTATTATCCTATCCCAAGGATTTCCCTGCATGTTTACCAGCATAACCGGATTTCACCAATGAGATCTGCCCGGTAAGAGCTTGGTTAAATAGCAAAAAATATAACCCTGTATCCTTGTTATTGAAGAGATGTCTGTTGTGATTGGACTGCGGTACAGTTATTGATTTTTGGGGGGTTAGATGGAGGTTCATGTACATTTTGTACCCTGTGCAAAGAACACATTAATATAGTGTGTGCACACACCATAGTGTGGTCTGCAGTATGTGCATGCTGTAAAATTAATACATATTGCACTGTCCATTGCGTATTGTACAAAGTGTGTTTTAAACAATTTTACATGCAATTGAGTTTTGCGAGAAGGTCGTTAAGAATTTTAAATGGAAGAGAAAGTCATTACAGTGGACTACTCTTTGTTTTGTCTGAAGTCTTATGGCAATGACAATAAACTACAGTGGTGTGTGCGATTAAGCATAATATCTACAAAGTAAATTAAAAAGCATTGTGCGTGGCCATGTACTAACAGTAGGTGATATAATTAATGTGGCACAAAAAAACTAAAACCTGAGGATGGGTGGTGCATCCATTAATGAGGTCACGACCCTGATGTGATGGGTACTAGGGACTATTCCCCCGCGTAGTTTTAAAAAATTCCATGTAAGAGGTCATGGGACCGCCATTCTATGTTTGCAATTAACAAGGAGAAACATTCACTTCAGACCCCCTTTCTCATGCATTTAAAAAGATTGTAAACTTTGTCTTCATCTGTGAAAAATAAAACTTTTAATCTTTTTCTTCATCTGTGAAAAATATAAAAGGAAACCTTTAGGCCTCATGGCTTAAATTTTTCACTGGAATGCTGGCCCGAGGCCAGAGATTTTAATATCAGGCCAGTAAACACATGACGGGACAAGTACGGAGGTCTTGTGTTTTTGTATAAAATAACATTACCTCATTGTGTTTGTTTAATATACCTTAACAATTAATACCTTAATTATGTTCAAATGTTTACTTTGGGTCTGATAAACTATCTTGCAATTCTGTGAGTAATCAAGTATACTTTGAAACCATTATAAGAAATGAGATAAAAACTTCTCTAACATGTCTTAGTGCACATATACTGAAGCTAATGTACTACGTGTGAAACTGCTACTATCTGACATGTCTGATGTCTATTGTACTGCAATTTACACTCATTTGTACGTTTTTACTAATTTTCCTAAATTTTGTTCAAGGACATTCATGCACAAAAGTGTGCCAGTCATATATTTTGAGAAAATATTTGTTACCTGTTGTAACTGCTTACCAACCAAAAGGACCTACGATGGTATGCAAAAATAAGTTAGTTAGGCCACTAACTTACTTTTTGCAGTCATAGGCCTGTATTTTTTGATATAATGAACATTCAATACCAGCCAAATGAAGGCACTACATTATGTGTATAGATTTCAACGACATTGATAAACCGTGTAGCTTGCAATGTCATGTACATGTATGTGGTGAAGGCATATTCAGTGCACACAATATTTTGTTGTGCTCAGTAGTGCAACAATACATATAACCTGTGCATCGGTTGGACGACTCGCTGGAAAATGTTACAAAGAGTCAGAGCTTTAATGCATCACACGACACTGTACTTTTCAAGAACATTGGATTTGGACTATTCCTGGCCCATAACTGAAGCAAAAAGGCGTGGGAATCAATCAACCATGTTGGTTTTCATTTTTAGAATTTAAAGTTACATGTAGGCTGCATTAATCCATGATAGGCTGCCACCTTGTGAAGCACTAGTATCATTGTTTGATTGGCAGTTAGGAAGCCAGACTCAGTATAGATGGAGGTTGTTTTGGGAGACTGTTTTCTGGCGAGCAACTAAACCGAACAAGTGAAAAGGTGCGTTCCCATGGTTGACTACAATCATTATGCCTAGGTTCATAATGAACAGCATGTGGATGATATACATTTAGACCCTAGGCCTTGAAATTGGACACCTCATGTTTTCATAATGGCTGGTTGTCAAACAATCTGTACACATAACTGTTGATGTTTTTACAAACCCCAGGCAATGATATTGTACTATGTAAACAAAGTCTTATGCATAATAACACCAACACTGAATGTACATGTGGTGTACTATGATCCATACATTTAAAAAAAGGTGGGCTACACACATACATGCTGGGGTGTAACATGTATTGTGTACCTTCGTCTGTCATGTCCATGGGTGTTCAGTATGTAGGCCTACTGGTACACTGTACATTCACATTACATTGTACTTTATGATGTCCTAGGCTGTCCGAATTGGCAGCTTCTGGCTACAGCTACGGCTGTTTCTAAGGGTGATGTTAAGCACCTTCGAGTCTTCAACACATGATAATGTGGTGATCCAGCCGTAGCCCTAGTTGTAGAGCCTGCAATTCGGACATACTGTAGCCCTAGTCTTGGACACAACACTAAGCATACGACCGTTACTCCTTGTATCTTACCAACTGCTTCTGCTGAATCCAAACCACCTGTTGGTGGGCAGCTTGTGAACAATAACAGGCCTATCTTTGAGAGGGCAAGGCTTTTTGAAAATCTTAAAGTCTGTGGACAACTTTTGAAGGGGCACAAATCAATAAATTGTGCTTAACAGTGACTACTGTACATGTACAGGATTCAAACCCACAACCTTGTGATTGCAAGTCCTGCAGTCTCACCACTGGACCACGGTGACCATGGTTTCTTACAATGTACATGTGTAGTACTTGTTCAAATAATAATCTTTTCTCATTTCTGGTACTGTGAAATAAAATCTGGTCCAGTCGGCCTAAACATTTTGAGCAACAAGCCCTGTGGTCTCCCCCCCCCCATTCCAGCCGTGCCTGCTTGCTCTACATAATCTAAGCTTGAAGGAATGACATGATTTGGCCATAGAGCAAGAATCCCTCCTACATATGTACTGTATGAGTTGATGGTTTGGCACAGTGTCATCACATGTAACTTAAGATTCATTCCTGGAATTATAAATATCAGGAGATATTTTTTAATTAATCACTACCTCCACAGCTGTAAAAAAAAGAACCTCAACGATCTAAAGGGCGAAACTTCACTCCCTACCATCCGAGTAGGCCTATACTGCGGAGGAGGTTTCTGCTCAGTACAGGAAAATGGCGATCATTCTGTGTTAGACATCCAGTGAATTGATAATAACAAAAATCCCCAAGAAACTGGAATATCCCGTGTGATCCAGCTTGTTCAGTAACTGGCCCATTGTGGAAACTGATTGTCTTTGGGGCCACTAGTTCATTGAGTATTACTTTAGCGGCGACTTTTGTTGGACACTTGAATCTCGAGGGACTTTCCAAATTTCGTCAAATGTTTTCATGGTTTTACTAATAAGTGTCTGGGAATGGCTGGTGGGAGACTTGGTACTATAAATTCGAAAGGTGTTTGAAATTGTTGAAATATCTATCAAATGTAGAAACAGAGGAGGAT
>CM021529.1:16920373-16939732 GCA_010994315.2 Pisaster ochraceus
CTGTCTGCGACTATTTTGTCAGCTCTACCAATCCTGTATAATACCTTTAAAGGGGCACATTGCATTCAAATCTCTCAAAATTTGTGCTGATTGGACTTGCTCCTTATTCTTTTCAAGAGTTGTTCACGCACAGAAACACCTACATGTACACACACAATGTACAGTGTTTGGTAATTAGTGAGTAGTGATTTAAAAAAACGTTAAATGGCCCTTTGAAATACAACTAGCCGAACATGCGGTCCGACATTTTTGTGGAGTCAAAAATTTGGTTCGATAAAATAGCGAGTCGTGTTTTGTCATGAAATTACATTAAAAAACCACACAATTTCAAAGAATATCTATGTGAATCACTTTATTTTTATCTACTTTTAAATGATCTTTCCAACCAGGTTCAATTGAAATTAAGTGCTTTTTTTATAGCCCAAAGTGCTTAATCCGAAGGCAGCGTGCCCCTTTGAATGGCTGACACAAATGTGAAAAAACATTCTACACTGCCTCACTACAAAAAATGTATAGAATTTTGTATTTTAATCAACCTTGCTGCTCTTCAAACCACAAGCAAACTTAAACAATCAGGGTTTCTTACTTATAGAGACAACTCAAAAACATGTCCCATGATTCACTGCGAAATGGCCTTTCCTGGGCTGTAGAGGGAGGCCCGAAATTAGGTGGTGTCGTCCACAAGGTCATAGGGCTTGCAGCTATAAACATAATAAAACAAAAATTGAATTGGGGTTAGACAGCTCAATGTGGAATTTGTGTAAGACATCTTTTAGATATTAAGATCAAAACCATTCAACTTTGATGGGGGTCAGCATTTGGTAGGTTCAAAATTCAAGACACAAGATTCCCACAAAATCTCCAAAAAAATAGGGTTTTTTTCATCTGCCAAAGGTTAGGCAGCTGCTGCTTTGATATTCCTTAAGAAATCCAATTGCCATTTTTCTTGCTGGCTTCAAAACATTGCCCAACACCCAGACTTGTGTCTATGCTTAGGTTGTATATTTTCTTCTTCTGTTTTGTTTTGATGAATTGAAACAATTATTGCGTACATTTTGCGTAACAATGCTAATTAGGTTCCAAAATAATGAATTATTATGTTATCAACACAAATCACTTTATAGCTAAAATAGTTATTAGAATACATATCACTGTTATTTCTCTTTTCCCTGGGGTCAACTTTACATCAGAAAAAACGAAAATGTATTTTCTTCGAAGAGATCATCTTCAAACTAAAAAAAAAAATCAAAAATCAAAAATCCATGTGTTCCAGCTTGGAAGTGAAATGAAAGTGAAAGTGGAGTGAGAAATGGAGAATGTCAATTATGCTAAATTAGACCATTCAGGATGTCTGCAATTGGTCTACCATTATTAAACGTTTACATGTATTTAAAGAGCTCTTTGTGACCCTAGAGACCGCGGTTGGCTTAGGGACATCCTGGTTGATTATGATCACTCTGTACAGATGTTAGTGGGCGCACAGGGTGTCTGAGTACAACTGTGAGGGAATTAGTCACAGTGTCTACTCAAATATCCCAAACCAAATATACCTTCTTTTTGTTTGTGTGGTTAATGCTTTAGCATGGATCCTTAATAACTCACTTCCCATCCTTTTATTCCTTTGTACACTGGGCCCAATGTCATGAAGCCGAAAGCATTGCTGAGCAGTCTTCTGCTACTAAGTGAAAAATGGAAAATGAGCAGAATTATACCAGTCACAGATGGAACATGTGAAATGGTATTATTGCAGAAAACCTTATTCTGGCATGTACATGTACAATTTTGTTTTGCTTGCTACTAATTCGTCGCTATTGATGCTGTTCATTGAACTAATGTAACAGCAGTCACACAGCAGCAGAAAATCTTTAAGCATATTTTACAGGGTTAGTATGGAATTTGGGCTGGCATTTGTGAGTTCTTTACTTTTAAATTAAAGATCCCTTGCCCTACACAGCCAGCATAAACATTCTGAACAGCCAATCTCTTGCACGCAGACAGGCAACTTCTCAGCTAATTATCTGATTTCTCAGCTGACTTGCTGATTTCATCATGTTTTTTCCGTTCCTGTAGTGTTTAGTGCCATAGAAGAACTGGAAAAAAATTGGACAGCGTACAAAGTTTGGTGGTGCTAAGCAATTTGGTATTGTTTTTTCCTTTTTTTTGTTTTGGCATACTGGTGGAATGGTGAATGACAAAATGCTAATGTACATGTAGTGCCATAAGATGCGGAGATGGTAATACATTCGTCTCTGATACAGGATGTAATGCTTTGAGTTTTTATGCTTTTTGACTGCAATGTATTCAAATGTTGAGTTCTGTCCAATTTGGCAAAGATGTTTTTAATTTATTTATTTAAAAAACAAGTTAATGCGACAATGATTGCATCTGCCTATTTTACGCATTACTTATCATATGCTCTCTGTATGCATTGAAGGTTGTCTGCTCATACATCAAACAGCCATCATGGCAGTTCAAAGTCCTTCTTTCTGCTAATTTAGAATTCTCTAAAAAGTTGTTGCTCTCAGCACCGGAGCGTTCATCTCAATGCATGCGTCAAGTCCGGTTTTCTGCACACGGTCTGCGTCATTAAAGTATAGGGTGAATTTTATTTTGCTCTTTAACCTGTAATCAGCTGGTGACTTAACAATAGTTAATTTATCAGGCATACTGTATATTCTTCCTAACCTAATTAGATTTTTTGGTAATTGTTTTTTCCTCAGAAAACTATTAAGATCAGGGTTGTCACCATGCACAATCTAGCACATCGGGCCGATACCAGCGAATTGGGTGCCGATATGCGCGAATTGCAGTTAATATGTTTGTTTTGGGTGGGGGGGATTTCAGATCAAATTCACACAAAAAAACCAAGACAAAACCATTTACAATGCCCCCAGATCGCACAGTAGGGCTTTTAAAACCAAAGATAAACACCAAGTTAAAATCATTCCGAGGACCTTGTTTGAATTCACCACGTTTAGGCCAACTTTTCAAAATCTAGGTCCAGAATGCCCACAGTTTTGAAAAATCCTGAGGAGAATAACAAAAGATTATTATTGATTGGCCCGAAAAGCCTTTCAAGGCCTGGACAATTGATCTAACTCACTCGACTTCATCACATGATAAATCTTGCTTGCGCTGCCATTTTGGGAGTCACATCCCCTGTGTTACTTTACAGTGCTCTTTTTAGGCGATGGGGGCTCAGTTTAAACGAAGACACAGACCGTAGCATGACATGCATTTTGACTGAAAAAATAGACTATGGTTGGCAGACTGTAGCCGCATGGATGACAGTGCAAGGAGTCAATAAAATTAGGTTAAAATTTGTCCCGAGCCATTATGGCTCATCAGTTCGCTGTTTGTGTGCGGTTTTCATTGGCACTAAACAGCTGAGAATATTTCTATTCCCCTGGGCAGGATGCCAGTCCATTGCAAGTTACTCCCCAGCTCTCACCCGTACCCATTTGTACTCCTGGGTGGAGAGAAGCAATTATGATAAAGTGCCTTGCTCCAGGACACGCGTGCCGTGACAGACCAGGCCAGGGTTCGAACCAACATTCTGTAAAACTTGAGTACATCGTAAGGGGTCAATTCATTCATGTATTATACTGAATAAGATTTTTTTATTTTATTTTTTTTTCTGGGGTTAGGCCTAACTATCTTGCCTGTCAGGTCAGGGTTTTTTTCTTCCGAAGAAAAGGAAAAAGCAAGATTTGGATTTGTTTGTTGACTTGTAAAACATCTGAATTATGCAAAGTCATGAACTGGATCGCTTGATGGAGCTTCACCCAGTGATTGGTGGAAGCTACTGTGCAGGGATTTATTTAATAACCCACTGATGCACTGGTTTGGGTTCCAGGCTGCGAGGCTTATGTCGCCCACTTAATTAGTAGTATGGATTCAAGGGGGTTTCATACTACATGTAGGTACTTACATATGTCCAATCAATGGGCATCTTGAGTTGCACCGGCAGAAGTAGCCTGGATACGGAGACTAAGTAAATATACACAAGTTTCATTACAGGAGATATGGGAATCAGTGAACTCACTGACTGTTTAATCGTCAACTGCGTGTAATAAGCCCTATTGTAATACATCTTTCAATGGATCGAAACTCAAACAATTTATAGTCTGGTGCATAGAGCAGTAGCGTACCGATTTTGTTAGCAGAAATCATGTACGGCCATGAATTATCATATTATCTTAAAACAATGAATGTATACTGAATACAAGCACAGTCCAATTCTGGAGTGGCAGACCATATCAACTACTACAAGTGAAAGCTAAATCTAGTAAGCAGAGGTTCATACTTAATCAAAAAAATTAACAACATGTTATAACTTGCAATTGCCTCCATGCCCCTGGCCATTGCCTTGGTGCCCTTTGAAATGCTCTCAGTAGAAATTTACATTTCTCTCATCGAATTGTCCTTTATCAATGAAAATCCTGCCCTGCTGTTACAAGAACAAAGTATCAGGCCTGTAAATGTTGATATGGAAAGGTGCAACCTAAAAGTATACTACACAATAATATGTACAAAGTGGGTATCATCAGTTCCTATACGCGATGTGCAGTTAGTAAGTGACTCATTTCCTGAGACTATACACGTATGGAAACTCATTTTGTATAACCCTCTGATTGATTACATCCAGGCAACCTCTCTATGGTACAACATACATTGTGAGTAGGTGTCGGGTTAGTTTGCGTGTGCAGGACCGCACTCTGTCTATGAGCCATTCGTTTTGTCATTCGGATCAGCTGTTTTGACTTCCCTCCAGAACGCTGTGTAGGTTTTGATGCTGTGGAAGCTTGCCTCAAAGTGTAGATAATAGAACAAGGCACTTCAGGGCTCTCCACAGGATTTTTTTTTCATTTTGGGGTTCTCTTGACATAAATTTTGGCAGTTTGGCCAGAGCACGCTGAATTGAAACAATTTCATATAGATCACAGCGCTGATGACAAGCATTAAACCTCATCAGATGGATAGAGCATTCCAGAAAAAGGATGATCTAAAACATCCCAAAACAAGAATACTGCAAAGTTGAAAACAAGTGTGTCTGAAAGTGCTTCCTAAATGATGGAATAGTGTCTAACAATCTGACTTGAGATGACAGTTCATTCCAAAGTCTCGGAGCTGCATTAGTGAAAGCATTGTCACCAGCTTGTAATTTACAGTTCTATGTTTAGAATAACAATCTGATTCATCTTTCAATATTTTGGGCAGTCATGGAGAGGTTAAAACAGGCTGTCATAAAATTCAGCAGGTGTTGACCTGTGTGTTTTGGTTCAGCTTCCTACATGCACTTTGTGACAGATTTTTGTGTCAAAAACATGTTTTTCTCAGATTTTAGTTGCGATATAAGGCTCTGTCTCTCGTAGATAGAATCTTGTTTTGTTTTTGAAAGGAGACTATGATTGTACATAGTCTAAAAAGGAAGTGCAAAATGTGAAACTAGCACCACACTATACTGTATAGTACATACATGTACATGTACGTAAGTAGGATTTGAAACTTTGCATGGTGGAGGTACAATCTAATGAGGTTTGTGGTAACACCAACTTTGCATGGTAATGAGGTTTGCAGTAACATTATGTGCCGAAGATCTCTGTTTGAGTTGTGGAAAAAACCACAACAACTCAACGAGAGATTTCATGTTCCTGATGTCAGTATTGCTAGCACAAACCTACATGAAGATTACAGTACATAACGTAGATTGACTATTTGCAAGTATGTTGCCATCAGTTGTCTTAATAATAATTTCAGAAATTAGTTCATTTCTCTTTGTCTTGCGTGGTTTCATGTTTGTGTACATTGGTTTGCGAGGTTGTAGCTTTGAAATTTAACGGTGTGAAACGCAGAGCAAACACAGTACATGAATATTAAGTAAGGCCTGTGGATTGTCAGGATTGTCTTCAACGATCTTTCTTTGCTATAAAAAATTTCTGGAAGTTGTGAGTTTGTTTCGAAGCCACGAGTTTATCGTTCATAGTGATGTAAAGAACCTGTGAATCCATCACTTTAGGATTTTGTCATTTATTTATAACTACACCCTGAATATGAATGTGACATTTGCAGCATGGCTATCTCCATGTCTGGGGGTTTGGGTAGTGCTGCTCAGAAAAAAAAAAACAGGAGAAATGTGTCAACTGTATACGTTGCGCATCTACAAATAACTTGCTATCTATTTCGCATGCATTGTCAATCCCCCTCTAGTCCCGGAAGAAAAAAAAAGGAAAATCTATCGTTGATCGAAGGGGACCGGGAACTGGACAATGTGTCTAGAATATGTGGCTGTAGACTACTCCCCATGGTCAGGCCTGTGATTGGACAATTATTGATCCAGACTGCAGCTGATGAGAACAAGAATCTCTTGTTATGAACCCTAGAGGGCCTTGGGTTACGGTGATGAATCTTAACATTCTGAGGGTTGGGGGGTTGGGGGGTTTGGATGGGGATCTCTGACTGGGGGAAGGTTTTGTATCTCTCCACCAGTACTTGGACCGCTGGAATTCCAGTGAGGCCATGGGAGCTGGGCCCAATTTCATAGAGCTGCTTATAAGCACAACAAAATTTGCTTACCAGAATAAGGTTACCAGCCAAACTACTATGTCATGTGTACAATCTGTGACTGGTGTCCTGCTCATTTCTGCTAAGCAGAAAATTGTTGAGCGATATTTTCTGCTTAAGCAGCTCAATGAAACTGGGCCCACGGTTTGTGAGTTGGGGAGGGGGGGAGGGATTTATTTTATGCAGCTCTACCAATGCTTGCTGCCATGGGTTAGGGTCTTTGATTTGGAAGGGGTATGAGGCTCAAATTACGCTGAACCGCAGGCCCAAGGCCTGTGATGTTACATTAGCTTCGGACCAGTTAACTTGGGACGGGACGAGTCCGGCGGTCTAGTGTTTTTCAATTGAAATATATGACCTCATTGTGTAATTACCTGAATTAAAAGAAATTGACGTCCATGCTGTAGTCTGGTAAGTATCCTTGAACTGTGTTGAGTATCGAAATATCCTCACCCATAAAACAAATGAAATAGATCTTTTCTTCAAAAAGTGTACACTAGAATGTGAACATGAGGTCTTTTGTTGCTAAATTTCTTAATTCTAATCATAATGTTTCTGGCAGTTAGTTCTTATGCTGAGCTCTTTAAATCTATGCGTAAGGTGTGTGAATTCATAGAAATTATTGATCATTTATTTGCAGAAGGTGGTCAGTTGAGAATGTAAAATGAGTTTTACAGTCGATTTGAGATAAAGGTGTTGAAAATAGAGCCATTTTATCGACGGTATGAGATATGCTGGAAGCCCTCCCTCCCCCTTGATCACCCTTATCAGATGGTGATGATTTTGGAATATTAGATGGAACAAGCAACTAGACTGTCACTAATATATAGGACTTTTTCTTCTTGCTGAAGTTGCCGTTAGGGGGGGTGGGGTGGGGGGATGATATCGGAAGAGTCTGATCGTGTTTCATTAATTGTGGTAGAAAAACACCTGCTTGCATCTAATTACAAAGCGATGATGTCAAAACCTCGAACACACTTACACGGACTGATGAATTCGGATCGCTCGTGTCAGGTGTTTGCCAATATTTGCTAAAATGAACAGAAGCCCCTCTTCATACCAAGGACCCAGCCTGCTTTCTTCCTGCCTGTATCCTGAATAAAATCAGGCATCCTATTCTTCCTGCGTAAAGGTATGGTAGGGTCATAGATTAGCTTTTGTCAATGCAATGCTGATTTTGTAGGCAAAATTATCAAGCAAGAGTCACAATAAAAACTCACATGTGAAAGTTTCAGCTGAATACAGTATCTACATGCAGAGAAAACAGCAAAAGACTGTCACTGTATTTTCACAAGAACATCGAATCCATCCATGTTTGGCGAGATCACTGCGGGTCAAAAGAGTGTCATTGGCAGAGAGTTATGCTCGGCAGATCCGTGCAGGTTCTAAATGTTTGACCCAAGTGTTGGTAGGATGAGAGGGGTCTATACCGTGTCACGATAATATAAATTAGGGAGACTGCCAGCATTAGGGCTAGATAGCTGAGTCGGTAGAATGCAGGCGCATTAATCCAGAGGTCGCAGGTCCAAATCCTGCTCTTGTCAATTTTTCTTTATCCAACCCAAAATTATTTACAATTATTTCAGTTAGTTTTTCTTGTGGTTTATTACTCGATAAGTTAAGATAATGAAACATTTCTTATTGTAATTTGTTCAAGTGGAGTAAAAAAAGTGGAGTCAACAAACATTTCTATTAAACCAAACATCCGAAATAGATTTAAAATTGCCCTGATTTAATAGAATTTAATTGTTGTACTCTGATTGATTGACTAACATTGCTCACTGTATTCCCAGTTAATCTTCAGGACCGTTTGCACATTTCTTGCCCCCAATTCTTCACACTTCATTCCTTCCTTGAATGATGCCGTAACCTTTTCCCCCTTTCAAATTAAACACGCTTCTCTTTCAAATTAAACTACATGTAGGAGATGCGACAAGCGTAAAAGCGACGGGAGGGAACCTTGAGACGCTGTGGTTGTTTGAATCCGTACATTACTCGTGTGAGATTAAAAGAAAAGATAAAAGGTCATTATGATGATGGTGCAGGCTCTCAGAATATAAGCAGATTAAGGGATTTTCAGAGTTAGCAAAAAATACTAAATAAAAGGAATGTGAAAGGATGGTTTTTAATTTTGTTTTAAATCAAGGCTAAAACACACTCTTGGTAATAGGCTATGTACATCGTGTACACTGTTACTTTTGAAAGTTTGACATCGTGGGTCATAATTAATAACCTAGATTCAAGTGCTATTACAACCAAAATTCAAACATTGTATACAAATACAGGAGTAACAGTTAAATGAGTTTTGAGATGTGTACTGTCTTTCTTTTTATTGAAAGTTAATGAAACCTGTACAGCACCCAGCAAATTGCAGTTGGTTGCTTTGATTGACCCATCCAAATAAGCCGTATCGTGGCTCAAACTTGGGGGATACTCCACCAGACTGCAGGACTGAGAAATAAATAAATAACCTGCACAATTTGATATTTAAACTGTTTTAATTTGAACAAGCACTAGGGGAAGCGTTGTCTCATTTGTGGTATGGGTAGGCCTAAGTATTCTTCAGTTCTCAACAGAATTAAAAGATATTTATCAGACTGGATATTTATTTGAACTAAAACACAAGACCACCGTACTTGTCCAGTCATGAGTTTACTGGCCCGACGCTAAAACCACTGGCCTCGGGCCATTTGGTCCAGTGTTAAATTCAAGCCCTGCTTAATCCTGTTAATGTATGAATATGCACAGAATCCTTAATGGTTGAAGAAAACATAAACAGCTTGTTGTAAACAGTAACATTTGACCAGTGAATTTGATGAAATGTTGTCATTGTGGTTGTACATGTACATGTGTATGACGTTAATTGAAAACCATAGGCTGATCTTTTTTAGCCTGCACGTACAAGTGCTGCTGGCCACACACCACCGTTGCTGGGGCGCTGGCTGTACAAGGTTTCTTTTGTGAACTAACTGTTCTCAGAGTTTAAAACAAAGTTTTTGCCCAATTAATGATTACGCCCTTTTTGCGGTAATTTTTCTGTACCATCTTTCTGCCGGGCACATAATGATAATGTGTGTACCCATAAGTTGGACGTGTCCATGTGTGATTTACAGAAGTATTTCGATCCAATACTCTCCATAAGGATTTGGTCAAAACTTCCTTGTTTAAATATCGCCAAGTTTCAGACCAGCGAAATAATAAACCCATGTTTGTACTTACTGTATCCCGAGGGTATAAAAAGTATTTTGATGACATCAGTGTGATGTGCACTTATGTGATGTATCATGGTTTTCCTACCACTTCCTTGTACATGTTGTAAAAAAAGGCACATCATGTGTAATATATGTATTCGTCTTTTAAAATGTCTCTTTAAGCATATAATACTCTGAGAAGTTGCAAACTAGTCTCCTAGACGTTCGGTAGTTGTTTACAACAAATTGGAAACTTCACGTCTTTGAAGCTTGACCGAGTTTTTCAGACATTTATTACCAATTCTCCCGATGTCATCAGATAACAAAATCTCGGCTGTGTCATCTCGTGATTCAGACTCCCATGGTGTTTTTGTGCAGTGAGCGATTTAGGTGCCACACGCACGATTAGACGCGCACCCTATCTGCAAATTGCAGATCATGGGCAGACAGTTGCTGTAAGTGACGTCAGGGCAAGGGGGTCTATACTACTCTTCTGCTCTTTGTCAAATAATTTGAGTTTTCCCAGAAAGTACATGTATATCAGGTTTTCAACTCCTCTTTCCTAGGAAATTTCAACTGAAGTTGTTGACCCTCTGTGCAGTGGTACCGGGTTCCATCTGTTCAATAAACTCTTGTTGAATCAAGCCATTCTACAAAAAATGGCACCCCCCCACCATGAAGTTGTTTCCGCCTTGTACCCAGGGCTTGAGTAAACTGCTTGAAACTCGAGGGTGGTTAAGTTCATGGGCTCATGGTTTGAGTGTGTCAAATGGCTGGCAGTCTGGCACAATGTCAATTTACTGATGCAGGACAAGAACATACAAACGATGTCGTCGCTGAATAAGCTACTTCTGGTTGTGTGTGGTCGTGAATACATTAACACCGAACCTTCAGTTGATACGTGTATGAGGAACCCTTTTTTCCCTGCCCCCCGTCTTTGTGATCTTTCAAAGAAAGATTTCACTCAGCATGCAAGTGGGTGTGCAGTGATCTCTAAAATGTTTAATATCACGGAAGGCTGGCCTTTTTATTGGTTTTGTTTTGCCTTTGGTACGTGTGTAAATGGACTCGCTTTAAAGGCAGGGTGTGCTTTTGGTAATTGTCAAAGACTCAGTTTCCTCACTTGGTGTATCCCAACAAAATAACAAACCTGTGAAAATTTGGACTCGATTGGTCATCGAAGTTGCAAGAAAATTATGAAAACCCCCCACCCCCCTCAAAAACACCCACGTTGCATAGAATTGTGTGCCTTCAGATGCCTTAGAAAGGCTTCATGCCTGAAGCCTTTCTCAGATTCAATTTTTGTTTTACAATCAATTACCTCTCTCTCTATAAATTGAATTGCTTCAATTAAGGGGGTCGTTTCTAACAACAACTCTCCAGTGCTCTTTACCAAGTAAGTTTTCGTGGTCATTAATTTTTTTTTAAAGTTACTACCACAGGTAAACCCTCCCTTTGAAGGTGTAATAAATGGTTGGAGATGTATCTATTTATCTCATATTTTAACTGAGTGGCCCATTCATTAGTAAACCACTTGTCTCCCACGGGTCAAGACAGTAAAAACAGTATACAGTAAAAGATCACAAACTCCAAGACGACTTTTGGGAAAAGAACAAATGTTTAAAATTAAAACCTTTGGGACAGTTTTGAATTTTAAAACTTACATTTTTGTATTTTTATAAAGTTGATACCAGTTTTAAATGATGATTTTAATTAATTGTGTACTCAGAATTGTTTTTGGCACAAACGATTGGAGATATCACATAGTGAGAAAATTTGCAGTTGATACTTTCGGAAAAATTACTTGAACCCACACTCTGCTGGTGACGACACCAGAGCATAGGTCTAGTGAACTAGACCGCTCAGCTACAACACGACACCATCGCTTTATTTGAAGTCCCGTAAATAAAAGTGAATATCTGTTGTATATCTGTCACACAACCAAGTTAAACATGCCTAAACAATCGTTCTTGCAAACTGTAGGGCTGATTATGTAAGCTGACATGCATAAAATAAATCATTTAGAAATACTACTTTTGGGGGAGGAAAGTGGGTTTTTAAAAAGTAGCATTCTCTTTGCACTCAGGAAAAAGGTTGAACAAAATGGCGGACCACGAGAGACGGTGAACACCCATACACAATTCAGAATGAATGTGTGTGGCACAATGGTACCATCGGCTTTGCCCGTCTACAGTTACAATGCAGTAAGCTTTCCGCAAACCCTGTGATGCAGCAACAACGTCTTTAGTCTGGGGAATCCAATTTGAGTCTTCACTTGTGACCAATCAAGTCATTGTACCAGACAATATTTGAAATAGATCTTGCACATGGCTGATTCTTGAAGGCGGGAGGATGTGATTGAGAACATGGAGAAAAAGGGCAAGAGCAAGGCGGGGGAAGAGGGTGCAGAGCAGATTAAATGAATACTTTTTATTTTGATAATGGTTTATTAAAAAAACATGTCTGGCAGTTTAAAACTGAATTGCACATGTGCACACAGAATAAAATCTACAAAATTACATTTAAACAGGACCGAAGGAAAATTACATTAAACAAAATAAATAATCAGATATTAATATAAAAGAGCATTAAAGACAATCGAAAATACAATCGAAAATATTTATTACAATATTGATCATAATTATAGATAGTTTTGCTCAATCATTGTGCATTGCATTCACCA
Organism: Pisaster ochraceus; assembly: GCA_010994315.2. Classification (NCBI taxonomy): domain Eukaryota; kingdom Metazoa; phylum Echinodermata; class Asteroidea; order Forcipulatida; family Asteriidae; genus Pisaster; species Pisaster ochraceus. The sequence goes on from CM021529.1 coordinate 16,932,812, forward strand.
AAAAGTGGAAAACAAATTCCGGTCAATTTAGTGACTGGGCACGAAGGTGTACTAAAGTGACACTACAGAAAAAAATTACATAGAAAGTATGGCTGTATGTGAAGGCATTTCACCATGAAGCCTCTAATCCTCCTGTCAGTGTACTGCATCAAAATAAGTCTTTAAAAAATCTATAAAAAAACTAGACGTTGATGGTTAGTCATTACTTCTATAAAACCGATTTGCATTACGAATGCTCCAATAAATCTCTCCGGGGTTTTCTTTTTCCCTTCTGTTTTTTTTCTAATATTTGTTTTGCCCCATGTCCCCGGGACCCTTTTAAAGGATGAACATTTCTCTTCACAAGACGTCACTTAAAATGTCATCTTCGGTTTTTATCTCTTTCTTCCTTCTCATCACAGTAAGGTCACTGCTGGAATCTGGAGTAAATCCCAACATCGGCAATGAAGACGGACTGACAGCATTACATCAGGTAAGTGACTAACGATAACTGCACTTCCAGATTTTCTCTCTTTGTTTGTTCACGTCCATTTATTACATAACTGTTCTTTAAGTGCAAATACAGTGAGGTACATGTACTCCTTCAGTTTCTTCCCACGCACTGCTCCTCTTTGGAACTCCATACGAGGGCCCAATTTCATAGAGCTGCTTAAGCAGCAAATACTGCTTAACAATTCTCTAATAAGCAGAATACCAGCCCGATGAGACACATGAGAATTCATAATTTCACTGTTAACCTTATTTCCGACAAGCAGCAATTGATTTGTGCTAAACTACTTATTGTGCTTAAGCATGAAGTTGGGCACTGTATCCTGGCCTAATTTCATAGAGCTGCTTAACCGCAAAAAATAGCTAAGCACTAAAAATTTCTGCTTTATACCAGAATAAGGTTACCAGCCCAAATACCATCTCACATATACTCTCTGTAACTGGTGTCCTGCTTATTTTTGCTCAGAAGAAACCTATTAAGCAATATGTTTAGCTTAAGCAGCTCTATCAAATTCAGCCGTGGTTCTGGTTCATTGTTAATGTTAACAGATCTAACTACATGTGTTTTTCTATGTATGTACCTGATACCACCTTAGTTGAAAACCTCTCTAAATGGGAGTATTGGAGGTTAAGGTATCTGCTCTAGAATGTGATGGTTTTGGTTCGAATCCCACTCGAGTAGTATGCCTGTGGATTCCACCCCCATCCCCCCAGGACTCGGGAAAGCATTGACTGTGCATATCACACATTGGTGTGTGGTAAAACCCCACAAACATTCGTCTTGTGACCGCCGCCGTGATAGGCAGTGCAAGTTTCATGCATATTTGAGCACTTTGGGGAACAGACGCATCAGTGCAAAACCAAATCTTGTTATCATGTTGGAGCTTGCCTAAGAGAGGCCCCCATGTGTGGACATGGCGACAACAAGATCCAACGCTTTTGTTGCACTTTCAAACATGCGTATCGCGTTATGCTAAATGAGGTACGTTTTTGCAGATAGTCACGGTTAAAAGAAGTTTTGGATCGACAGTTCTCTGGAAGTTGCAACCCCACGACTGATTACCAAATAGTTTCTGTGATGCCGCTGCACTCTAAAAAAAACAAAAAAACATCACTCTTTGCTTTCTGTCAACAATTTCCTTCTTCCCAACAAAATCCCTCTGTTTGATGGACTTAATAAGATTAGTTGAATACTTTCCCCAAATGAGTTTGGAACTTACTTAATAAAACCCAAGTTCACTCTCCAATGAATAACAAGTGTGTGTTTGCTTATTTTCCATTCATTTTGGTTGTTTTTTCTCTCCAAATGTCAACTAAGAAATCGTTCAATTGCACAAGCTAGGGATTTGAAAGGGCATTGTACGTACATGTATGGCAGCATTTGTACTTATCAAAAAACAATTCTTTAGATGTTCATGCGAAAGCTTAGGTAATTTAACTTGATTTAAGTGGGTATTGGTACACGCACAAGTCGGCCCCCAAGTTTGAGTTTACTCTTAGCTTCATAAATCCTCTGGCCTCGCACTTTTCAAGTAATAGTGAAATTTGATGCTCAATGTCAAAACCAGTCACATCTTGCCAAAAGAAAAAAACGAAAATGAGTCTGTTTTAGCTCATCGAACAGATGAGATTAAGAGCTTTCAAATAACACCTACATTATCACGACCTCGATGTAATTTTTTCTCAGAAATATTGACTGTTTAACTAAGACATCACGAATACATTGAAGAGAATGTTTCTGCTGTCTTCCTTTTTATGCAAAAAAAAAGTAACTGGCCTGTTCATCTGACTTTAATTTGAGTCTTTCTTCCTTTTTAATGCCATTTCACTACTTCGGAGAAATGGCTTGATTTGCTTATGACAACTTTAAGTTCCTTTTTGTACTACATGTGGAGTGAAAATTGAGTGAAATCTGAAATGACTTGTTCATTACCTGCTGAATCCTGCTGTTAAATTTTTAACATTTAAATCCAAGCACATACTTTTGGGGTAGTATTCAAGTGGGATTATTGTGCATTTTTTCAGCGGTGTAGTATGCAGGTTCAATATACACCCATATGGAATAATGTTGCCTTCAAATGTCAATGTATTCAGGCACTTCAAACCCCAGACTTTCACTCTATTTTTCTTGTCTATAAATCGACACTAGACAGGCCACCAGTCTCTAGCTGGTTGTGAACTGAAGCAGGTCGGCTGTGGCTGTCTGTGGCCATGGCTTAAGGGGCTATCTTTGAAGTACATAATGCAGAAGAGTTTATATGCCATAGCCAAAGCCAACACTGTCACTGTATGGTTGCTGCTGTTTTTAACCAGACTAGACTAGACTAGCCAACCAGTCTCCAGGGCTACATGTAGGTGTTATTGTTGTTGATTTCCAAACCCAGTTGTCTGTACCTGTAATCTGCAAATCAGGACTAGACTAGCCTCCAGTTGCTCAACTTTTTTTTGGTTACTAATTATGCTCAGGCTTAATTTTTCTAGTGAAAGACTGAAACCATTTTGTTAAAAAGAAATTGGCACTGAGTAGACTAGCCAACAGCCTCTAGATGGTAAGATCTTCATCTGCCAACTCTAGTTCAGGTTCCCTTTCCTGCAAAAACAAATATAAACCTGTTTCGTTTTCCTTTTCCCCATTTGTGCAAAGTCAACAATAGACAAGCCACCAGTCTTCAAAGAAAAAGTACTCCTTCACTCTACGCATATATTCCGGGGGAGAAGGGGTTGGGGGAGGAAAGGAGGTTGCTCCTCCCCAGATAGTATCAGCTTCCAAGCTGTGTTGTTTTTTTCTTCAACCTTGTCCCATTGTCCCAGAGTAATTCAATTTCAGCGTAATAGATAATTTAGTTTGCCTGGACGCTACATGTATCTCGCTCTGTCACATTGCTTTATACTGCAGTTACTGCACCGGACTCAACAGACGGGTGCATCCATTGTGCTACACATTCTTACATTTCCCCTTTCATTGAAAGGAGCGTTTGAGCAGGCAATAGTTTGTGAACAATTTAATACTTTCACTTTCATTTTGCAATGCTAAACTGTTATACAGACACGTGCTGGTTACTTCATTTTAATTTTTTAAACAAAGCCTTCTGGCATGGGAATCTTTTTGAGAAGAGGAAAAGGAACCTTTTAAAAGCCGTGTAAGAACCAAGTTTTGTACATACATGTAAACAGGCTGGAATTTTTTAAACTTAAAGCGTTCTGGCATGAGAATCTTTTTGAGAAGAGGAAAATGAACCTTCTAAAAGCCGAGTAGAACCAAGTTTTGTACATACATGTAAACAGGCTGGAATTTTTTAAACTTAAACCTTTCTGGCATGAGAATCTTTTTGAGAAGAGGAAAAGGAACCTTCTAAAAGCCGCGTAGAACCAAGTTTTGTACATACATGTAAACAGGCTGGAATTTTATCTTTGAGAGGGCAAGTCCATTTTTATTTTGCAAAGGGCACTTCCACTGGAATATTCTAAAGTCTATGGGAAATATGGGCACCAAGGCCAACAAGATCCTAAGGCTTCCGTGGCCGCCATGTAATTCCAGGCCAGTGTACATGTAGTGTACATATACATGTAACATCAGCAAGTTCACAAAGGGACGGGCATTTCAAAATGCGTTACAAGACCAATTCGAGATATTGTTTTAAGAAGGTGTTACATCTGAAACTGAAACCTCTACAGTATCAAAACTTTCTTCGGCATATTGAAAGCGCAAATGTGTTTTTCTTAGAGTTAAGCCGTATCAATAATATTAGAAACAAATACGGGCTTGTCAGCGCGGACGTGATCATGTGACATGCCCGCCTTTCACTATTTTAAAAACATACACTATAGACCTTTCCAGTGTTATTATACACATTGTACAAACTGCTCTAGTTAGCATGGATGCTGAATGTTAGCAAAACATTCAATCGTGTTAACAGGCGTTTTCACCAAATTCAACATTTTTCTGCAAACTTTCAATTAAATAAAATACCTCCTCCCATGATTGGTTGCTTTGTTTCCAACAAGTTCAACAATATGTTCGAATACTTCTGTAACATTGTTACAAACTGTGGCTATCTGTTTTTGTTTTGCATTTATGGCTTTCCATAGTTTTCCAACCTCGGTTGGCAAAAACTCGGGCTAGGACATTGCAATAGAAAGGTCTTCAAGATGTGTGCAAAAGTAGGTCATCATGACGTTGCGTTTTCACGAAGAGACAGGCATGTTTGACCAACAATTGTGTTAAATAATCAATGTTTTGATTATACCCTGCTGGTTTAAAACTAAAGTGGAAAAAGCTTTGTATATTTTAGTTTTAACATCACAGCCACACTGCCAAGATGTTCATCTATGTCATCACAAATGAGTTTTTCTTGTCATTTCTTCATCAATTTTTTAAGGCACAGTTTTGAAGCATCTGAATTTTTCATTTTTTTTAAAAACTTGTAAACACTTCTTGAAAAGTAGTTCAGCTAGTGAGATGAAGTGTGGAGCTTATAATAAAAGAGGTCTACACAAGGCAGGGTTTTGAAACACTATGTGGACTTACACGCGTCCACACAGTGTTTTCACCAGTGTTGAAGAACATGTTTTTTTCCTAAGTGCACAGAGCAAAGGAATATCCACAGAGTGTGTGCAACACAGAGCTGTGTGCCTGTGTGTGTGATGTTTTTTGTGCACATGTACATGCTGTTACAAATTGATAAATATTGAGGATGTTGAGAAACAATTAGACAGCAAGTTTTCAAAACCAGATATTCGTACGAGAACTGATAGTAATCTAGCAGTTTTTCAGTTTTGTTGGCTTCAATTTCGCTTCCTTCTATGCTATAAGCCTGGGGTAAAAATAACCCAGATCTTAAAGGAGATCAAGGAACTGTTGAGTATTCTCATTGTGTCTGTTACTATCAAAACAGTATGTTGAACACCAAAGTCAAGTGAGATTAAACCAATTCACTTCCTTAAAGGTAGGGTCTTAGGTTGGTTTTTGTCAGCGTAATGCTAAATAGGCTAAATTATCAATAAAGATGCAGTAAAAGTCACCTGTGAAGGTTCTAGGTGAATTCACTGTCTAATTGTTTTAAAAACCGTAGAAAAGTGTCTTGGTATTTTCATTAAGAACATCAAATCCATCCCGTGTTTAGTGAGGTGACAGCAGGTACCAACCGCATCTCTGGCTGCAGCATTTGCGAACCAGGGAAATTTGAGAAATCTGAGAAGCGATTTCATGCACGAATCATTTCTCAGATTCAATGTTTTGGGGTGAACAAATTATCCAAACCTTATTACTTTGAAGGGAATCCTTTCTCACCAAGTATGTTTTTATCGTGTTTATTCATTTTTTGAGTATTTACCAATCTACATGTATGACCCTACCTTAAAAAAAAAAAAATCAAAACAATTGAATATGTCACCGATTCTGAGAAGTGGATTGTGACACTTTCTATTTTGGAAATCCAATATACTGAGGTTCCGACAACGCCCTGTGTAAATATTTCCTAAGAGTGGAGAGCCAGTGCTGTAGATGAAAGTCTTATAGTGAATACTTGTTTTTAAATATTTTTGGTTGCCTAGCAAGGTGCACTTTCTTATCCAATGTTGACCTGAAAAACAGATGAATGGAAAGATTGCAAGACTAGAAAAGGACGGGAACATACTCGTAATATAATCCTGACTTTTTCCAGTCATCTGTTTAAACGTGATTGACGTTTCTTTCAGCACAGTTTTGTGTAAATGTTGAGATGTTTCTTCTTAAGGATTTAAAGGGTGTGGGTATAGAAGGTAATTGCTCCAACAATTTTTAGGACCATAGAAACCAACTTGGTAAGAAGCACTGCAGCTGTTGATAATGTGTAACATTTTGAGAAACAGTTCCCTTCAAAGGAGTTTGGTTTTAGAGAGATCGAGATCGAGAGAGATATTCAGATTGTGTATTTCAAATGGGGATTCCTGCATGAACATAACCAATATCTCAAACACGCTACCGCCTTTTGAAATGCATTTTTACTGGTTGGTTTGATTGCAATCTACATTGATATTGAATTTTTTTTAAATCAAATTTTGCCTTTAAACTGTCTGAAATAGGAATGGCCGTTGCACTATAAGTCTGTACTATTTACTTTCAAGTTGTAAATAGACAGCATTATAGAATTGTGTTTAAAATACAACAAGAGTTACATAAAAATAGATCTTAAAAACAGTAGATAAGATTTAAAAATAACCAAGCCATTTCAAGAAGGCCTTTGACTTAAAAAATTTACATAATGTTGCAAGAACCAACAGGCTCAGATTAAAATACAAAGTGGAAATGGGGGAACTTACAGTATAAAAGTTCAATGTAAAACACTCACAGTGCCAAAACCAGCCCTTCCTGACAAAACTAAAAACTGGGTTTGTTTACTAATCAAGTCAATAAGAGGTTTCAAATAACACCTGTAAGTTTTGATTATAAAA
>CM021529.1:16946119-16956798 GCA_010994315.2 Pisaster ochraceus
AATAATAACAACATATTAATATGAATATTTATAATGCCCTGGTATCCATCACGAAGTATGCTCGTGGCGCAGTGAACCGGAAAAATTAACTGAAAGAAACTAATTATAGCAACTACCTGAGAGAACACAAAACAATACTTTAGGGCTATGTAAGCTTGAGTGAACAACAATGTTAAATCCACTTGACACCAAATTGTCTTGGTGTGCTGGGTCCATCATGTTGCAAGAGATACATACAAATACACTGTATGTACTAGATTTGAAGTTATGGCGTATGGGCACAAATGTGTACATCATGAGATATTGTGCAATGCAGGTATCCACCTGGCAAATGTGCTTATGGCACTTTGTACATGTGTAGCTGTTTCTCTGACGCAATGTTTTTGCAACATGGTAGACCTAATGTTATTTTAGGTGTCACCCTCATGCTGATATATACTCAATGCTGTGTGAGCAGTGAATAGTGCTTTTTCTTCTGAAAACACATGTATACAGAGACAGTTTTCATTCCTGCATTTGACATATTATTTCACACTTACTACGTGTGCTAGAATAACCACCAGGGCGCAAAATTAACACTGGACCACAGACCCCGGGGCCAGTGATTTTAGCATCGAGCCAGTAAACTCACAGACCGACAAGCCCAGTGGTCTTGTGTTTTTCGATTGAATAGTTATAGGCTATCTCATTGGTGTAATATTTTTGTGAAAAAGTGTTGACTAGGAATCTGGTAAATATCTTAAATTACAATTCTCCTCAGTATCAACATGCTACACATAAGACAAACAAGGTAGATTTTCTCTTAGCACTGGTTCAACTCATTTTGATTCTGGTCTTGTAAAATAAATTCTGGTCTAGTAAAAACTTTGAGCTGCAAGCCCTGCGGTCTTGTGGATATTTCCCCCAAATTCAAAACCCTGTCTACCATACAAGTGTAGTCAATGACTTCCACACAATGGCATCAACTCCAATACAGACGACCGTATTTGCCGTATAAAGTATCAGTTGGTTTTAGAGTGACACCACGTTGTCAGCCGTAAAACTACACACATGTAACGCAAGGCTCCAGAAGACGATGCACCATGCAGAACCAACAATGAAATAGACGCTCCCATGTCATATGATGTCACGAAATGAAACGTAATTCAAGTTGACGGTCACGTCTGCACAGGCTGGTATCTATCGCACGTCTGTCATTCTAGCGTTATTTGGGAAAAATAAAACCATTCGTCGAGTATTGACAATGTCATATAACCCGCTGCCTCATAGGTACTGTGGGAAGTCGTATTTTATCTTTTCATATTATACAGTGTAAGTCAGTCCCTTACATTCGGTAATCTAAGATGATAGAGAGGGAAAAAAAAATTTTCGGTGCAGAATTAATGCAAATTGGTTTTGAATTTCTGTTTGGCTGAATTGCAATCAATTTAATTGCTGCGGAATTGTTGTGCGGAAGCAAAGGTGCATGAATGCCGTTGTGTTTAATGAGAGAAAGTGTTCTCAGGTTATGCAATTTATGTATGATTGTACCACTGAGCTGATTGTACACTTGATTATGTTAATGTCTTGGTAATGAATAGCCATGCTTTGGGGTTATTTCAGGTTTTTTTTTTATAAGCCGATTCACTTCGGGACTAAAAATTCTTTTCCCGCTACCTGTGCAGGATTATTTCCTCAGCCATTAATAATTTGTTTTTGTCAATGAAACTTTTTTTTTTGGATACCCATATGAGGACGTTTTCTCAGTGACATTTACAGATATTAATGGCTCAATGGTTTTTGTACGGTCTTGTTTCTGAAGCACATTCAGGCTGTTGGAAATCCGTTATGTAACTGTCGATCATCGACCTACGCTGGCCGAACAGACTGCTACCCAGGAAGAAATGAAAGGTCCCATAATGACAGTGCAATATTATCCGTCTTTACAAAATCTTGGCTGGTATGTAAAAGGAACAGGTATTCGATAAAGGCAATTAGGCACAAATTCATCTGAAGAGTTTGTAGTGCCTTTGACTGGGACCACAGGGGCTCCGTGAAACAGTTGCCTGTGTTGGCGCAATTGTCGCACCACACATGGTCTGTTGACATGACCACTGCCAACATGCACAAAAACTCAAATGCGTGTTTATAAGCCCGCCGCAGTGTGTTGCTTAGAGTTTTGGGGTATTTTGTGTCCTCCGAAGCGAACTGGTTAACGCAGCTCATCACCATGATCACCAAGGCCCTCAAAAGCCTGCTCAAAGTGAGGGTTAAGTACTGGAAGATCAAATGATGCTGCTTTTCAAGACAAAATAGAGCGCCACCAAGAGTTTACCTGGGAGAGGTCAATTTTAAAAGAAGACAGTTTATCTTAAACTTGCCTAAAAAAATTATTTGGGCTGACATGCTGAGAGACGAAATTCCAAGCATCACACATTAAAATAAATATCATCGTTACCCGCATGCCCATAGGGAATGCTTCTAGCAAATTAAACGTCATTTGTCAAAGGTAAACTCCATCCCGCAAGTTAAACGAACATTATTTGTTTTAAGTACGTGTAGTAATAATTTTGTGGACTTGAAACTGTCAATTTTATGCTCATGGCTTGTGAAGAAAAAATTACACCGGTAATTGGATTAATTCTTTTATTCCTTAAAAACCATCTCACCTCCCTGGGGAGTGTGTAGCCTGAGCTGCCAAGCATGTACATGTAGCACATCAAGTTAAATAAATCACAAGAACCATGTCTGCCCTCAAAGGTACCCATTTATCCCTGGGTGAATGCGAAGCAATTATAGTAAAGGTTGCCTCGCTCAAGGACGCAAGTGTCCTGGCCGGGGTTGTTTGTTGAACCCTTACTCATGACTCTTCTTTGTGGCCCACTGTATTTGGGGATTGCTAAAATTAGGATTGCAGACTTTTGCAGCAGGAAGGAAAATGCATCTGTTCATGAATGATTTTCTGGAGGACAAATAGATACATCGTATTTGCCTGGAATAATAATTGTTTTTGCTTTTTATCAAGCTAACAAAAAAACATGATTAAAATAAAGTTAAATATTTTGTTGAGTCAAACAAAACAAAACAAGAATTTCTTGTCAATACTTAGATTGTACCTCGAAGGAAAATAGTCCAACAGGATTTCCTTTTTGTATAACTGAAAAGGAAACAAATACATATTATTAAAACAATGCGTTGTTTGTAAATGTCAATGGCCTGTGGATTTTCAGTGCCTGAGATCTACACATGTAGACTCAGACATTGTCAGAAAAGATAAATTACCCTCTTCCTGTAATATTCATACTTTGGTCAGCACATGAGGCGACCCTGTTGGGGGTGTATTTATTTTTAGCCCAGTCATCAGACATTTTGGGTTGCTTGTATGTTGAAGAGTTAAGCAAAGTAATGTTGGAACAGAATCCCCCTAGTACATGTATGTTTGTTTTTTTTAAGTTACAAAATACAAAAACAAAAGACTACTATTTCATCAAGATTTAGTTATGAATCTAAATGGCAAAATAATATTTGAATTGCAACTCTAAGAACAGTTTTGTTAAATATCTGAAGCAATTGTGATGGTAGCATTATTTCTGTCAACTGCTTTACATATTATTAATTTACACAAACGCGAGGCCTGAGGTCAATTTTTGGTATTGCATGAATTTATCCTCCTGGTAACTTGGAACTTAGCAATTAAAAAAGGACACAGCCAAATTTGATCGAGGCATGTCATGTCCAAGCGGTCAAGCCCACCAGACTCAATCTCTGGTTGTTTCTGATCAGCAGAGTGTGGGTTCGAGTCCCGGTCTTAACACTTTTGTCTCTAAACCACTTGACGCATGATTTTTCCAAACTGATTTGCCGTGACAATTATGTACGTTTTCAGAATGGTTTAGAATGCCCTCTTTTGGTTGCAGGCAGTCGACGTATTATTACGCCCTGACCAGTGTGCACTGGGCTTGCACTCATCTTGTTCACTTTGTTTGACCTGTACAAAGAGGAAAAAAAGTTACTGGAATTCATACTCTAATCCCCCTTTTACTTGGGAATTATTGAAAAGAAAAACAAACTTTGCGAAACTATAAAAATAGCTTTTTAAAATTTAAATCAATTTTTGTTTCGGGTCAAATTGGCTAAAAAATCAAACCTACATGAACCATATTTAAGGTGTCGAACCCAGTCATGTGTTTGATTTTATTAGAAGGTTTCCAGCAACAGCCTTATTTTAAGATGATTTTAAAGTTAGTGTCTATACTGACGATAAAGTTTTTTTATTTATCAATCAATTTAGTAGTGTTACAATTTATTTTTTCATTTTTGTGTCACATTTTTGTGTCACGAAAAACTACATCCATGTACAAGGCTTTGCAATTTATCAAAAGGAAGCGCGTTAGGTACATAAATTTGTTCCTGTTGGATCTGACAATCAAAACAACATATTTTAGTCATAGCGAGGATGTTAGACATCTTGCATGCAACTATACATTGTAGAGGGGGTTGTTTGATTTATGGAACCCAAATGGTATGTTCGTTTGGATTGGCATGTAAATTAAACAGAGGCTGAAACCAAATGTTCGTTTTTTTTGTTTTTTTTTATGATGGCTTCCATCTAATTGCATCTGCCTTTGCTTTTCATCCTGAGGATTTGTAAACTTCCAATTTAATAGAATAAACTTGCTTTCTTTTCCTTCAGTATGTTTGAACAATTTACGAGCCAATTAGATACCCTGCGGTTTGAGAACTGTCAAGATTTATATACAAACTTTTAACTCTGAACCGTCCTCCAAATTCCCTAATTCACTTAACAGTTTTCCAAGTTTAAAAATACATTACTAGAGGTGAAAAATGTCCCACAACTTAAAGGAGTAAATCATAAAGAAAGAACAATTTTTATTGGAACATAACTTTCTCAGAATTCTATCATTTTTAGTTGACACAGTTGACTTCACTTACAGTACATCAGTGATCTTTTGGGTAGGCATTCAAGTCAGTATGTCAGACACACTTTCAGATGCCACAATGGGTTGAAAATTTCTGGGGATTCGAACTGCCTCCAGCTACCAGGCAAGCTTGGTGGTCTAGTGGTAAGACATCTGCTCTGGAATGGCAAAGGTCGTGAGTTCAAATCCCACTGGAGTAATATGCCTGTGGATTTATTTCATGGGACTCAGGGGAAGTACTGAGTATACAGTGCTTGCTTAACAGGCACCGGTTCGGGTACAACACACACTGAAAAATAAAAATTTTCCTGTTTATACACAATTCATCCTTCAATAGCAATTTAGAAAAATGAAGTTAAAAAAAAGAACATTTTGTTAGCACAGAACATCAAGTCTCTCCAACACACAAATGGCAATTCCAGAGATTTTGTTAACTATTACAAAGTTTATTATTGTCTTTTAACCACAAGGGATAGCTACCCAGTGCATGGGAGTTTCAAGTAAAAATCTAAAATCTACGTTAAGGGGGGTGCTTTTATGATGGAATTAACCTCACATTTAATAGCACGTTCAGTGAACGACATCTTAATGCTACACCAAATGTATCAGTTGCTACCAAACATTATAGAGTGTCGAAGGTGCAAGATGGGTTACTTGAGCTCTATCTATTGTCGGAACATGAAATACGCATGGGCCCCATTTCAGCAAGCAAATATTTTGGTGCATTGATGACAGCAATGGCCATTGTCTGCAAGTTTGTGTTCAAAACCAATCAAGGTTCTGAAAAATAGTGAACAAAAGATTTCAGTGTGTGAAGATTTACAACTGTAGCTGTAAACGTATAAAGTGTTGTATACATATAAAATTGTATATTTATTAGTTTTCTCGGTTTCACTGTTGTGCTTGTGAGTACAATGCACATGTATATTTTGACTTCATCTAGTTAGCTTTCCATAAACTAAGGATTCTTGTGGTGTGTTGTGGCTGAGCGGATAAGAGCACCGGACTCAAGCTCTGGTGTTTCTGATCAGCAGAATGTGGGTTTGAGTCCCGGTTGTGACTCTTGTGTCCTTAAGCAAGACACAGCCGTTGGTCCTGTGTGTTGTATAATGCACGTAAAAGAACCCAGTGCACTTATTGAAAAGAGGAGCGGGGTTCGCCCCTGTGTTCCTGGTTTGATTGGCTGCATAATGCGCCACAGCACCTTGTAACCATTACATGGTGCTGTAAAGGACTAGGTCTCATACTTAAAATGTAGCCCCACATACCTTGCAAGAATATACTTAATGTTGAAAGCGTCTGTAGTGTCCCTGAGTGACGGATAGGAGCACTATATAAGAAGCCACAATTATTATTATTATTATTATTATTATTATTGTATTAGCACAATGTAAATACATGTGTCTCTCCAGTGTGAGCTGTGGTTCTGAAGAGATCCAATGGTGGAAACGTGCGACCATTGTGTATATAACATTATTCTTTTAGACGTGACCATCCAGTTGAATCTGTAGACTTTGATTTCTTGTATTTTTTGTTCTTTAAATAATGTTTTTACAACTGTGTACACATATTTAATGTTTTTATAAGACACCGCACGAAAATGCTCCACGCCAATATGTTGTATTCTGCGTACCTATGGGCTATTTTAAGGGAGATACAACGTTTTTACAGTTTCAAACTGGTGCCAGGGTCAGTGCTATTTTAGGAGTTTCAACGTTCTTGCACTGCAACGATGAATAAATTAATATTTGACTTTATATTTGTATCTAACTAATGAATGATTTATTGATTCCTTTCATTTTCAGTGGAGCGGAGCTTCTTGCCATCAACTCAGACGGGAACATGCCTTATGATATATGCGAGGACGAGATGACGTTAGACTATATCGAATCACAAATGGCGGATAAAGGTGGGTATTACTCGACTCTTTAGCATGTCTAGTTCCTAAGGGCATCACGTGCTATCTATATCCCTCTCGTCACTAACCCCTGGATGGCAGACACTGAAAGGCACTGCTGATTGGCTCCCGAAAGTGACAGCTTTATGCGCACGCTTGAGAACTTTAAGGGCGCGTAACTTGTGCGTGTCACAGATGCAAGTATTTTGACGTAAATGGTACATTATGCTGTCACTCTAGTCTGCATTCGGTTATAAGCAGCAAGATCAAAGAAGAATGGGGTGGGGGGAACCAGTCGCTCAATGCCTCTCGTCAGTAAGCTTGCTTGAGCGCATACAATGAATGGATCAGCCACAAGCCTAATTAGACTGTGCTATATTTGCACACATTGAAATTACTCAATTCCAGGGGGTTGTAATCAAGGAAGGCATGCTGTGTTAAAATGACCTGGCGAGATCGATACACCCATGGGAATGAGGTTGTAGTCAATCAGATGTTTTTCTCTCATCACATGGTCTGTGCACATGTTGGATTCAGTGTGGACAATGTACTTGTGTCAACAGCTGAACTTGATTATGAAGTGTTTTTTGTTTCCCCCTTTTTTTTATCTTAGTACAATTTCAGATAAAACTCCTCAAAGACTTTTTCTGTTTTCGTTTTTTGTAATAATTAAAACAAAAACTATTTAAATCATTTGTATCATACTCCTTTATGAAATTGTTACTGGCAATATGCTACAGTACATGCAGGGCCTTCAACATGCCACTGCACTTAACCATGGTGTTAACTATCCTTATCTGTTGATGGAATAGTTGGGGTGTCAACCTGTTTAAAACCAAGGCTTTTTCCACACAAAGCCATCGGAAGTTTGGACAGAGATAGTACATCCTCGCTTTGATTTCATGTACAAAACCAATAGGTAGGTCACTAAAAAAACCTCCAAACAATAGAGAACAAATGCAACAACTTGATTTAGGGGGGGTGAACAAACGTGTGTAGATGCGATGCACATGCGCATGTATATAGTGCAGAAGGGTAAGGTGTAGACCATGACAACTTGTTCAATAAAAAGAGCAAATGTGTGCACTCCAGAGCATTTCCTGGCAGGCAAGACGCTATATTATGGAAATGGAAACTTTAAGCATTTCTTAGTCGATGTAAATACCACATAAAATTTGTTTTTAAAAGCAGCTTACAAAGAGCAAATTGGCAAGTCCCAAATCTCATTTTCTGCTGTGTGTTTCTTTGTATTGATCTCCTCTGATAACCAGATAACAGCTTTTCTGTTATAAAGAGGAAGTTTGGCTAGACCAAGTGACCTTGCTGTAACTAGAGTCGACTGTAATCAGTACTTTTCTGCATGTAATGGAATCCACAAATGGAAAGCATAGTTCAGTATGCACTTATGTAATTTTGCGCACACAACCCAAACCTTCATATGCAAGTGCGTAAGTTTTAACATAAGCGTAAGTTCTATTAAAAACAAAACTGACCCTTAGTCACACATTAACCCAGAACTTGTCTGCATCTGGGAGGCTTAAAAAAATGTGTGCATGTCGAATCATGAGTTATAAGATTCAATTTACAAACGTGGCTTCATGTTTATCGTATGCTTACATTTCTCAAACATTTCAACTGTACTGTAAGGGCCGTGTCACAAGAGGCAATAGCAGCCATTTCCAGGTAGTCTTGGAGTAGAGACAAGGTGCACATTTCCATTTCTAATTTTCTTGGGCTGGAGAGACACTGCGAAAGAATGTGTCTCTTGCGCTACCAAGGATTTCCTGTTGGCATGCTGTCGAATTGGCTACCCTTTAACTAAGCTGATTCTGATTCTGCAGAAATCTCACTGAAATTAAACCAATCCTTCCATGTTCTGAAGATCAAATTTGAAAATCACCCTGGTTATGGAAAATTGTTTCCCTGTTATGTTGAATTGAATTCTAAATATCTCCCTGATTGTTGGACAAAATCTCCCTGGTTGCAAGATACAAATGTTGGCAGCTGTGCTTTAAGCTACCGGTAAAATTGCGCCTTTTGTGAAAAAGCCCCTAGCACATTCACTGGCAAAAAGAAAATATGATTCCTTATGTGCTTCTAGAGTTTTCCTTTTATATGCTATGGAGTTGATTGCCTCCAAGTTACCTGTAAAAAAAGTGTGACTCTGCCCTAACACACTTATGGGCATTTCTCACTCTAAACATTAAAGATGCTAGGCCCAATGTTTGGCCATTTTGACTCAAAATTGTTCAAGTGAATTTTCAAATAGCTGTCTTTATAGATTCAAGAAATTTACACGATTTCATTTAAGGCAATCCACACACAAAATCAGCCAATGATTAGTTAATTAAAAATGAACCAGTTCATTAAAAATTTAAAATTTATTATTGTCGAGACCCCTACATTGGTTCAGTCCGTCAGCCATGTACAAACAATTTTGCATCGTACCTGTACATTTATTTGGTGCTTTGTCCAAGGCATACATGTATGCGAAAGGTTTTGTTTGTTTTTCATTTTGAAATGGCATTAGCTGTCAAAATTCATTCAGAGATTTTTAAAAATCTAAAAAAGAAAAAGATAATAGTCGGCGAAAATCGGGCCATGCAGCTTTAACAGCGTGCAGTTGAATCTTTGGTTTATTGTCAGCCATTCAGAGTTTACAATGGGATAATAGAATCATCAGAGAGCATTCACACTACCGCATTCAGACGTAATTGAGTTGGCTTTTCCCTGTCCTGTGCTGATCTAATTGCTCTCCTGAGATTTTTATATTTTTTCACTCAATTCACGCTGACATAAAGGCACACAAAAGTAGGAAAAGTAGAAAAACCAGCGTTTCCTGATTATAATTGATTGAAGAGGTGGAAGGGGCAACTAGCTGGGCTTCCTTCGGAAAACAATCATTTCTCTGAACCCCAACAACGACATGTTTTCAACAAAGGCTGCTTTTCAATGTTTTACGGAAGATACACATAGTGCTTAAATATTGACCTTTTCAATAAGTCTGCCGTTGCCAGATTGCTTGACAACATTGTACTCAAGTGGGGGACTAGTCAATTAAAAAATGTCCCGAGCCTGTTGGATTGCATCTGAGGTCTGTCTTTCCGTCGTAGACATTTTGAAGCTTTCAAAAAAAATGTTGTCGGAGAGTTGGAAAAGTGACTTCAAAGAAATGCCATTCAGCAAACTGGCTTCCGAATACGCCCCCGAAAGGAAAGGCCCATTGTCAAACTGGTTTCCAAAAAGCCTCTAAAAGGAAATGCCATTCGGCAACCTCACTTCCAATACCCCCTGAAAGGAAAGGCTACTCGACAATCTGGTTTCCAAATACCGCTGAAAGGAAATGCCAGAAGTTGAAGCAAAAACTGTAAAAAAAACAAAAACATAAAAAACAATTTCAGCTCTGCAGTCATTGACATCATCATGTTATGACATCATTCATGAGCACTTTGTTTTTGTAGAACAACAAAAACTGAATTCCCGTGGTTTTCTGTGTTCTCAAATACCACTGTATCATCCCCTTTAACTAATTTAATCATTCCAGTCCATAACATCTGCAATCCTCCTCCAAAGAATAAAGTTGAGAGAAATAAATGTCAATAAATGGAGAGAGAAATCCCCCTGAATCAGTAAACGGATTGCTGGCAAAGTGACTCCCTGCTTATTAGACTTTCATGATACTCTTTTAGATGAAATTGTTCCAAGATGATTAAAGGTGACCCTTTAAGTGCCTAAACATTATGTTTCAAAATGCATCAATTGTGCTAAAAAACATAAGATGTGCAAATGAAACAAACCGCTGTGACCATTTCAAGTCAATAACTTGTTTGTACAGTGTCTGCAGCCACTAAGCCCACCCCCCC
>CM021529.1:16971661-16982454 GCA_010994315.2 Pisaster ochraceus
ATATTGACAAAATAAGGAGACCACCAACATAGGGCTAGATAGCTCAGTTAGTAGAGTACTAGCACGTTAGTCCGAAGGTCGCAGGTTCAAGCCCCACTCTAGCCAATTTTTCTTTTTCAACCCAACACTAATCCCTTCCTAGAACATTTTGCAGTAAGTTGACCGACATTTCCGAACCTCAGCAGCTTCATGAATGGTAAAACAACTGTGTACAGAATCTTGTTCTGTGTATTGACCTTGAGTAGGTGACGTCAGTTGAGTAGGGTGCCCTCTGATAGAGGTCAAAGTCGGTTTAATGATTGGCCCATCCTGTGAGCTGCGCATACATAACTGTGCGTTTCCATTGTTTCATCATCGTTTTACCACTTAGATGGTGATGGGATGATGCCAATTCTTAAGAATTGGCATCATCCCATGTTGTGTAGGAGCATATTGCAGGATGGCATCGTGCATCTATGCTTCATTCACACTATCTGAGTGATGTTGAATGGTCGGACACTAGGCGAATTAAAACTCGTATGCACATGCCCAAATCCCAGGGCCCAATTTCATAGAGCTGCTTTAAGCACAAAAAGTAGCTAAATATGATTACCAAGTAAGGTTACCAGCCAAATAGGCATGCCGTATGTTCCATTTGTGACTGGTATCCTGCTTATTTTTGCTTAGCAGAAAATTTCTAAAGCAATATTTGCCACTTAAGCACCTCTATGAAATTGGCCCTGGTGTTAAGCTTGGGTTTGTCTTCTACAGTAAGCATTGTTTTTTTTTCACTTGCGGTAAGAAAAGCCACGAAATGGGGCCCAGGCCCAAGTACTAAGTTTATCAGAGTTTGAAAAAATGGGTGTTGAGGGACTTAGTAGAGCTGGAAGTTTAGGAAATTGAAGAAGCTTGTTAGTAAATGACTCTGGCCTGGTATTGTTTTTCTGTTAGGCCAAGGCACTAAGTATGGGAAAAGATACCATTGTGAACAGATACTCATTGAATGTCTAAGGGTGGATGTTTTCATATCTCCGAAGGGGGCCTGCATAGTTTATACATAAAATAATGGAAATAGAAACCTTGTTTGGAGTTTTTTTTATTAATGTTGTAAAATAACTTGTGATGATTTTTCCATTACAGACGGATGAGCTTCCAGCCACTTACATTGACGAGGTGAAAGTTGATCTAAACGAGCCTCTCAATCCAATGCTGGAGACCTCACCAGCGGAAGAGGTTGAGCTGGACAATGAAGACGCGGACGAAATCAATGGTGCCTTAGAGACAGATATTATCCCCTTGCCAGTCATCACGGAGGAAACTCCTGAGAGCCCAGTGAGGAAGGGTAGATTGGAGAACGGTGATAAGAATGCCTCGGTCAGGCAAAATGGTGCTGATGGTGAGAAGGGTACAGGACTTGGGGTGACAAGCCTTCAAAGGCAGCCAAAGAGTATCCTGAAGAAAAGGCATGAACAAGAGGAGCCCGAGGACTTGCATTCCTCCAAGAAGAGCAAACGGGATAAGAAGGAGGCGGATTCCAGGAAACAACAGCTCGAGATGGACAAACAGCGAGAACGAGAGGAGCGGGAGAGGATAAAGCAGCAAGAAAAAGAAGAGAAACAGAAGGAAAAAGAAGAGCGGGAACGGGAGAAGCAGAGACTACGAGAGGAGAAGAAGCAGCAACAGAAACGAGAGAGAGAGGAAAGGGAGCGAGAGAAACACCTGAAACGCAAGACAATCACAGACGAGAACGTTGCAAAGAAAGAGAACAATCAAGTCCCACAGCAGGACGACTTGGATAAGAACCACAGCGGGGGGAAAGACACGCTAGCCGAGTTGAAACGGCAGCGCGCCTCCGAGCATTCCAAACGGACACACAGCAGTGAAAGTAATGAAGAGTTTGAAAGTGCCTGGCCAGAGAGTGGACGCAAGAATTCCTTTGACATCCTGAAAGAGCACAAAAACAGCACCAAACAGAAGAAGAGTCCGCACATCTCACGGAAGCTTCTTCCTCTCAGGCCCGCATCAGGGAGCTACTCCTTTGCTGAGACGAACGCGAACGATGGCCAACGAGACTCGTTGGCGAGTGAGCAGAACGGCGTCAGCGACGGGGGACTCAATTCCTCCGAATCGAAATCGCTCAACGATTCCTTCCCGGGGGATCCCCCTCTGAAGCGGTTTACGGCGACCGTGCCGGAGGTAATCGGAGGAGATGAGGAGAGGCGATGCTGTTGTATTTTGTAAAAGAAGGGACAAAGACCCCTCTGAGGCTGAATGCGGTATTTTCTACTTTTTAAAAGGTGTAAATCTTTTATAGTAACGGCAGCTTTTTCATCTGGTCATAAGTTGAATTATTCAGAAACTATTTCCGTGCACAAGTTATTAATGAAATTGATTTTTTTTGTCCTTTTTTTATTTTCTAAGATATCATTCCAGGGTAAGAATTTTGGGGTCTATGAATTGATCCTAACTCTGCGAAAATTTAAAACAAATTAAATTAAATTAAAAATGCTGGATTTTGTTTGCAAATGCGTAGGTTTTATGCAAACCCTCGTATTGGCACAGAGAATTTTTTTTTTTTGGGGGTAAGTCTGAGAAGTCAAACCAATCATTAGAATCTTAATTATTGTACTTAATGAGTCTCTGTCAGATTTGATTGTCATGCAGTGATCACATGACCATCATGTGATATTTATAAGACATCATGTCGATAAAGCAATGTTTGCAGGTTCAAAGTCCTACTTTCTCTTATAGTGTTTTGGTCAAAATAAGAAAGGTACATGCACATATGCCATTGAAAAGATATTGATTACTGGCACTTGCCAGTTGATTTCGATTAAAGAACATTCAGTGAATATCTGCTTTTGGGGTACTAAGAGAACAATCAGCTGATAATGGTCTCGTTGTCACAGTCACTCATTCTATTAACACACAGTGCATGTCCATGTTTTGTCTTTCATTTTTTCTGTTTGCAATGATACACTTCTTACAATGCAGTGCATTTAAAAAGATAATTTCAGCTGATAGATTTGTATAATTTGTCTTTCTTCTTCCAAAATAGTGATTTTGTTTCCTCCCAAAGTACATGTACAGAACGAAAGGAAACAAAAGTCTTAAACACCAATAAGAGTATATATAAACAGAGATAGATATTTGTTTTTATTGCCAATTTCATTTATTTTAGTCAGCCATCTTTGGTCTTGCATCCCTACTCTTTGGCCAATTTTACTAACCCACTTAAACACAGTGAACAAATGCTACTCATTGGTTCAGCCTCAGTGCTATGTTTTTGTTTTTGTTTTTCCAGTTGTGACCAGTTGTTTCACATGATGACCGGCTTAAACTGGTCATGGCCAGTTCGGACAGGTTTTTTGTCTGCTGAAAAAAAAAAAGTCCCTGACTTAAAACTTTTGTATACAATCACTTCTTTAACACTGGGGCAGTGTGACCTGCTTTAAATTTCACATAATTGAGTTTTTCAATTTGTTTTTGTCTTTCTTTCATTGTTTGGTATATTATACATGGAATCATCTGTGTTTAGTGTAAACAGTTTAATTTTTTTTTGAAATGCAGCCTATTTTTGTAAACTTGAACCTGCATGATTTAAATATATGCAATATAATTAATTGAAATACATCACATAGATTTGTATGATTTCCAATGTCGGATGCTTTATGAATTAATAGCTATATGAGGAAATTTATTTGCTTGCAATGGTTTTTGTTTGTTTGTTTGTTTGTTTGTTTGTTTGTTTGGATTGGTTTTTTTCAGTCAGGTGTGAGGTGTTAAATGCTGTATATAAAGAAATAAAAATAGATAATTATGTTATATATAGTCAATGGGAATTAGAAGTTTATTTTTAAACGTTTTTGTAAATGAGTGTATAGCAGATAATATGAAAGACAATGTTGAGTATCATTTTGTGCCTAGGTATTTTTTACTTCCGATTGAAGTGAACAAAACCTCATCCAGGAATCGATTTAAAAAATCAAATTGATTAATTTGCCAGAGCTCATGCTGCTATATCTGAAAAGAATTATTTTATGTGCTGCTTGCTGCCTGTAAACGGCAGGATTGCTTAGGGGTTTTTGTTTTTGTTTTTTTTTTCTTTCTTTTCTATTGGCGGGTAATTTTCGGTTTACAAACTGGGTAGATTGTGTCTGGATGTTGTTTATTTCTTTGCTTTCCTGTTTTTCATTTTAGCAAACTGAATTGCTCCTGGGGCTCCGAGACTCCCATTACACACAAAGGTCATTAACAGGTTGACTGCCAGCGATAGCTGTCCCAGTAATATAATCCTCTTCTTTTTGTAATGCTGAGAATGTGATCTCTTAAAAGATGGAACTTGTTTTAATGATGGGTCTAAACACCTTAAAGCTATAAAGATGTGTTTACTGTGAATTAATCATGGCCAAAGTGTGCAAATAATTTAGATGTGCATGTGTATATGAGCTGGAAACTTTGTGTACAGTTTGACAAGACAGGCCTGTCAAAAAAAATGTATGGATTGTGATCAGAATGCAGGACCAATAGAAATTGAACCTTGGGTATGCTGAGTGCATCAATACCTGTACAGGAGTGATCCTGTTTGTAAGTGTGAATAGAGCCTCTGTACACCACACTCTCTTCACACAAACTGAACTCAGCGATTGCCAGAAGTCCAAAGGAAATGCATTGAGCTACTGTGTTTTCTTTGTCTATATATATATATATACATCAACAAAATATATGTGGGCTTGTTCTTTGCACTTTGCATTTGTGACCAGGGCCCAATTTCATAGAACTGCTTAAGCCGAAAATATTGCTTAAAACGTTCTGCTAAAAGCAAAAATTAGCAGGATACCAGTCACAGATTATACACTGTAACATGGTACTTTGGCTGGTAACCTTATTCTGGTAAGCGAAATTCTTAGTGTGCTTAGCTACTGTTTGTGCTTAAGCAGCTCTATGAAAGTGGGCCCTGGTCTTGGGGCCAATAATATCCCTGCAATCTTTCTCAGCTCTGTGGGTAGTATGTAGCCCCGGTCTGCCATGGCGGTCTGAAAGCTGAAGGCTTTTTCAAACACAATATCAACTTCTACTCATTTATACCCCTGGGTGAAGAGAAAAAATTAGACAGTCAACCATCCTGCTCAAGGATGGGATTCGAACCCACGCCCCGATGACTTGACCATCAGAACTTGAGTCGGGTGCACTAGACCTCTCAGCCATGACACACCACATGTATCATGTACATTGTGTGTAAATCTGTGAACAGTTATGTTTCCAATCTTACCCATGTGACGGGTTGATGACTTGACTTTGGTGTGTTTACCGTTTGATGAGAACAGTAATCTTGTCCACCGAGGCCTGTCCCACGAACATGGATAGCAAATGTACACAGACATTCCAAATAATTGAAATACTTTCAGAGATTACGATTCTTATTTTCTTTCAGTTGTGCTCTTTCTTTTTTGTGTGTGTTTAAGCAAGACACGCTATGGTGATCGTTAGGTTTCGTTGAATACAATAGAGTGCAATGCGTGTATATAATAAAATGTGTAGGGAGGTGAACAAGTTGCAAAGGTCCACCGCAAATGATCGAAATAGAAGACATATGCCATGTTAATATGCACGGTCATGTATTTAAAGGAGACCGTAGGGAAAGATATATAGCTTTTGGATTTCAATAAATTGTACAACAAACTCTGTTTTACCCTTAAACCAATGGGTTTAAGGGTAAAACAGAGTTTCCTCCAGTTCCGTGGGGAAAAAACAAATCCACAGGCGTATTACTTGGGTGGGATTCGAACCCACGGTTTTAAACTACTGAGTTAATGTATGCAGTGCTTAACACACATTGGTGTATGGGTAAAATGCAAATAGCATTCTTTATTCCCGAAGCAAATGTAACATCGATTAAAATTTTTAAATTCATGTAAACAAATCTGTCGACCTTTTTAAAAATAATTTGTTTTACTATTGCACAGATTCACTATGAGTTATGTCAATATTGTAAATGTTTGAGCTGTCCACTCTTCCCAATTGTTGAACAAATTACCGAAAATTTCATTCAATAACACAATACCTGTACACAGAATTGTGTATTGAAAGAGTTGCGACATGGAGGTACAATTTTTCTATGGTCACGTGGTTGCTGGACACTATTTTTGGTTTATATGTAGCACAACCCAATGTTCTGTAGTCTAGTCTGGTACCCTCTGTGCACACATGCAAAAAATAGCTTCTAATCGCAAGCTGTTACAGGTCTCTCAATACACAGCCTGTACTGTTGGAAGTTTTCTAGTCTTTTGTTGTGATGTTAAATTTGGTTAATTTACACAAGCTTCAATGCATTTGCTTCTCACTCATTCAATCATCTCGTGACCGTCTTGCTGGTCTTTTGGGTGCCATGATGGATGCATCTGTTGACAGGGATTGCCACAGCTCTCTGTCCTTTGTCATATTATGAGGGCAGCAATGTTTCGGCCTGTCCAATAACAAATGTTGCCACACCAGGGGCCGATATCACAAAGAGTTAAGATTGATCTTAAGTGTGAATCGATCTTAATTACTAAGCAAAGTGTGATGTCACAATACAAATCACTGACGATATTGGAAACTCAACTTAAGATAAATCTTAGTGCTTTGTGAAATCAAGCCCAGGACTCCTTTTGTCTGCCTCTCCGTCGCTTCCCCTTGACTGTTCCTTGGAGGATGGTTTTTTGACAGGGAGTCAAGGCGGGACAAGTGATGGTACCAGGCGAGGTTGCAGCATTCCACTATTACAGGAAGGGCCCCTGACTGCCTGTGTAGGTGTTGATTTGCTGCCTGATGAAATCTAGCATCTACTTTAAAAAAACAAAAAAACAAACAAACAAACACAAACAACTTTTACAAATTTCAAGTTTCATAGCAGTAGAAAAGGCAGCATTGTTGAAGGGGAAAAGGGTGATTTTTGGAAGATTGCAAAAGGCTGTTTGACCCCAAACTGGAGTTTTGTCTTTAATAAAAAAAGTGTCTCAATAAATAACTTGCCGGAAAGACAGAATCATAGACCAATTGAATGACGGTATGCTTTTAGGCTTATGATTTAGTTTGTTTATCTTGTTTTTAAAAGAAACAAAACTATAATTTGTGATTTAGTGGAAAAGAAGGAAGATAATTTAAATGAATGGAATCATCGTCTTTCATAATCACGCGATATCTTTGGGTGTGTTTTCTGTATAAAATGGGTTGCGTTTTAAATTTTTGCTTTCATTTATTTTTCTACGGGACTGTATATTTGAAAGGTTTGAAAAGGGTTAATACTTGTCTAAAATATCTAATGAGAATCGTTCAGAAATAATGTTGCTACAAGTTTTAGTTTGCGGATATTTTAGTTGTGTCTATTGATAAGCATTACGTTACTATGGTTGCGGATCGCAATCCTTCTTTAATCCAAAGAATATGTTGTTTTTTTATCCAATTTATTTTCAATAGCTTAACCATAGCTTTTCCATCAGCACTTCGCTCTAATGATGTGGCTTTTGCTCAAACTAACCCAGTAAGGAAAAACGTTCCACAACCTACCTACATTGTAGTTCTCTCGCCATCACCGCAACTGGGCCAGAACAAAGTAGTACACTCAGTACAAGCGAGTAAACGTTTTCTTTGGTCACATGGTTGCTGGACGCCATTTCCGATCCAAATGTAGCACAACCCAATGTGCAGGCTAGTCTGACTGACACCCTGTGTGCACACATGCATTTCATTTTTTTACCGAAAAATGGCTTCTACTACCAAGTTGTCTCAACTCTCCCAATACACACCTCTGGGTTGACCCTATCCATAAAAGAGGTCAGGGGTCAAGGGTTGATTAGTCAGCAGTTCTACTCACAAATGACCAGCTTTTACACTTTCATCAGTTTCTCATGAAAGGATTTGGTCCTTCCTCGACTCACTGAACCTTCAGAAGTCATGTTGGGCGGTTTGTCTCCCATTCAAATCATTGTCACCAAACATAAGCTAAATGGGGAAAATAGCCAGGCCCCTTTTTGTTTAATCAAATTTATCATCAATGATTGCTATATGGAGTTAAGGCATATGACCAAGATGGTACATGTGACGAAAGATTTCCTGTTTGCATATTTTGGCTCTGTACATTTCCCTTCTCCATGGTCAAACCAGCCTTGAATGTGATGACCAAAAAAAAGAAGGTATAACTTAACTTAAATTACAAGTGTTTTCATGTCTTATAAAATAAATGCTCCTGTCATTGTCAAAGAAAAGATATATAGGTAAGGGAAATTAAGTGTTTAGAGTGAATCTATACCTTTACAAGTTCACTATACCCAGGTTATTATTTTAAGTGTTGCATTTGTAATAATTCTGTGAAGAAGAAAAAAAAGAGTCAAGTGTGAATATTGACTGTGGTACTGCAAAAGCTTAAACTACAGTGTTTTGTTAAAACGACAAAAAAACAACAACTACAATCAATCATGCGAAGCATTTTCAAAATCGTTATACAAATGTTATTATTTTACCTGAAATTCTCGATCATGGCATGAAGTTAGTTGTTATACGCAGGGGAAAGGGGAAATTATGTAATTAGATATCTATACCAAGAGTAGAATATTTTTATGCTCGAATGCAATTTTTTTTTGGTCTCTTTTCGTAAAATGAGGACTACTTCACAAGCTTATTTAATACAAAATCTAAGCAAATAGCCAGTGACAGTGTTTGTAAATAATGCCACAGGATTATAAACATTTTTTAACAGGAAAATACAGCCATAAATACTGTGTAAGAAATGACATTTCTACTTCCAATTTTCATTAAATAAAACATGTGTAAAATGTACATTTTGAACGTTTGTTTTTGTCTTTGCTTGTTCTTGATTAATACAAAGAAGTTATACACTTTCAAAAGTGAACAGGGTCTTGTATTCCACCAAAAAATATTTAGATATATATACAAGTTAGTTTCCTTAATTTTGCTTTACAGTGGCATAGAGAAGTCATTATTTATATCAAGAATAAAAGTCCATCTGAAATCATGTATTCCAGCTGCCTGACTGTTTTGGGTGGTTTTATTTTTTTTCTTCTCAAAATCCTTGTGGTTCCCTGAAACGTTTTAGTGAGAAGTACATGTATTATCTTCCTTTGTCAATCGCTTCTATTTTAATTGGGGGTGGGGGTGGGGGTGGGGGTGGGGGTGGGGTGGGGGTGGGGCTGCACTATTAAGAGTAATTCGGTTCTTAGAAACATTGGTGCTTTAATGCAAATGGTGTTCTCGGCGAATTTGAAGACGAACATTTTTTAACTCCAAGATTAAAGTCTTTTACAAAATGTTTACAAGATCCCCCGCCCCCAACCCCAACACCACACCACACCTGTGAAAGTGCACCTCATGCTTTAGTAAACGTTGGGAAAAGACTTTATGTTGAATAACGATATTTCGCCGCAAGAGGGCTCTGTCTTCTGTCGGTGAGGATGTTGTCAGCTGCACGAACCAAAGACTTTCAGTAGAGTGGTGTCATTCGCTACTGGTGAGAGTGGCGGCTTATGGTGTGACCAGGGATACTGGTACGTAACTATGTATGCTTTTTTATAACTAAACAAGGACAAAGTGATGCTTGAATGTGTGTAGTTCGATGGCTGTTTGGGTGAACACTGTTTGGAAGAAGGGTCTCCTCGATGTCACTGTGCATGGCAGCAAAGATTGTATCCTAGCGACACAGGCGCAAGATGGGCAACTCGGGCTGAAATGTGACGTCTATGCACGGGACGCCATTTCAGTAAGCAACTCTTTTATGCAACAACAAGCTTCGTACAAAAGTTACCATTGTTATCATAATGCTCTAACAAAAACAATTGCCTGCCGAAATGGTGCCCATGCCGTACTTCACGTTCTATACAACGGGTAGAGTTCCAGTTGCCCATCGCGGCTCTATACAATCTTGACCATGCCATGTGGCAGAGGGAGTGCCCCAAAATGTACCCATAGCTGTACCACGGTTGTACAGACGTACCCCCCACAATCCTCTAAAGAATTCCTGGAGATTCCAAGAACACAATGAAGACACAATAAGGGAACACACCGTGCCACATATCGAGCACCAAATGATACAATCCTTGTGTGCAGTTACATCATTGGTCTAAAGCAACATTGTAGACGTGGATACTCATTACGTGACTTGGGTTTGTTAAGCTGCTTCATGTCTTTCTGGTAGTGGCATTTCAGAATGTTACTAAAGCCAGATGAGTTGTGGCGAGGAGACACCTTTTAAAATTAAAATTAAAATTGTCTCTAAGGTTCCAAGGTAGGATGTCAATACACCGATAATACGATTGCAAAGTTTATATGCTTATCGATATTGCTGCTACACGATTAATGTCCCACGACACGGTTGTATGTTGGGTGGACAAGTCGAGTCATCAGTCAAACAGACAGAAAACAAAATAAACAATATTTCAATTATTTTTTCATTTGTACTTATGTTTTATTTATATATTAGCTATCAATTTATCTGATTTTAATTATGATATGTTGTTTTATATATTTTATTATTAGTCAATCGGGCTGGGGTGGGGGAACGTGTTTGACCGGAAGTTTCATTTCCGACCTAAGACAATTCAAAACCCAATAATTGCTTGAACTTTTTCTCAGTGTTAACATTTATCATGTTTTATAATTAAATGGGCTTTTCTCGAGCCCTCTTTTCCCAGATTCACTGAATAATTATATTTTCTAACAATCAACTCTCGTGAACGATTGTCTGTACTACGCCAAAGTCATGATATGAGCGATCAGTGCTGACTCCAACCGTACTCGCAACAGTTTTTATCCGAGTGCAA
>CM021529.1:17030646-17042332 GCA_010994315.2 Pisaster ochraceus
TTGTGAATGTCAACCAGTGGACCAAATTTCAACCCTCTACTTTTCACGGAATTCCGCGCTTAAATACAACGCCACGTAAAAGTGCAGAACTCAGCGGTCCGTAATCGCCGAATTATGCGATAAGCAGCGCCAGCAGTTGCGCCCAAACAGCATCATGGTTTATGGATGGGAACAATCTCTTGCTCAGCTCTAACTCTAAAATTTTCATGTGAATTCTTGCTTTAGTGATGCAGATCAGTCAGTTTTATAGGTGACATGTTGGGAACACCGTGTGGCCACGTTCCTGGTTGTTAACATTTTATTTATCGGCTTAATGGAATAATCTATATTCAAATTATATCTGACACTGCATACATTAATGACGCTGCATAAATTAGTCCCATTGCTCGTTTCGTTTGTTCCATCACCCGGCGTGGAGCTGTGATCACCCTCACTACAAACTATTGTTTGCACAGCGTGTGGTTGTCGTGCCATGAATAATAATTAACTCGTTAGCAAGCCTGTGATTTGTCATCGATGTTTCCTGACTTCAGAAATTTGCACCCAGTGTTAATTTATCTCGTTTCACCCCTCAGGTAGTGAGAAGTTTCTTTGTTATTATAATTGTTACTACTAGTATTGTTATATAATTCTGTTAATGAAATCAATGATGCCTCGTAAGGGAACTTAATCACTGTAGCTCGCAAGCCTGGGGAAACCTGTAAACAAGGGTGCTTGCTATGTGAACTAGAAACACTGGGGTTAAACCCACCCAGCCACCCACCCCCTCCCACGATTCGTTCCGTGATATTCTTACGTGCACTACTAATCCTAGTACACGGGACCTATACGGCTTTATGTCCCATCCAAAGGACAAAGCAATTACGTTACAGTATCTCGCTCAAGGATAAAAGTGCACGACAAGGACTCGAACCCACACTCTGCTGATCAGAAAAAACAAAAGCTTGAGTCTGGTGCTCTTGATCCTTATCGCGACTAATGCGACCAAACATTTAGCTCTCTTACTCCCACATGCAACAGTCACGTACGGGCTTCGTCTCCAAACCAATAGTACATACTTCTACCAAACACCACGTTTTTGAAGACGATCAGAGCATACTGATCGAAACGTCAAGTTGTAACACCATCGGTTTGTTCCTGACACACAAAACCTTTTGTGACCTATTGCAAAACATTATTGCTAAATGAGTCTCTAGATTGTGTTCCTACCGCAAGAAGTTTCAAATCCTACGAATCTATTATTTCATCATCCCCCACCCCCGTAAACAAACTTAACCCCTTCAATAATGTCATTTGAATTCTAGATTTGGTTAAGATATGACGTAGATAGGGACGGCTTCATCGACAAGAGTGAGCTAAAGGTAAGAGTACTCAAGTAACGCACTCCCGATAGGACTAAACAAACAGACTGAACACAAATTAGCATTTGAATCAGACGGCTGGGACATAGTCTACGTCTGATCCCGAACGCAGGTCGCAAATTCGCAGGGTTAAAGCAAAATATCTTACTTTTTCAAGATTTTGGAAAACTTGATGGGATCTGCCCACAAATCTTATAAGTTCGATTCCTGTAATTAGCAGCGGTTACATCAACAATTTAATTGATGTAATTGTCAAAGAGCTGGGATGAATATGTATATTTATTTGTCGGTGTGTGCTGGCAACCAACTACTCTCTGTCTCCATTTCAACAATTACATCAAATAAAGAAAGATGCAGTTTTGTAGACGAGTGTGGGCGGGTAGTGAGGGGGCCCCAAACCACATGTGTGGCTCCGTTGTCGGAGATTCGAACCAGAGTCTACAAGATGCTTGATTTCCATTTAAATTTTTGTTATTCCCCATTTTCTATCCAAACTCTTTAGTTTTATTTTAGATTGTTATAAATAAATTTCCGGGTCGTGAAACATTGCCGATGTATATACGAATCCAAAAATGTATTTTTTCGATTTGTTTTATTCATGTCTGTTGCATTTCGTACTGACCCATAGAGATACAATTTGTGGTGAACCTACTATTACAGAAATAATTTGTTTAATTATGTGTTATAACTTTAAAATTAAATTTGTTTTACCTCGTTTCTAGAACTTTTTGAAGGACCTCAGTACCGTGGAACTTTGCGAAGAGAAATTGCAGACCTACACAGACGCAATGGTAAGTGGCATATCCGTTTTGAAAACAAACCGAATTTACAGTCATTTACAGTCAAGATAGTATCACAACATAACCCATAGGATTGGGTCAATTCGAAGTTTAAACCTTAAAAGTATATTTGAAACATGTTTGTATTTAATAACTCAAGTTAATATAGTTAACAAATTAAATGATTATAAAGTCACTGTACCGGGACTAAAGAAATAGAGTGACCCTAGATGTTGCCATTTGATTTATGTTCACTATTATATTAATTTGGAAAAATATTAATGTACATGTACTGTCAATTTGATAATGTATTATTTTGTACTACTCTTGTGATTTATGGCAGTGTTAAAATTAACATTATTTGGGTATATTTGCGTGTTACAAGTAATACTTAAAGTAGCATGGCGCAACTTTCATCGTTTCACAAGATTTTTTGTAAGTAAAACAAAAATGCAAAAAATACACATAACGTGCAACATTGTTATATACATGGCTGATGGATGTGAGATGTCGGGATCTCAACAATAACAATTTTTTTGTTTTTAGTTTTAGTTTTTGATTAACTAACATAATCATTGGCGGGTTAAATTGAAACCTATAGTTTTGAGTCAAATCGGCAAAAAGTTGGACCTTCCATCTTTAAAAATAGCAACGCGTTAATTAGAAGATTGTTCAGCATCACACTAAGACGCTCAACGAATCGACGAATCGAAACGTCTTACTTCACTTTTGTCAATTTTAATCACCGTATCGGATTAGTTTAATTGCGTTTCTCCAAACACCTTTTCCCCCCTTTTATTCTTCTCCCCCCCCCCCCTCTCCCTCTCTCCCTCTCTCTCTCTTATTAGAAAATCAATTCTGCAATAATAATAATTTTACCACGTAGGTCTGGTATAATTGTATTCAAATATCTTCTGAGGATTGTAGCATATTTAATTTGTCGAAAAGACCCGTATTTACAATATCAGTTTGCATCACTGTTAAAAGTTCGGACCAGATTAAATTTGCCTCACAATATCAAAATGTTAACACAAAAAAGGAATTGCCGAATATTTTACACCGGGAAAAACGTATGGTTTTTATTAGTTTACTCAAATTGTAAGAAATGTTAAGCCCATGAAAACGTGGTTAGACCTAGTTCGTGTTAATTTAAACAGTCACAAACCTTTCGTAATACGAGCCACACTTAGTGCCTTATAACATCACCACATTCTATTCCCATGGGTTTGAACGTAAGCTGATGTTTAACGATGCTGATCAGCACAGTAAGGCCGGAAGTTTTACCCTGGCATTGGTAAGCTTTACTGTTGCAAAAGTACATTGAACGCCATGCAAACAATGCTCGGATGCTCTTTATAATTGCAAAAGAAAAAGAAGACTATACACCCGCGTTCAGTTACCCCCGAGTCGAAAATAAATCGACATTACATGTGTATCACAAAACGGACCGCACCAATTTACCGCTGGGTTTTAGCTGAGGTTAACTGCTTTTCATTTTCTATCAGAGGGATAACTTTGTGATTTTGACTTGAAAGGTACGGTCATAGATTGGTTTTTGTCAACGTTAAAAAGAAAGATGCAGTAAAGGTTACATGTAAACGTTTCAGCTGACTTCAGTGTCTACTTGCTTAAATAATAGCCAAAAAAAACAACCGTTATTTTCAAAAGAACGTCGAATGAATCTGTTCACGTTTAGCAAGGTGACAGCGGGTACCAACCGCATCTACAGAGGAATGCAGTTTTTTCTGAGCTTGCTGCACAATTTACCGAAAATTTAGAGTGGGGAACAAACAAAAAACTTACGACAAGGCTGGATATTTACCTGTTCAGTTGATTTATCCAGTGGTTTATGAGTGATGGATAAAAACCAACAACAATGGCGCCTCAGTAGTCAATAGTGTTCAAGACATCAGCTCCAGAAACCACGGGTTCCAATCTTAACTGAGACGCTTGAGGCTTTCTTTCCATACCACATTCCGTTATTTGTGATTATTGGCTAAAGAAAGACAAGTTTACTTATTTAATTGTTTATTTATTTGTGATGATTTTGGTGCATATCATAAAGCAGTGTCAATGTTTTATGAAATATTTCTCTCTTTTTTTTAAATGCCTCTGTAAAGTATTCAAAAGAGGACCTGTTTTTGTTTTTTATTTTTGCAGCTCAAACTGTTTGATGTGGACAAAGACAACAAACTAAGCTTTAAAGAAATGCTAAAGTAAGTAGTTTTTGTGTGAATTGTTTCATATACATTTTGGTTTAGTATACAGTCGTGCATAGTTACTAATAGTTTTAAAAAAAAACACAGAAACTTCAGACTGAAGAGTTGGTTAAGTTGTCGGGCTGGTTTACTTGTCATGCTCGTTTAGTTGTCAGGCTTGCTGTGTCGTCACCAAGCTGGCTTAGTTGTCGGACTGGTTTAAGTGTCAGGCTGGTTAAGTTGTCGGCTGGTTTAGTTGCTAGGCTGGTTTACTTACCGGGCTGGCTTAGTTGTCGGAATGGTTTAAGTGTCAGGCTGGTTTAGTTGTCGGCTGGTTTAGCTGTCAGGCTGGTATAGTTACTGGGCTGTTTTAGGTATCAGGCTGGTTGAATCTGAGGGCGACGATGCATCTACCCATATTACATCGTTTGTAAGTTGCTGCATGCAATGCAAGTTCTTTTATTAAAAATAAGATATGTCAAAAACTTTTTTTTTTTACCTTTGCCCGTGATGAGATTAAATGACTGAGTTTACGGTATAGTTGCTGTTTTTATATACAACAACAAGGCTTTACCTGCTTCTTTTATAATTGGCAATCAAATAAGACGTGTCTGTTTGCTCAGTTATTCCCACTGGGAAACAAAATAATTGATAAACGAAATCTAAGAGCACGGCTAGACTTCTTCGTTAGTTGACGAGGAGACAATTTGGCCAAAATGCCCTGTTTGTAAGCCCCAGGGGAGCTCCTCTAAATCAGACAGAACATTTCCCGGCATAGACACCGTGCTACTAAGTGACTTGTATTTATTTCCATAAACAGACTGGTGCCTGTGAAGGAGAACATTTTCTTGCAGTTTGAGGTAAGTAATTAGCCATGAAACTAGACATACGGTTGTAGATTGGCATCTATTTTGCTTAATCATTGCTATATTTGGGTTGGGAGACGTAGAGGCATCAATTATCTACGATTTGTTTCTGTGGCAGTATTACAGACGACCACATTATCCTCTCTTTCCTATTTCTGACACGTACAACCCCCTAGCGCCTAATCAGAGTCGTATCTCTTGTTGATTGGGCTGCATAAATTATGCAAATGAGATCCTCTCCACGAATTTGATAGCGGAGGGAAACCCGATGCAGCCGCATAAAGTCGTGTTTCGGGTACATGTGGTTGAGTTTGCTCACAAAGTGCATGAAGAGGACAATATTTCCAGCGTGCTGGTTGTTCGATCGGTACATAAACGAGGGTTTTATTTACCTTTTTTTTTAAAAGACAACTTCAGCTTAAAGTGACTTTGACTTACTGTGTTTACAGACGAAGTTATTTGACACTCAATGGAAGTTATTGAAGTACTTGCTTTTTTTGCAATAAATTCCCATCTGCATTTGACCGTCTCTCCTGGAATAATGAATTGATGTCTTAGGCCTAACCTATACATTTAGATCATTGTTTTAAAAAGGAGTTCTTCTCTTCAAATTCAAAATCCTCTTAAATTTGTCCGACACAATTTTGTTTTGATATAAATAACAAAGTCAGTGTTCTTATTTCAGAGTTCGTTTTTGGAAGCAATGTTAGAGGTGGGTTGGCAAAGACATGAACCTCTCTCCGCCCGGACAGTGTTCCCTTTTTTATGTATCGCTTTTCCACACCGATCTTGACAATTCAGTTTTTCTTTGAACGTTCTTTTGTTTTTGTCTATGGACCTTTGAGGCCCGTTCATATTTCCACCATTTCGGGGGGTCAATATTGTCTTTATAATAGTTGGTACCCTGTCATTTTAAAGAAGAGTATTTTGACAAGTGCAGGCACGTGCACGGCATGCATGTTTTGTTATAGTGAAGGATGGCAGTGGAAGTTGGTGAATTAATTGCGTATACAACAATCTTTCTCAGAGAAAAATGTTCAGTAACATCAAAGTGATTTAGTCTGCATCTTACTGATTTGACCACAGTATGCCACAAGGGTCATTTTTGCAGAGCTTGTCAAATTTTGTTTCAGACGCTTACGTGCAATTCAGGAACATTTAAGCCTTTGTCAGTATGCAATAAAGCCGATGCTCAAGCTGTGGTATTTAAGCATAGTAGCCTATGGCTGTGCGTCAAGAATAAATATTTGCAATGAAAAAGCCTTTTTGGAAATCTTGTTGTCTTACTCCCGGGATTCTTCACTTGGGCCAGAGATAAATAGTTAGTCAAATAATGTTCAGATAAGTGTTGTTCACAGTCCCACCAGTCGAAAACAGGGCAGCTGTCCAGTTTCAAACGGTGTGTCAATCCATCTCACTTGTATCAATAATACCAATGTGACCTGTAGTTACAAAACAAGTGTAGTGTCAAATTTATGCAAAACAGAATGCGTGCGCATACCGTCATCAGGTCGGTTGTTGGGTCGGTTTTTACACGGACACCAGACGACACATCAACTATACGAAAAGAAACTCTATTGAAATCCTACACAAACGAGATAAAGTGCATAAGATCCCTTGCAGTCAGTCAAGAATCAAAATGGCGACAAAATGGCCAGGGACCAAACAAACCCAGCATTGAAATTATAAGCGAAGTGAGATATATAAATATATAAATAAATGGCAGTCTTGTGAACGTGGCCCCAGTGTTTACACCTCACATAAACTCCGATCTCCTCCGTGGTTTTATTCAAAAACTCTCTCTTTGTGTCAATCGGCCAATCTGTTCACTGGCAGCAACTCCTTACTATTACAGCACTTATAGACACAAGATCGTGTAACGTTTGTCTTGATATCTTGTTTTATATTCATGTTATTAGTCTCTGTTACAAGGTAACTTACCCGACCCAAGTAAGCACCTTCTTCCCACAGTAAGTGTTGACCCCCCTCTCTAGTCAAGTTTGACCCCGGTGCAGTCCATTTTTGTATACCGCCCGAGACATCTCCGTTAACTCATACAGGAAAAAAAATGATATCCTTCAAATTGTGGCACATTCTTTTCTTTTTCCTGTACGGGTTTCTTCTCATCCCTCAACTCTTTTTTTTTTTTTTGGTTACCATGTCAACTCATCAGATATACTTCCCACGTTGTAATCATTGTTGATTGGTACCCTTCTTCCCGTTGTGACGTCGATGTAGGACAGTTACAAGGGATCAATGTAGACTCATCACTAGTTCTATCACGTGTCTTTTAATGCAATGTTAATCATGTTTATGTTGCAAGGCTGATCGTTCAGTATCAAATTCGATTTCTTGGCGCCACGGTAGAGTTTGAAAAAAAAATAATCAGTTGAGTTTGTACAAATCAACCCGAGAGGAAACAAACTGCATGGTGTCCCATCATCAAAAATGGTTAACGTCGGAGTAAGTATTATAATGTAATGTGTCGACCATCATTGTATGCATGTGATTCAATGCCCATGCATGATATATAGGCAAACACAGATACCAGCGATGGTGGGCACCATTAACAAAACATTCTGAAACACTCCTCATCAATGTGAAGACGTACCAAGACTGGTTCGCCTGTACCCATGGGTGACGTGAGGGGGAGAAACCAACCTTGAATTTACGTTTTGACTGGTATTTTTTATTTATTTTTTGTCTTTATTCCATTCCGTTGTCTGTATGGCGCTCTATCATTGTGTGCATGAACCAACAGGGATCACTGGGAGACAAAGGAGTAAGTACATAAGGTATAGCGTGCGATTTATCGAGACTCAAACAGTCGTATACTGTGGGCACATGACGCGTTGTGCAAAGACATTTCCGTAAAACGCTGCGAATCTGTGATAAACCAAATTCACACCAAATTCTCCGAAAACCTCATTTGAAAACTTAACCTTATGACATTGGTAATCAGATTGTGTCCTCTGATATCCGGTAGAACGCAGGTTTTAAACGATACCAGTTTTAGATATCTTAAATAACTGAGTCGATGTTTTAATGTACGACATGATTGAGTTTGGATACAGTTTCTAATCGCCGCTTCGTTAACTGTTTTTCAATTAATATATCGGTTTTGAATTAAGTGTAAACTTCTTTTCCATTCTAAAACTTTAACATTCACAACTTCGGGGGCTATATGGGTCTATCTATTAATCTTGTTGGTCTGACAAATTTGCAGACTGAGTGTTTGTCATTCTGCTGCTTTTTTCTATACAATTTGCATCTTTTAGATCTGTTTTCTGTCGAACATTTTCAAGCCAACCAACCCTCATTTCATTCATGATTTAGTGTCGATTTAATTGTCGATCTTTCAAAAGGATGTAGTTGATAGGCCTTAAATCGACAGCATGTGATGTGAAACACAAAACAAATTGTACGCACTGTTGAGCTCAATTGAGTCGACATTTGTCGACAGGCGCCGACTCCAGTCGACAAGGGGTGTCTTTGTCGACACACTTGAAATGGGCGTTCGGTATTCTCAGTCATTTGCATGGGTATCCTGTGCCCATGGTATCGTCATATCTTCATTTTCTTATTTGGCTTTCCTGACTCTGGCCTTCCGTTCAGCTGTTCTATTTTGTTTTTATTCACAGTATAATGCTTCTGTTGAGTTTCCATGCGCCTAACATTAACCCGGACTTTGTTATCGCTTCACATGCTTTTTACTTTGTGTGTGTGCTGTTTGTACGTGTGTTAAACTTGCACAAGCCTTTTGTCTGCGTCTGTGCGTAGAATGTCTGTATCACCACTGTGAACTCGTACACGAATATCGTTAATTCAGTGTTATAAAAATGTGCAATTACTGATTATTCTAATTATTGATAAGTACCTAACAATGCCCACGGTCCCATTGATAATGCTATAGGTAGTTTTTGAAAATAGACTTGCACTAGCTACTTGCCAAAAACGAACGTTACACGTGCCGTGCACTGCATGATAAAGCGAACAGGTTTTATATAGGTGCATGGTTTAGCTGTGGAGCTTCTGAATGGCCCAAGGTCCCATCCCCCGACTTTTTAACTTTTCTCAACGAATGATGATAAAACAGGGTTGTCCCCTCGGGAGCACCGTAGATAGGTTCTCTTCTCATTCGACCGAATGATACGTGTCGCTACTGTGGTAAGTGATATACGACAAATCCACTTTGGACTCTTGAGAGCTCCATAGTAAAGAGCAAAACAGGGGAGGGGAATTTTTTTTAAAGAAAAGAAAGACGGCCTCCACAGTATGATAAACTGGATAAGATGCCGAATCAGCCTTCATTCATTATAGCCTTAATTAATTTAAGCTTTTCATTTATTGTGATTTTTAAAGAATCTTCATTTGGGTTTTTTTTTTAAATGAAAACTAGACATAAAGAAATGCACTCTTTTGTGGGTTTGAGATTAATATGTGAGCTTCATAAAATATTCTTCCCTGGAATTGTTCGCCTACTGCGTCTCTCTCTAAAACCCATGATAAACGAAGGTTTCTATCTGTGAACGTGTATAATGGCAATACAGCGTGAACATTTTTCAGCATCCACTGTGGATTTGGAAGTGTAACTCAATAGTGGAACCGCCCATAGAGCATAACATTTAGAAGAAGAAAAACTTGACTTCTCGTGTTTTTTATTATGCCATTGGCAACACCCAATGGTTAGAGTTCGTTTTCATTCTGCTATGTGGCTTAATTTATAAAAGCCCGAAAACAGGTTAAACTGCGGTTTTTCTGCAATCTCTGTCCCCCTCGGGTTGTAGTAGACAATTTATCTTACAAAATGAATATCCTTTCTTTCAATGTGATACTTACGGTGCTTCAGGAATGTCAAACCACTTACCCAGATAACGATATAATTTATCTCGTTGTGAAACTGAGAAGTCAACTTCTCAGTTTAAGTAAGCCGTTTTAGTGATGGGATGTATTATCAGGACAAGTCGACAAATCAGTTTCAGTAAGTCGACTCCGTGAGATATTTTCATTACCGCGTAAGTCGACAATCTTAGTTTTAGTAAGTCAATTCTCCAAAAACAAATTACCATGTAAATCGACATCTAAGTATGTCAGTGAATTATGTCAGATAATAATAACCACGTAAGTCGACATCTTAGTTTCAGTTAGTCGACTCTGCTAAATAATTTATTATGTAACTCGGCATCTTAGTTTCAGTAAGTCAATAAATTACCACGTAAGTCGAAATCTCAGTCCCAGGTTGTCGACTGTGCGAGATAATTGACCACGTAAGTCAAAATATTAGTGACATAAATTACCACATAAGTTGCCATTTGAGGTTCAGTAAGTAGACTCTGCCTGATAGATTACCATATAAGTTAAGATCATAGTTTTAGTAAGTCGACTCTGCGAGATATTTATCACGTTATCGCTGTTGTACACTCAGTCGACTCGGCGAGATAAATTACTGCGTGTTAGTTTTAGTGAGCTGATACTTTGAGATAAATTAGCTGGATAAGTTAAATGGCATTTCTGGAGCTCCGATATCACAAACGCGGTTTAATTTTAAGAAGTTCGAAAATAAATCAAATAGGGAAAAAATATTTGTTGCATTTCTTATGTAATTTGTATTTGGGGGGGGGGTAGGATGTACGTTACGTGTACGATTATGTGAACCCGCTTGTCGGAAAATTGCGTTGTTTGAAACGATTTCAAACGATTCTGGCTTTAGCGTTGGCGATAAGTAGCGCGTATACGTGCAACTAAACCTCTTATCAATACAATGATCTTCTTTGTCCGTTAAAATAATAACAAAGGACTTTGCAAAAAAATATTTTTGGGATGAAAGATAATTTCTGAATTAAACTAGAACTTGTTGTCAGGTTACTGTGGTAATTGGTCACCCTTTTCACGCATTCGACTTGACCTAGTCCTTTGCATGTCTCAAGGTGTTCCATACTTGCTCACAAACGCACCTCATGTGAAACTTGTATAAATTCATATACATTATACATATATACACATTTTTCTATAACTCAACTATATCTTGTGATACTGCTAATCTCTTAAACCTTTACGAATAGTCTCGTCTTTTTCCTTTTTCTTATTTTTATACTTTATTAATTCATTTGTTATTAATCTCAACAACAAAAAGTCAAATAATTTGTGTTTAATACTTTGTATAATTTAGAGCAATTTAGGCTTGGCTTACATTTACTCATAACAAAACAATGACAAGCAATTAGTCAGCACCAAGCTAAAGCAATTGTTTTTGCCGTATACTGCACCGCTAAAGATCAATTATGACCTCGCAATTCTTGTCACTGGAAATGTCATATTAATTTACAACATTTGTAAGCGATAAATCAGCTGGATACGAATTCAATTCCAGATCACTTGAATTTCTTTTTAAAAAAACAAGTATCACTTATTTCTGATGCGATGCGGAATTTCAGACCAACATTGCTTCCACGCGATTGCATCATAAGTGGTTGAAAGTTTGT
>CM021529.1:17053812-17070220 GCA_010994315.2 Pisaster ochraceus
TAGCCCACCTATCCTAAACCCTAACTCTCTTCCAAACCCTCATCTAATACCCAGGGTCACGCCTGATCCTAGACCTAAGCTTCTTCAAAACCCTAACCGTAACCCTCTTCCAAACCTTCAAGTACTTCTCGAGCCCAACAAACCACATCCTAACCCTTTCTCTAATTCAAATCTTCAACTGTTTTGTAAACAAAATCCCCAACTCTTACCTTATCTAATCCTAGCCTAAACCCTGAACCAAACCCCCATCTCATACCGTAGGCCTAACCTAATTCAAACTTCACCCTAATCCAAACCCTCAACCATTACCATAGGCCTAACCTGAACATAACCCTAACCTTCACCCTAATCTAAACCCCCGACCATTACCGTAGGCCTACACATTAATCCAAACCCTCAACTCGTAATTTAACTTCACTCTAACCCAAACCCTAACCCTTACCCTAACCCTAACCCTAACCCTTAGAAGTTCTTAATATAAATTCAAACCCCAGCAATCTGTATTTATTTTTAAAAAGAATGTTCTTAAATTTCTTTATTTAAATGTTACCTTCTGTTTTTTTCCCGACAGAAAACAGATCCAACATAATGGCTGCAAAAAGGCTCTGCTTATTGCCTTCAGTACGGACACGTTGACAAGCTCCTCCTACTGGCTCCTTTTGTTGGATCTCGATGATCTGGTGAAGGGGTTTCGTGGAAATAAAACAGAGGGACAAAGCAACCATTTGGACAGGAAAAGGAAGAGGTGAACAAACATGTTTTGATTTTACACAGGGGTGAGGGTTGGTGACTTGTACATTCCAAGGGTTTTCTGGCAAGGCAAGATACTAACACTGTTTATAGGAAGTTTAATTTATATTTTGTGTCATAAATTCCAAATACGGTGAAGAGTTAAAAAAGTAACAGCTGAACAAGTTTTGAAATTTTGCCCCCTCCGTTTTTGTAATGTTTGTCTTATGTAACTACATGGTATTTCTTTGGCGGGGGGGGGGGGCATAATAGGCGAAATATTTGGGGGAATCATGCCTTTGGTTGGTGATACAAGCGTACAATTTGAAACACAGTCAGAGTATGCCATGAGAAAGATTTTTGGCTTAAGGGTCATCGCAGATGTTGACAAAA
Organism: Pisaster ochraceus; assembly: GCA_010994315.2. Taxonomy (NCBI): domain Eukaryota; kingdom Metazoa; phylum Echinodermata; class Asteroidea; order Forcipulatida; family Asteriidae; genus Pisaster; species Pisaster ochraceus. The sequence goes on from CM021529.1 coordinate 17,054,935, forward strand.
TTAGATAGAATAAGAAGCATTGTTTAAAATTTTCAAAATGGCTGACATTGCTTTAATATTCTACCTGTATTTGTTCAGGACAAACCTGCAAAGTCCCTATACTAGCCAAACATCTTTCTCATGGCACTCCGAATGTGTGCCAAATTACATACTTGCCTCCCAACGGCACAATCCCATCAAGTACCTGCCTTGCTATATAGGTTCGAACTGTATGGACCGGTGAGCTTCCAGATCGAAACTGATCGATATCTTTGGTAATCGATACCTACAAATTCTGTGCTTCCGTCTTTACAATCATGTATATTGACTCAAAGAGGGCCAAGGGACGTCGACATGTCAAAAGTAATACGATGTTTCTTCTTGAGTACCCGATGGCCGCTGCTTAAAAAAATACTACAAATGGAATTATTTATTTCACAGACAGATGTTGCGTACCCCATTGCTTAAAATATCTGCGGCGATTCAGCCAGAATTTCAGAACGAAACCAAATAATATACTTACTGACGCTTAAAACAAACAACTTGATTACAGATAGACCTAATGGAATTAAAATGGGGTAACGTTATTTCCCAGACTATTTGTACACATTTAGAAAATAATCAGAATAACATGGTATCTCTAAACTAACTCAATTATTTGAAATAATTTCAACGGCAGACGGCCTGCGCTGGGTTTTTAATTTTCTCAAAGGACAAAATGTTGCATAATTTTTTTGCGAGACGAGAGAATGCGGTCCCTTAATTCATTTATTTTTCCTACAGAGAGCAAAACAAAAAGTGAAGCAAATACGTGGACGGAGAACTGTGAGTGCACAGCTGCGATGGAATCTAAAAGATACATTAAAGACGCGCTGTACAGCATTTGATATGTGGAGAAAAATCATTCTGCTTCTAAAAGAGACAGTGGATCCAATGGCCAGGTCTCGAGGTACGATACCCAACCCCCCCCCCCCCGAACAAATATATTCAATATTGTTGAAACTGATACCATCTTCAGCTGCCGCAAAATATTTTCAATTAAAATTTGATGATTTTGTTTTGATCTGTATTCATTGTATTCATTGTTTTTTTTTGTTTTTTTACAATGGATTACACAAGTGTACATTACAGTGCGGCATCCTGTGATCACCCTTAACGACAAAATATGGATAATTGAAAAACAAAAAAAGATTTCCATTGGTTTTTTTTTTCAACATACTAAATGTGTACAAATGGTAACATTCTTAAAGCTGGTGGTACCAAAGTATTACACACGTAGATTTGTGTTGATAACCATATCATGGCACATTATAGGCTTAAATGAATGTGCCATTGATCTACTAGGCCTACACTATTCCTCAGGCTCAGAACAGTTTTAAGGTATGGTCATACTTTCGTAATGACCCCAGACAAAACAATTGTGTAATTTCTGTTCGAAAGCTTACTTGTTATAAGGATCATATGAAATGCCCCCGTTGATTAGAAATCAATAAATAAAAATAAAAAAACCATTTGAATCTGATAAACGATTTATGCATAAATCGTTTCTCAGATTTCTGAGGGTTGGTGTCCGTTGGCGAATGCTGCGGCCGGAGATGCGGTTGGTATCCACTGTCAACTCGCTAAACGTGGATGGGTTTCTACGTTTGTGTGAAAACATCATTACATGGCAGTATTTTGCTGCTTTCTCCACATAACAACTTGATTCAGCTGAAACCTTTATGGGTGACTTTTATTGTATCTTTCTTGTTAATGTTGCCAATAAATCAACATTACACCCTACCTTTTAATTATGAGGCCCGTTTGTACAGCGCATTGGAATGCTTTTACAAGGTGTTGTGGCGCACTCTGATGCCAACCAAGCCAGAAACAACGGGGCAAAGCCTTTCTCTTCAGCAATAATAATACCGCAAGTAGGTGATGGGATTGTGCCGTTGATGACACAAGCATGGAAATTGGCAAACAGTCAGGAGTATGTCATGAGAGAAATACTTGGCTATAGGACCATCGCAGATTTGATTGTGAACAAAATATAGATAGTTTAACAAGCAATGGCAGCCATTTTGAAAATGTAGAAAATTGCTTATTCTACCTATTTTTAAAATGCCAATCTGCGATGGCCTTTTAGCCAACTCTTTGGCATATTACTCTGTCTGTAAACCACATTTCCTGATAGTATTCGCCCAAATATTTCCCTTAACTGCACCGTAAGTGTACTGGATTCTCCTAAGCCATTCTCTCAGCAATACTAGTGCTGTTCTGGGTTCAACTAATGATTTATTTATTCTCTAATTTTGTTTGTGAAGCCAAGGATTCAAAGAAAAGTACTGCTTTACTAGCCAAGAACCCCATGGAGAGCAGACAAAGAAGTTCAGTTTCAGATGTGGGAGGAAAACCCCAGAGAATTATTCCAGAGAAAACCACGCCATCAGGGAGGGACTGAGCCGGGGTCCTAGAGGTGGTAGGCGGGGAAAGATACCACGACGCCAACCAGACCGCCCGGGTACTTTGACGCGCATCACACACCCACGGGACCTACGGCTTTACGTCCCATCCGAAGGACAAAGCAATAAGTAACGTTTTCAATGCGCTTTCTGCTTTCAAAAATGAGACAAGTCAGATTTATGCTTGTTAAATTTCCAAAGTCAAGATTTTGGTTCTTCTCTTTTTTAAGGCAATAATTATCACTGCTGTTTATATTGTGTGCAAAGCACCTCTGTAAGATTGGCCCAAACCGAATTCTGCTGTAATTGTATTTGCACTCCCGTTGCTGTAAATCAATGATTGACAAATAGGGCTTTTTCAATTCCAGTTTCGAGCGAAGTACAAAAAAAAATCAATCTTCACGGGATGATAAAGTACCAAGCTTCATTTCATAAGCAATACCGGTTTCTTAAAGGGATAAATTCCGCTTTAACGGAAACATGTCTTAATCTGTGAATATTTAAGTAAACAGTTTACATACTGTACTGTTTTTCCAAACGCTTGCAAAAAGCTATACTTGCTTGATTATTTGTTGTGGTGGATTAATATTGTTCTAATCCTTGTAGTAGTATAATCAGAGATTAGTAATCAGGGATTAGAACAATATTAATCCAACACATGCTTATGTAATACAGAACTGGATCACTGCCCCCTGCAACATCAACCCCCCCCCCCGGCAATTGACTCTTTACATCCGCCACTCTGATAAATATCATTGAAAAGGAGCAAGATGTTCTTTGCTTGCCATAATGACGCTTTGCATTGATACCATATGTCATTTTGGTTGACAAGCAGGTCACCAACAGCTACTTCTCTTTTCATGAAATAAACCAAACCGCATTTTATCCTTAAGTACATGTCCGTTTTACACAGACGTTTTATTTTGACGTAAACCAACAGAATAAATTTTCCCCAAAAACCTTGTTCACAATTTATAAAAATGACACTTATTGTCCATATGACACATTAATACAATAACTTTAGGTTTAAATTTTCTGAGTTCTGAGTAGAAAAAAACCCAAAACATTTTACAAGACATACATCAACTGGTCTTTCCAGCAGCTAACAATCCCCTCCCCCAACAATCCCCTTCCCCTCCCCCATTCCACTCAGACAATGGATACCTTGTTTCAAGTTTTTCTAACATAAAAACCCCCACATACGAATGTTCTATCTATATTTGCTAAAATAACTAGGACACCCCCAAAAATGAAAATGTGCCTACTTTCACTGTACAAGCAAGAGTCCAATAAACTGCATTGATTAGTTTCTGCAAATTGAGTGCACATCAAAGTACAACGACAGGAAATCTTAAAGCTAATTTTCCTTCTTTTTTTAGGAAGCATGATTTAGGAAGTAGTAAAGAGGTGATTTAATTGCATTTAGGGTTTTTTTTTCATTCCCTCAAAATATCATTTTGTCCCCTCAAAATAATAAAAAGTTCCCGCAAAACATTATTTTGTTCTCTCAAAATGTCATTTCATTCTGTCCAAAAATCCTTTCATTCCCTGGAAAAAAATTTTTTCAGGGAGCAAAGTAATAATGCAAGGGACTGAAATAATATATCATTTGGAAGAAAACAAAATACTGCCTTGAGGGAACACAATTTAGAGAGAATTGAGGGAACAAAATACAGTTGTTTTTTAACCTTGTCCCTTTACGGGCTCTAATGATTGATTTTTATTTGTTTCGTTACCACTGTACAGAATAAAGGCACTCCATATTGGCAATAAAGTTCACGCAGAGATTCTGGTTATTTGATGTGTGGATGATAAGGCTCCATAAGCCATTTGTGAGTTGAATTTGAATGATATCTTATGTAATGCCTTGTTGGTCATTAGTGAATACTCAAGACAAATGAATACTCAATTACTCAAGACTAAATCCAATTGAAGTACAAATTCAGATTGGAACCAGTTACCAATCATGTACATCGCATTGAACTTTGCCAAAACTTGTACAAGCTCAGTAGAATCATAGAGGTAGATTTGAAACTTGGTGGAGAAACACTCTAGTAAGGTTTGCATTAACAACATGTACAGTGAGCACGGAGTTCCCACCCAACTTTGTTTTTTGTTTGCTTGTTTGTTTGTTTGTTTGTTTGTTTAGATGATTTTCCCAATGAGGGAACTCGGTAAGGCTCCCAATCTCTCTCATACAAACACTGGTTTTGCAAATGAACAGGGTTAAAGTGGCACACTACCTTCAACCTCTCAAAATGTTGCTGTTTGGAATTAACTCCTAATCCATTCTAAGAGTTGTTCATGCACAAAAATCTCTACAGTGTTTGGTAGTTAGTGAATACTGTGATTAAAGAACTACTCACAAATTACAACACACTGAAGGAATTTGTGTGCATGAATAACTCTTATAAAAGGATAAGGAGCAATTCTAAACAGCAACATTTTTGAGAGACTCAAAGGCATTGTGCCCCTCTAAGGCCGTGTCCGCAACGTCGACTTCGGCTACAGCTGCAGCTAGATCAGCGCGTCTGCCAGTGTTGAAGAATAGGCAGACACGCACGATCTAGCCGTAGCTCTAGCCGAAGTCGCCGTTTCGGACACGGCCTAAGACTCCGCAAAACAAAGGCAAGCCCAACAAATATTTGGTTCACACATCAATCCTCAAAGATAAGCTAGCTCAATGCAACTCCTAGGGTCTTCTGGAAATCAGTGGAGCAATCTTGAGTGAAGTGGGCGTGGCTCACAGTGGAATTACGTCAACAGGATTGACCACTGCATCGACCCCCAAAATACAGATGGACAGCAATGGCCACTTTTAACGCCATTGTTTCTCACATTGTCTGTAGTTAAATAACAACCAAATATAAATCTCCAGACTACATATACACAGACCTACAAATACTCGATATATAAAACATATACATACATATGTACACAGTACCCATCACTCTGTACTATACAGACGGCACCCTGTATTGTTTAACCGGCCTCAATCTGGAAGTCCGGTGTCTCCTTGTCGGTAGCTTCTGACGTCTACGCCTGTTCCGATAAAGGAGGCTTACAAAGAAACCTAGCACCATAGCACCAGAAATGAAGGCTAGTAGACCAACGGTGCCCCAGCTGTCTGACACCCCGAGACTCCCTGAGTTTTGTCCGTCCCAGTTGTTGGGCTGTCTGTTGTTGATAGGATCGTCGTTTTCCTCGTACCTCTGGACGACAGGGATTGGCATCCGGGCCTCCATGATGGACAGCAGTTTCTGATGCTTGTAAAGGTTACTGCAAAAAAAATAAAGAAAAGGAGGACAGAGAAAGTTAGTTGATTGCGTCTTTAGTTTATAAGGTTTGCAGCGATACCATGTCATGACATCCTTGTCTTTAAGCTGTGGCAGCTCCAAGAACCAGCAGTGTGACAACTCAACGGTCCGATCAGTACGCTCTGATTGTCATTAGGAGAGGAAAAATAAAGATAATCTTGATTCCATTCAAAATTAACTTCCCAGTTCCCACAATGTTTGGGGCTTTCAAATGTTCTTTTCCGGTTTTGATTCATCAGAGGTGAGAATCCAATTAATTGAAGGATAATGCATTCATGTCAAAGTTGTATACAGCCAAGGGAGTTGAGAGCCGTCCAGGAATGATTCAAAGTATGCCTGATGAATCATTTTCAATCGCCTTGTGCACCTCATGGTGGATACGTACACTTTAATTAAAATTATTAACTTGGCTCCCCCTCATGGAATGGAACATTCCACATTCCAAGTCGTAGTTGTACTATCAGCATTAATAATGTTTAAACTATTTAATTCCTGACATCAAGAGATAAGAAATAGATGCAACTGTTTCTCATTTTGTTCACCAAATAGTTGTCGTTTTGATAACGTGTTTGTCTCCACTGCAAACAGACTGTATAGTCTGGTTTCCATAATGAGTGCATTTGCACACAGGGACTTTTCACTACATGGCATGATGCCTCACACACCATCAGGACTGGGCTAATTTCATGGAGCTGCATAATGCATAAAGTATTGCTGAAATTTGCTGCTTAGCAAAAAAATGAACGGGATAATAACAATAATTAGTTCTTATATAGTGCATTTTACAAAAACGTATCAATGTGCTTCACATTAATGCCCTGGTCATTGGGCCAATGTCATTCCTTTAATCTTTCTCAGCTCACTGGGGAGTGTACAACCCCTAGCTGCCCGCCCGGTGGTGCTCCGAAGGCTTTTTCAAACACAATATCAACCTCTACCCTCGCAGGTACCCATTTACACCCCTGGGTGAACAGAAGCAATTATAGTAAAGCATCTTGCTCAAGGACACAAGTGTCATGACTGGCATTCGAACCCACACCCCGCTGAAATAACCAACCAAATTTGATGCTCTAAACCTCTCGGCCATGACAACAGATGGTACATGTGGCATTGCACTTAGGCTGGTAACCTTATTCTGGTGTGCAGAATTGGGGGCCAGGACAGAACAATCTTTGTGTTCAGGGAATAAGAGATCCTAGGAAAACAAAAAAAACTAAAACTTGGAGAAGAACATCCTCATGGTCAAAAGAAGAAGCTCTCTGAAGAATGCAGATGTTATATTTCGGAGGTTTATGGACTCTTTACATCTCTACTAATGGAAATCTACAGGTTTGATCATAAAAAGAGCCGAGTCTTTTCTCTCTGCAAAGGTAAGTTTGTCTCTTTCCAGAAAATCTGAAGCCAAGAGGTCAATGAACAATCCTGACATGAGGAAAATACCTGATAAATCACATACCTGGATCGCCTTGCGAACTGATGTATGGGCTAAGAACCCCACCCCCCAAAAAATTAATAAATAAACAAATAAGTAAACAAATAATTAAATAAATAAAAAATGCAAATTGCTTTTTGTTCAATTTGTTGATATAATCACCACTTTTAACATTTTTCAACAAGTTTCAGGACCTAACCAGAATAGTTTTGTACTTACGCTAATTAACATCAAACAGTGTTTCAGTAGATTTGCCGTTCTGTGTTTCCACAAAGTGATATAGCATGATACACCACTTTATCCATTAAAACTCTTAGCGCTGGCACGGTGCCACGCGCAGGGTACTTTGGCATTTTCACCAGGTAGCGTATTTGTTGACCTCTTAAAGTTGAGTGTTTTCATAACACACAGCACACTTAATTTTTTAGTTTTCACAAAGTATGTGTTTAGGAATTAATAACTCGTCAAGATTGAAAACACATTGGCAGTTATAAAAAATAGTGAAGAAGTCCACTTTATTTTGGTATTAAAATTGTTGTTGAGTATGGTATTCAGTCTGCAAAACAGCAGTTTGAAAATCTGTGAAATGAGGCCAATTTCAATGGCTCAGTGAGAATAGAAGTGGCTTAAAAAGCTCCTGAAAAATACTTAAATCATGAAGTTGACTTTGTTTGTTATAAAGTCACCAAGACCTTGCGCTTTCCTGTTTCATAAATAATCTATGCTTCAAGTACCTGACTAGTACCACCATATTGTAAAAAAATTACCTAATGCAACAACAATTGGTTATCGTTTAGAATGTATCGGCAAGAGATTATAAAAAGCCCTGGAGCATAAACGACTCTGTTATAAATGAAGCGAGCAAGACACTTTAAAATCCTAATTTTACCTTGGCTGCTATAGCAACGGGGAAATGGCAGCAATAACCTGTGTTTTTACACTAAAAGACAGCATCGAATGTCATCTAGAAAGCCAGTAATCCTGTAATACAGTAAGAGTGGCTAGGTGCAGAGACCAATGTTATGGCGTTTCCTTGGCCTGCTGCTTCTCTCCTGGAACTAGGCAGGGTTTTTTTTTTTCCGGTAAAGGGTACCTCTACATGTATGCGGGAAAATGTGTTCAATTCGGCTGGAAAGTTTCAAAGGGGGCACTGAGGCAATGACCAGGGACATCTTGGGACCAGGGACTTTGTGAAAGTATTAAGCCTTCTTTTGGATTTTGGGGGGTTATTTGGTTTTGTTTGTTTGTTTATTTATATATATATATTTAACTGTAGGGGAGATGGCCTTGGCTTTCGAGCCAAACCGGACCTTCATCAGAGGCATAAACAAGCACAAACACAAACATTATCCATTTATGCAAAAAGAGGAGAAAAGAATCATGGGAAGGCATCCAGGAAAAGGGATTTCTTTTTACATATCCTTTTTTTTTGGGGGGGGGGGAGTAGTTGAATGCTATTTTTAAACTATGAGAAAGTTCCCAGGAACCCGTTAGAGATCTTCCAGTTCTTCCATAGACAGCCTTTTCCCTAATTTCAGATGGACAAGTACAGAACCTTTAGATAATACCAGTTTCACTTTTTAAAAAAATAGGTCAAAGTTTAGGGTTTTGCCAGAGCCAGTCACATAATGGAGAAAAATTCAACAAAGCTCTCCACACATTTGGGATTTAGGCATTGCAGTAGAAGTATTCAAGTGGGTTTTCAGTTCTATTCCTCCTGCTTCTTAATTTGTGTTTTTATTTCAGTTTTTTAATTTGTATATGTTTATTTCCTAGTTCATTTATTTATTTGTCATTTTATGTGTTTTATATATTGTTATAATCAATATTTGTATTAATGATTTTTCTATTACTGTACTATTCTTATTTATTTATTTATTTATTTTCTATTTTATTTTTTATTTTTTTTATTTTTTTATTTTTTTTTGGGGGGGGGGGGTGGCGGATGGGAGGACTCTCTTCATACACCAAGAAGGAATTTAATCTACGGAACAAATTTATGTCTTACAGACAATCAAGGACAGGAGAACCAACCGCATGACATTCTCTAATCTTGGCAGTCTGCCAGACAAATCAATATTACATTCCACCCATTAAAACAAACAAAAAACAAGAAACAAGAAAAAGTGTTCATCAGTGATTAAATAAACGCCACATCACACATCCATCCAGGGAGTGACGAGAAAAAACAACAACCTAAATGCCGGGTTCATTAACCACAGAAGAGACAGCGTACTACATATTATGCAAACCTGTAGAGTTCACTCCTATTCACTCCTAGCCTTTAATGGACTCTACATGTACTTCATCTCTAATTCAAAGACTCTCGCCGTCTCCCTTCTCTCCCTCTCCGTGTCAAAACACAAAAGGGGAACGCTACAGAGCACCAGACGCATGAACCACAATAGCATGCTGCAGTGACAACGACAGACAAGATCCTTTCACAAGCCTCGCAACCCTGATCTGCCCCGCCATTTTATGATAAATCGCCCCGATGTTTGCTCCTAAATCAATATCATCTTTCTTACAATTCATACCCTCAAAACACGTGTTGCATGTGGCAGGATACAACGAGAGTTGATGGTCAATAAACCCTGGTCTGCGCAGGGCCCGCGCCATTCATTTGTCGACGCCCGAGCTGGCTTTGATTGCAATTCTGGACGTCGCTTGTGCAATTTCCTGAGCAACCGTGAATATAAGTCACTCGTTCATCAGCAGGTATTGGTTTCTAGGGCTCTATTACCATGGCAACGGTGATTACAGAAGAACGGCGGGAAGGTTGAAGGGGGGGTAAACCAGAAGGAAAAAAAAACTCCACTCTAGAATGAAATTGCATCCCTAAGTCCCTGTGGTTTGATTGTAGAGCTTGACTTAGGCCTCAGGACCTGACATTTCATGGTCTGTGATGAAACCTGACACTTGTCAAGAAAGCACTTGCATAATGATCAATCTTAACATGTAGATGAGTAAATTGCTGGTTCTTAAATTGACAGGGAATACTAATCACCAGAAAACAAAACACAACCGTTTGTGGGCAAGGTTTGAAGTGATCATTTTGAAGAAGAGCAGAGAGCCTCGTTTGAAACATGTAGAAACCTTGCTTGAGCTCAACCCTGAATCTTATCAGAGCAAATACTTCTTTAATTCACATGGTTGTTACGCATAAAGCACACAACAAACATCGGTAACTGTCAAAGACCCAACAAACACATGAAACAACAAATCTGTGAAAGTTTAAACTCAATTGGTCATCTGAATCACGAGAAAATAGTGGAAAAACCCCATCACTGTTTTCAAGCATCAGATTTCCGACTCACAAGATCAAACTTATTGTTGTACTCATTTCTCAAAAGCTACAGCATTTCAGGCAAAAAAGGTTTGGACGGGTGGATGGAAACATGGCACATTTGTGTGAGCACTGCATTCTTGTCAGTTTGCAGAGTGCATAAATATTACTTCATTCATTGCTTCAAATTGTTATCACCTCGCTCACTTCATCAGCCTGGGGAAACTTGGGAAGCTATGTGAATGAAAGAATAATCCTTCTTTAAAAAAAACAATCCTGTACTTAATTTTCAAAATACTTGAAACGGCCATGATCCTGCAAGGTTTTAAACGGCCGTTTAAGACCAAGTCACCACTCTTCGCATTCATCAATACTTTTCCATTAAAACCATGAAAAAGCCTTTTAAAAATATTTAGAACAAATCTGACAATTTAGCCTCGGCTCACCTCGACCTCGGCATTGAATTTGTTTCAATGTTGAACACTAAGTAGATCCTCCTGCAAGGTTCAAATCCAATCCGAGCGGCATTTGTAATTTGTTTTCTCCCACGAGACCCAGGCAGCAAAAAGCACTGTGTTTATCACATATTATTGTAAGGGTGAAAGGGGGGGGTACTGATGGTGTCATAGTTAAACAAGTTTAGAAACATGGCTCTGTTTGCTTATTTGTTTAACACATGATTGCTAACGATCACCAAAGGAAATTATGCACGATTTTTCAAACTTTGTACAAACTTGAAACCAGTTTCAAATTTCCCGAGATATATTTCTGTCTAAAATGCCATAATGTGCCAGAAAACAGTCCCGCCGCTACTCTGATTTGATTTGCCAAATCAAGTTATACACATTATAATGATGGGTACAAAAACCTGTAACTTAACACTGACGTTTCGGGGTGTTTTCTTAAAACCGTGACCTAATAATTTGATAACATTTCACTGGATGCTTGAGTTGTGTGTTTATTGAAAGTTAGGCCGTGACCAAGATGGCGACTGTGGCTACGGCTGCGGCTGTTGCTAAGGGGGTGTTGCTATGGGCTTCCCATGCTTCAATGCATGTTCACATGGCGATCAAGCCGCAGTCGCTGCTGCTAATTCAGGCGGAGCCTTAAAGGGAAGGTACCTATGGCAAGAAAAGCTTACTTGGTTAGCTTTCCATAGTATAAGGCATTTTGAGAGTAATTTCTCTTCGAAGAAATGTGGTTATGGAAAAAGAGATTAGTTTTTATCACCCCAAATTTGAATTTGAGAAAGAATACTGTCAGATATGTTTCTCAGATAATTCTTCCTGCGTGGGCATAACCGATATTGACGATATCTCAAAATGCTACCATCTGCTGAAGTGAAATTTTCACAGGTTAGTTTTATTGTATCTATATCTACATTTATAAAGGATTAAAACAATTGAGAGGTTCCATAAACCAAAGGTAAACATCCTATTTAAAAGATTGAAGGAGATGATAATAATATTAATAAAAATATTGGGTTCTCACGTAGCGCTTTACTACACCCCTAGGGGCGTATCAAAGCGCTCATTAGTTGTTTTTCAACGGGATAAGCAGAGCTATGTTTTGAATTATGAGACTCATTTATGCAGCACCTTCTCATGGTGTAGAAGGTGATGCGGCGCATTCAGCTGCCACTGCCAGAAACACAAGAGCAAACACCTTCTCGTCGCGATTAGTGTAATTGTGTTCTGTGCATTACGCATCACACGAGAACTACAGCTTTATTATTATTATTATTACTATGATGATGATTATTATTGTGATTATTTATTCAGACAATACCTCAACAAAATGGAGAGGATAAAATACAACAAAGAGAACATGCTGATTTCGGTTGTTACAACCAAAATTAAGGACAATGTGTTTACATGCTGAAAAATTGTGTATGGTTTTCCACTAATTTCTCCTGACTCCAAAACTGATTAGGCCAACATTTGTGCAGCTTTTTATGTCCCATCTGAAGGACGAAGTGATAATGGTTAAGTGTTTTTTTTTGCTCAAGGACACAAAGGGTCAAGACGGGGACTCGAAGCCCACGCTCTGCTGATCGTGCACTAACAAACCAATGATGAGTTGCATGCACATCTAAATGCAAAAAACTTACACAATTTAGAGAAAATCTAAATAATTCCAGATTAACTTGTAGATGAAGAAAACAAATGTTAAAAGGAATAAATGTATGCTGAGACAAGGTGGAGGTGGGGGGGGGGTGGGCAGTGCAGGGTTTGCTCTTAACCTTTCCAGTGACTAGCCAGCAGGACCAGTAAGCTTGTCATTTCACAAGTCCACCAGCTTTTTTCGCACTGGTCCATTTTTCATATTAAAGGTATTATACATGTACAGGATTGGTAAGGATAAAAAACATCATTGTACTTTTAGTCTGAAAGCTTACTGATTGTGAAGTTCACACTAGAAAAAAATTTCTGTGAAAGATTTTCCCTCTGAAATGAAGTCATATTAAAGAAAATTGTATCTGAAAACCTATTTGTTTAAATCAAAAACAGCTGACTTAATTTGTTATGACCAAAATTCAGGACAATTGTGTTATCATGCTGAAAATCGTGCAAGGTTTTGCATTAATTTCTCCTGACTCGCACATCAGATTAAGCCCAAATTTTCGCAGCATTGTTATTTCATATATTTACGGTTGACCACACAACACATCAACACTGTCTGCGACTATTTTGTCGGCTCCACCAATCCTGTATTAAAATAGGGACGCTTTTCAACACTGAACTAGCAAGCTGGGCTAGCACTTGGGGAGAATTTTGACTGGTCCTTGGGCGTTTCAACTGGCACTTCGCCAGTGGACCGCTATTACGGGAGAATGCTGCACTGGGGAGAGATATAGGTGCACGGCATGAACTCTACCCGTCTAGTCCAACGAATGGCTTTTACCATTCCACATTAGCTGAAAGGCAGACCAAAGCAAAAACAAGCATTACTCTGTTATTTGATACCCCCACTAAATTAGCCACATCTATACACACACACACACACACACATGCAAAAGTAGCCGCAGTTTCTTTCTTCCTCGCCTTCTTTCAATAATGAGACTGCGATGAGGGGAAAGAGAAGGGTCGTCTTTCAATATCAACATCGGATCCATTTGTTGAAAAACATGGTCGGATATCTGGCGGTAGGGTGCCTCGTTATTTACTGCATCTAGGGGGTTATTGTTTTTCCCTTGGCGCTAAGAGAGTACAGATTCCATGGGGGAAAACGCTTTACACTTGATGATGCAAGTACCCCCCCCCCCTGTTCCCCAATGCCTGGCTACATAAAGGTTAATGTATGCTCTATATGTAAGATTGTGTCCATTACTGTTAATTTTACAGTTTCACGGGTGCTGTTTTACACCAGCCACACAAGGCCCTACTGATCAACGTGTCATCTCTACCATAGAATATCATGAATTATAAATTATCGGGTATCAAGTAATCGGGGCGCTGGAGCGGTGGAGGTGATCGTCAAGACCGATTCAATTTCAGTCTTAAAGGGACGGCTCACCAACTGTGCACACTGCTCCTCTTCAGGTGCTGCACGGCAAAGCGTGCAAGGTCTGATTTGGTGTCAACTTGATCCCAAAATTCAGATTTTGTATTTCAAATTGTATGGATTTGAGGGCTCTATGACTTTGGGATGTCATCAGTTTTCATTTGTGGCATTAAGGGAACAAAATCTGCCAATGATTAGTGGCAGCTACTTTAAAACTAACAAATGAATTATTGTCAGGATCCCGACATTATCTCATATCCATCATTCATGTACAGACAGTTTTGAATGTTATACATGTACATGTATATTGCATCGTGTGACATAGGCACAAGTTTTTGTTTTTCTGCACCATCTGTCAAAATTTGTTCAGAGAATTATTTTGTTTTAAATAAAATATATTTTGCGAAAATCAACTTTAAGCTGCTCAGAATGTTGGTTCAAATAAATCTCACTCGAGCTAGTACAATTTTTGTTAAGTGGGAATAAAAGAGTGACCGTGTGATCTTTATGCGGCCAACTAAAGCCGCCAGGATTGTGGCAGTGTGGTAAAGAACCGAGTCACTACTCTTTTATTCCCACTCATTCCCGAGCTTGGGGAAAGCGTAAAAAATAAAATATAAACTGCTATATTGAACTTATTTTTTTGTAAACTTGTTCAATTCCTGTCCTCAGGCCTAGTCGCCAAGACCCTAATTGCATGCAACGTTCAACATTTGTGCGTACGCGTGCGTACTATTAGATTTAACGTATTGATTGGAATCTTGCACGCCAACACATATAAACGCCGAACACACTTTAGCCATTCAGTCTTGAACAGCCCTAATTTTGTCTTAATCAGCCATTTAAGCATGGTCAAGTGACCACCTTTCAACAAACCAATAGGTCTGCCTAACTGTCTGAGGTACGAATTAGCCAAGTAATAGACTAACAAAAATGTTGGGGCTCCTTTGGTCCCACATATACTACTTTGTCCCTTTAATGGGTTCCAATGTTTGAGTACACACTAGACTTGCACAGTCTATAATGGGTACACTTCCCCTTCATCTTCCCTTTGTAGTATACAGTTCAACACACTTTTGAAGGAACCTTATTAGGTTTCCTTTTTCACAGAAACATAAATAAATTACGTTTGGCCTCAAGCTCCCTGCCCTTCAGGTGTTTGTTTTCCAACCTTTGGATCATCAGTCTCATCAGACCTGGTGAGAGGCTGCAGCTTTCAACCTTGAGTCCTGTTCACACTACCGAGCCAATTCCCTGGAAATGAAATCCTCAGGAAATTCCTGGGGACTTGTAACCTCATGTTTGTTTCACACTTGCAATTTTT
>CM021529.1:17156736-17167078 GCA_010994315.2 Pisaster ochraceus
TACATGTACATTTGTAGCTTAAGCATACAATATTTAGCGAAAATATGCACAATGCTGATGGTGCATGTGACATACATGTGTACTCTTATATTGGGAAACATAATTTTTGTGTGCTTAGCTACTTTTGTGCTTCAGCAGTTCTGTGAATTTTTTTCCAGGCATTAAAGCTATGATGCTATTGGATTCTGATGGATTTAGTCTGGTTCCTAGTAAAATAATGCATGTGGAGTAACTTATAAACAAGTATTTCAAGGTACATGTATGAAGTTGGTAAGGGTACTATACGAATCTCTGTACATGTAACTAGTGTTACTTCACCAATTGGAATAGGGAACAGGTCAGGAATTTTACAGAGGTCTTGGCACTTTGGTCTTGGTGACCCTTCAATAGATACAGTAGTTCCCGATTGACGCCATCTTTACTGGCAACTTGGGTTTCGGCTTTGAACAATGTTTAAAAGCATTCTAGCTTTTCTACACAGCCAAGGAGTTCACCAACCAATCACACGAGGAATTTGGTAAAAATTCTGCGTACTGCGTGCAGTATTTACACATCACACAAACTGTAGTTGTGCATATACATGTAAGAAATTATTTAGTTGCTTGTGAGGACTTCACACTAGTGACATCAGGTGAAAATCTCAGATTCATCTTTCGATTCAAAAGAAAAAAATGCTACACCTTAAGTTTGGTAAATATACTGAAATTACAAAGCTCTCAGAGAAATGTGTTTCAAAGCTGGACAACATTGAAATGTTTCTGTTGACATTTTTATTGTTTTGGGAGTAATAGAGTCGGGAAAAAAAGAAAATTTATATTTGAAATCTTATATGGACAAATGCTTTCGAAAACTTTTTATATAAAAATGTATGGGTGTTAAAGCTGGTAATCAATCACCTTCCCAGAAAAAAAAACACAAAAATTGTCAAAGGGTTGGAATTAGTTCAGGAAAAAAAGCTGATGAATTTTTAAGCGACAAAGTTTGATTAGCTAAACCTCTTTATATAAACTGTCAATTATGATACCTGATAAGTATGCAAATTGCAACAATTATTGCAACACGACAGAGGTTGAATGGCTTTGGTCTTCCTATATTTAGTATTTTGTAATTTGTACAAGAAACATCTGAAAAAAATGCGTTCCTTTTAAATACACGCAAAACATGAAATTATACCACTTCACTTGAAAGACCGTCTGTCTTTCCATGTTAGTGGAACAGATTGGGGAAATACTTTGTGAGCAATTTTCAAAATTTTAAAAATGGCTGCCATTGCTTGTTGTTCTATATTTTTCAAAGGACAATTCTATGATAGCCTTACATGTATTTAACCAAATGTCTTTCTCTTGACATACTCTCACTGTAATTCCATGCTTGTATCGTCAAAAGCACAATCCCATCACCTATTATGTACATTGTACCTGCCATACTGGGTAGGCAATTGCAATCTTCAATATTTATTTACATTATACACGATACACAAAAAGGGGGGTTTAGAGTGTTTCTCATCCAGTCAATGTGTTACCGTGATAAAGGTCGATGTGAGACTCATGAGTTTGGTACCCTAACCAACTTTACATCAGATTGTTGTTTTTTCAGTCACAATTTATTTGTGTTTTTGCAAACGAGTAATCCATGTTGTATTGAACCTAGAGTTAAAGTGGAAGGGCTGAGCAAAACTTCATAAAGCCGTGACGCAGAAAATGGTGCTCGGCAAATTTGGCTGCTAAGCAAAAAATAGTACCAGGGAACCAGTCGCAAATTATATACATCACACAGAATTTTTGGCCGGTAACCTGTTTCTGCGAAGGCAAAATTGTCTTGGCTAAACATATCAGTCTGAAATTGGGCCCTGGGCAAAATGCCATGGAACTGCTTTAGCAAAGAAAGTGTTGCGCTCACGAGCTTTATGCAATAAGGTCTCAAGCCTGGCTTGATGAAGTTGCTTAGCACACAGCTTAGCACAGACAGATGTAGCTTAGCAGAAACAGGCCACCAGCTATGCCTTGAAATTTACTTGTACGTACACTGTATGTGCATTTACATCTCTTTTGTCTGGTGCCATGCTACATGTACATGTAGTTGCTACATGTAAGTATAATCAGTTAGCAATTGGTACTGCTTGGCAGTTTTATTGAACTTAGCTCAGTTATAGTCATTGACTTACATGTATTGGGGTGATAATGATTTTGAATAAATAACATATTTTAAACATTTTATTAAATTACAACTATTTCAAAATTATTGTAAACAATTTTGTCTTAAAGGCAGGAAAGGAATTCTGCAACTGTAGAAGAACTCCCAAATTGCACTTTTTAAATTATGTGTACAGCATGAAAATAAGAGCTTTACTCCAGTATGGTATCATACTATCATTTAAACATGTTGTATTATTGACCTAGATATACAGATTGTTATGCCTGCCGTTTATTATGTTATTTAGTAATGCACAAGGCTGTTTTTACTAAATTGTTGCAAGGGGCACTTTCATCGGAGAATCTTATGGGGGAACTTTTGAAGGGGCACCAAGGCCAAGACTGGGGCAACAAAGACCATGGCCTTTGTGTAATTTGGGATCTGAATGCATTGCTTTAATACTTACTATTGAAGTATGATCCTCAGTTGAAAATAGAGTTACATTGTAAAGTAATTTAAGTTTTGCAATGAACTAAAAATTGATTCAAAATGTCTGAGGGATTCGACAGTTGTTTTGAAGGTATTATACAGGATTAGTAGGGCTGACAAAATAGTCGTAGACAGTGTTCATGTTATTATCAACCATATGTACATGAAGTAACAAACCAGTTAAAATTGTGGCTTTTAAAATGCGTTGTGTGTGTAATGAGTAAAAAGTGGAAAACCTTGCACAATTTTCAGCATGTAAACACATTGTGCTTAACTTTGGTTGTATTGCAACCGAAATTAGGTTTTCAGGTACTGTTTTCTCGAATACATGTACATGCATTTCAGAGGGAAATATTTCACAGAAAAAATGGCTCCAGTATGAACTTGATAATCAGTAGTCTTTCAGACTAAAACTTTGTTTTATCCTTACCAATCCTGTATTTAATGTCTTTAAACCTATCACTGAAAAGGGTACACATTTCCACATCAAACAAATGGCACATTATTTCTGATGAAATGTTCATGGGGCAGTCTTGCACAACATTGCATAGTGATACTCCTCCTTTTTCAGTATTCAAAGAATTGACCCCATAATGGTTTTGATCAAGTTGAGTCGTGTTACCTATCGGCCTTTCTTTCTTGGAAAAAAAAACAGAACAGGAGTGACAGAAATAGCTCAAGCAGATTTCCTGTACGTCGGTTTCGGCCTTTGTCTTTCACGTCACTTGAGAAAGCCGTCCAAAATTGTCTCTCGAGGAGGAGCAAGATTTCTTTTTCATTGAGCCTCTTTCTTTGTTATAAAAGGATAAAAACCTGCTACTGGAGCGTCACATTTGAGATTTGTATTCCCCCTGGTGTTTTGGGGTTGGGTTTTTTTTTAGGGGGCGGGGTTTAGAGAGAGGGGTTTTAAGGACAAATAATGCAGTTCTTACACACATATAGTATTACACTTGACGCATGCAGATAATGTGCACTTAATCTTCTATAACTACAGATATTTTTCGCTGCAACTTGTGTCCGTTTCAAATCTTTCTCTTTTTTCTTTTTTTCGAGCTCTCTCATAGTACTACAATTTGTTTGTAGTTACAAATTTTGCAAAGATTTTGTTTTTGTGTGTAAACAAGTCAAAATCACAGCACACATACCTTCGAGAATTACAATCGGACAACATACATGTACATGTATGTATCTAATACAATGAGAAATTTTATTTATAAAAAATTACATGTACATGGTGTAAATCCTAATTTATATCGTTTTGATTGATTAGAAATTATAGTACTTTGTTTTCTGGTGTGTTTTTTTTTATAGATGTTATATGAAAGGCAAGTCATATGTAGAGCCCACTTTACTTGAATGATATAGTGTGTACAATGTACATGTATGTAGAACTTTCCTAATCTCATTATGCAAACATATTGCTCAACTTGGAACAAGTTCTTTTTGTCAACAAAATGAATTTCTTTGCAACTGCAAAGTGATTTCATTGTGGTTTCTGGCATTTCAAGCGTATTAAAGAACACCCCGTCACACACACACACACAAACTATGAAAATTGCCAAGGGTTAAATGTAACTACACAATGTAGTGTTGCATTTCAGATTGTGTCCCACTTCAGATCAACCAAAAACTGCTTTTGTGAAGGAGCTTCCCATGACTGATTTGACAAAAGATTGACGCATTCCATTTGCAAATAATTCAGATAACTTTTGAACACAGCAGGCTTTTCCTATTCATGCATAACTCCGGGTCCAGTCCCATCATGCAGTGCTAGACACACCGGTTTTGTGCTATCAAAGAAAAATGTTGCCCAATGGGAGTGTATTTACTTTTTTTTTTTTATGATATATAATTTACGATAGGGAGCACTGGTACTTGTAAGGTTTGATGTCACAATACAAATAATTATGGCATTGTTAAAATCCATCTAAGGCGTGGTATACTTTTTCTAATTGTCAAAGACCAGTATCCTCACTTGGTGTACCCGAACATTTGCATAAAGTAACAAACTTGTGAAAATTTGGGCTCAAAATTGCAAGAAGTCAATGAAAGAAAAAATACCCTGGTTGCATAAAATTGCCTGTTTTCAGGTGCCTGAGAAAGGCTTCATACCTAAAGCCTTCCTCAGACTCAAATTTGGGGGTGAACATTTACCTCTTTTTGTAAAACTAATGTACATGTACATTACTTCAAAGGGTGTCATTTCTAACAATGGTTTACAACCAGTTCTCGAGTGCTCTTTGCCAAGTGAGTTTTTATGGTCATTCATTTTTGCAGTATAATTACCAAAAGTATACCCTGCCTTTAATAAGATTTTTAGTGTTTAGTGAAATCGAACCCATGGAACATGTGGGGAATGTTTCAATATTATCCAAGTTTTTCAATGATAAAAGAATGGAAATATTTGCTTCGTTAATCATAGTGTTTCTTTGCAAAAAAAACTTTCTAAAACAATGTATTTTATTAGAGAGCACACCTGTTTGCAAGAAAGTGGCTCAATACATGATCTGTAAAGTGTACATGTACTTAATTTTTCAAGCCCAGTCAACATGTTGGTGTGATTATTGCAAAAGGCTTGTGTACAAATTCAGTTGAAGGGAAGTTAATATTATTTATTGCTGTGTGCAATCTGCATTCCAAATTGTGTTTTGTGCAATTTATACATATTTGTATTTGGTTTGACATATTTTTTAAAAAGATTGAAGTTATACTGACAAGATTATTACCCCCATGTAGAGAAGGATTGAAGATTTTGGAATTAAAGTTACTTGCAAGATACACGTTGTTAACTCTCTGTACAACCTTTAAAACTCAGAAAACATTGGACTGTCCCTGAAGTGCTCGTTAATATTGGACATTATTCATCTCTCAAGCAACTGGGCCAAAATATTGTGTCAATTCAAACATTTCAATGCTCCGTCATTTTTTAATGTAGAGTTAAAAAGTCCTTCATGAATGATGCACCAGGGACACCTGCAAACCAAAGCATCTAGGTTCAAAAACACATCATACGCCGTTCTAAAAAAAATTGTATAAACACCTTTGACAATTTCCATAGCTTGTTATGTACTTCTTGAAAACTGAATGGTTCTAGAATGTTAGATTCCAAAACAGGTGCTGCATGTTCCTGCTGCTATGATTTCTTAAACTAGTGTATGTGCAGTGTGGCAAGGTTTTGTTCTGAGGTGTGTTGCAATTCAATTCAATTCACAATCCCAAGTACTGCGGAGAGCTTCGGTTGGGGCTGAATTTTGTTCCGCTTCACAATGCTGACCCTTTGGCTTGACCTTTGTTACCTACAGGCTGAGAATTGATGAATGAGGTGCTGGGTAGTTAGGGTTCATTGTGTGTAATTTAAATTTCATTGGACAAGGAGTAGTTAGTACTAAACATGGTGAGGCACTCTTGATATTTTTGGCCTGTTCCACACAAAACCCAGACAAAGGAGAAACATTTCAAACTTTACTAATTTTGTGAAGTTTGAAACTGCACCTATGTTCCTAATTTAATCTCAAAATTCACTTGGGGAATAATGAACTTTTTATTACAAAACAAACATATTTCTCCGCAGTCCGAACAAATGTTTAATTGATATGGTTCTTTATTTTATAATAGTCAAAATCACATTTTACGCACATGCGATTTCAAAAGTACACATTTTTGCAGATATTCACCACTTTGCTTGCAAGAAATTCCATGAAAGAAATGAACCTGAACCATTTTCGTGTCTGTAATGAATAGGTATTTTTCTTGAATACAGATACAAGTGCGTGGAACCACCATAAATTTTATTGGCACACTTGTGTGTGCTGTGTACTATTTTGTTCATTCTCCTCTTTGTCTCAACCCAGCTCAGGGCAAAATTTCATAGAGCTACTTACATGTAAGCACAAAAAGTAGCTAAGCCCAACAAAAATATTCTTTTCAAAATAAGGTTACCGGCCGAACTACCAGGTCAGTGTACAACTTATGACTGGTATCCTGCGCATTTCCGCTTAGGAAAAAAATTGTCAAGCAATATTTTCAGCTTAAGCAGCTTTATGAAATAGGGCCCAGTTTGTAAAACGCTAAGCAGATATTGGTCTGGGAAACCTTCAAAATAACAAGTTTAGTTTATTGGAGGTGTCACAGTAACAGTATTGTTAGTGGGGATCCAGGTGGATGTGGGCTGGATGCCCCCACCCTCGCTAGCAAAACTATCCCAACAGGCTACATCAGTGGCTGCCGGCCTTCCCAGCAATCAACTCTCTAACCCTACCCCCTCCCCTAACCCACCAACCCTGTTGCCAAGCTCAATGACCTTATACTGGATATGTCCCTATTGCAACAGAATTTCACTGTATGAATGTTAAGAATTCGAGATATGCAAACTACTTTAAAATAAAGAATTCTCTGTTGACATCTCAAGGTTGTTGTGATGGTTTCTTCATGATAGCGTTTAATCAGGGATCATAGTTTTAAAGTTGACCTGCAATGGAGAAAAGTGTAATATTGATAAATACTTACCAAATATTTCTGTTATACAAGTTGTTCTCAAAGCCTTGACTGAATAAACCAAAACTTTTTTAAAATCCAGCCAAAATTCAAAATGGAGGTCATTGTTTGGGTCAAAATCCTGAATCATAGGTGAACTGAATGTTTTTATTGGGTTAATTATCTTCATAGCCTGAGATACAAGCTAATTTTGACCAGACCCTTACCCCTAAAACGCTAACTTTGAACAAAATGATTCTGCTGAAAATCTTAATTTGCCTCTTTTTGTTCATACCTGTGTTGTATGATATCAGGGATGGACCCCCCAAAAATGCTCCTACCTTTTCTAATTTCTAATCCCACTGGATCATTTAGTTCTTTCTGTTATTGCATGCATGTTTACCCAAACTCCGAGTGTCCCTTATGCTTTCCTTTGACGCTCAGAAGAGGTAGGGGACCCCATCTACTTTATGCTACCCTGGATGACCCCCCAGGCACTGTGTACCCAACTACCCTGTGCACTTCCAACCTGCTCCCTAATGTGTGCAATGCGTACTGTCTAAAGCGGCCGGTTTACGTTGACAGTTACCCAATGAGTTACTTCTTTAAGTCGTCGACGGACTTGCACTGTCCTTCTTCAAGCCGTCGACGGACTTGCGCTGACATTCCTCTTCTAAGATGGCTAGAAATGTACATGTATCGAGAAATGATGTTGTTTAACTCAACAGGTCATGTCTTAAAGGTGCTGTCCCGAGACGCGTTTCGGATTTAATTCCTTTGACCCATTCCACATGAATAATGGGCAGGTGCTTGTTTTTGCCCTGACCCCTTGACGTTGGGGATAGATAGGTCGTTGCTTGCCCATTGGTAAACTCGTGTACACTCAAAGCAGTTCGCATCTTGTACAAAAAAATATGAAACACCGGGGAAAAAAGTATTTTTTGAATCCTTTGAAAAAAAACCATCTAAATTCTATACACCCTTTCAAAAACGGTTTTCTCGGGCGTTAATAAAATTTCTCTTTTAGTAGCAAACGTTTATCGTTCCCAGCATTAGACGGGGCATCATAATTACTACTACATGTATAGACTGGTATCAATATTGTTTCTCCAAATGAAAAAAACAAAACAAACCAATCCCCTGGAAATAGATAACGATTGCCGAAGTCTGCAAGATAAACTGTCTGGAGCCTAGTCGAGGTTGTTTTAGCACTCCGGTAAGATAATGGTTTTTATAATCAATGTATATGGGCTCAAATTTAGAGTTAAACAAAAAATAATAGTTGTAATTTAATCAAGTTAGGCGTGGCGTCATCAATGCTGTAGGCCTACCATCTTTTGGGTTGCTGCCTTCTTCTGTTTTTTTAATTGTTTTATTTATTTATTTTTGCGGGGGCGTCTTTCTTCTTAACCTGTTTCTCTCTCTCTCTCTCCCATGATTTTTTGTTTGTCTGTTTGTCATGGGTTGTCTTTTTCCCAGCCCACCCTTTATGCCATTTGTCCAAACATTTTCCCACCGCGACAGAGCTGTTAATATTCCCCACCCCTAGAGCTATTAATTTCAGTCACAACAATAATTGTTTGTTGTTGGAGTCCAGACAGGTTAAAGAATGTAACAGCTGGTCTTGTGTAACAGCTGTCACTAGCTCAATTCACTCGGTTCAAACTTGAAGCAATGAACATCAAACTCATGATGTGTGATGCCTGCCCGACGCAGGGCCCAATTTTTGAAACTCGAAAAATAACTCTGAAACATGACCATTTTTCATTTCAGTGGTCCTGGTATTTTTAATTATTTTTTACCTTATTTTATAAGCAAAAAGGTTGTCCCTGCTCAAAACAATTTGTGCACTCGGCTGCTTCATGGAAAATTTGACTTGGACGGATAGGCCTAACAATTGCCACGCAATTAGGACGTAATATTAGGGCAACGAACCATTCAACGTACGGCGGCAGCTTTTTAGTGACTTGTTTGTAGCTTGATGAACTCTAATCGGCGACATTTTCAAAATACCTTTAATTTATAACAATCTTTTCAATAAATAAGTCACTAACGGGCCGACCACGGAGCCTTCCTCTATTGTCCCGTCATCATCATTTTACAATAATATTGCAATGACGACAAAAAGTGACTTAAAGTCTTAAACAGCAGAAAGATGTTTATACAATGAATAATCAAACGCATTATGTTTATTTTCAAAAGCGTTTAACCCACACATTTTAACTTAAAGATCCTTGGTTACAGCATTGAAGAGGCTCTACATGTATATGCCTCAAGAGAGCAGAGACGGTTCTGGAAGTCCCTTTAAATTTCGATGAGAACCAGACTGAATCTAGCCGCGTATTGGGCTAGATTTTCCATCCGCGTATTAAAGTGCAGGCCAGCCGCGTATTCAGGAAAATTAGAATCCATGCATTAAAAGGCGGTGACATTTCTGTGTCACCCTCCTTTCTAATTTGAACGAATTTTTTTATAATCTTGCTTTATCATTGTAAATTTTTATTAATTCTTCACAAACATATCCATGACCATACCTGAAGATAAAATGAGTTTATTTGGCAGCATAATTACTGAGTAATTAGCCGCCACAGTAATAAGACCTCATCATCAAGACCACAATTCTCAACTATTAAAACACTTGCACTCACCCCAAAGTAAAGGTACCCTTCATGTTGCATAAATGATAATTTTATTCAATAATCCAATAGACTATACCACTGGGCACACTTAAGTATGGAGGTGGCTAATTCAGTTAACTAAGTAATACCTGATTATCCGTTACAATACACCCCATTTTCGATCTTACGTTTGCGGTACATCACTTGTGCATAATATACTTACTATTGTATTATGACTGCACTCACCGTAAAGTAAACGTACCCTTCATGTTGCACAAAAGATGAAATTTTGTTCCATAGTCCGATAGACCATACCACTAGCTGGGTACACTTAATTTTGGAGGTGGCTAATTCGGCTCATTAACTAATACCTAATTAGCCACTACAATACAAGCCATTTTCTATCATAAATTAGCGGTATATCACTTGTAGACAAAATACTTACTATTACGGCTGTGCATGCATTTTCCCGTGCGAGTGGGTTAATTTTGTTCAATGATAGCGCAGCGCCATCTGCGCAACACATTATTGTTGGTGGGCAGTTTCCACAATCTGGTACTGGATTCGAAGACAACGCTCAATAAAATCTTGCGCAAATTGTATTTTTGTTCAGTTTAGCAATGATTCCG
>CM021529.1:17183540-17200300 GCA_010994315.2 Pisaster ochraceus
GACAGGAGACGCGCGTGTATGTGCGCTGCGCGTTGTGCAATGGGTCTATAGTCATAGAAACATAAGAACTGGGAACATTTTCCTCCACCCCCATATCGGGTATGATTGTTTTTTTTCCATTTATTTATTTATTGAAAAGCAGCACCCCACTAATAGTTAACAACTCGGTATGTAAAGGGTGATTTTTAATTTTTTTTTCAATCAAGTATTTAATCATTATTGACGATTTTAAAAGGAAATGACAAAGCTTTGGTTTCGTTGATTCTTTCCAAAAAGTGGTTCATTAGTGTTGCCGTAAAACAGTGCCGCCTCATCCAATCTCGTTCTCCGATATTGTATTTTTTACCTCAAATTTGCAACAACAAAAAGGCCTTAAAATGTGAGTAAAGACCCCATGCGAATCCCATGAGGAATGGTCTGCAAATGGATAACGACTCTACATAGACTCGGCTAGACTCTTCGATATTCACGCGCACCGTCATTTTGGTTAATACAAACTACATTTGAACTTTTTCAATAGATGCCATTTTCCGAATGCCACCGCATGATTCCCTGATTGATAGAGACAATTTATCAATACGTAGTGCCAAACTGCCCTATACCTCACTTTAACTTTTCTTTGCTTTTTTTCATCGAGTAAAAGAATCGAACACGACATTTCACTTCGATACACCTAATTAATCAATGTGTCAGTAGTAGAAAAAGTGAACTGGGCCAAAAAATGGAAATAACAGCCACCCGCCGCTTCATGTTTGAAAGACAATGGTTGAACTCCTCATTCATTGAAAAATTATGTAACAGCGTATGGGGTGGTCGCAGCTTGCATGCTAAAGGTCTTCAAAAAGGGAGACGCCCTGTGACTGTGCTAAGCCCATAGAGGATCCATGATAGATCAAAGCGACCAAAGAAAACTCATGGCTAGACATTGGTGATGGCGAGACCAAGTTTCCTTCCGCATAATAGCCAGTACTACGCCCTCTATGGGGACGATCATCATACGCAACAGAAGTTCACCATGGCGCGACATCTTGTTTTCCCTGTTTAAAATCCACGTAGTAACTAAATCGAGGCTGCTAGGGCAAAAGGTATTATCCGTTTTAAATTACCAAGAGATGGCATCAGTACTTAGGCCTATATATTACACATGGGTGTGTACTCGTGTAAAACCAATTTGTACATCAACTATGACCCCTAATTGTTAGCATCCCGCTACCGCAATATTCGGATTTGCATCCCGCCATCGGTCACCCTTGGTGATCTAGAGGGTTCAAATCCCACCCCAACCTGCGTAGGACTCGGTGTTATAGTGCTTATCACAAATACAACCCAAATATTAAAAGGGTGATTTTAAAACGTTTCTGCAACGTCTAATGCCCCCCCCCCCCTCCCAACACACACACACCCAACCTTACATATGGCAGTTACGGGGTACTTCTATTGTTGTTCTATTATTCCCTTTTCTAAAGAAATCCTCTGTGGGGTACCATTTGAACAAAGAAAACCTTGTGGGGTAGCATTGTTCTATTGTTAAAAATACCCTGTAAGTTGACGTGTGT
Source organism: Pisaster ochraceus (assembly GCA_010994315.2). Lineage (NCBI taxonomy): Eukaryota > Metazoa > Echinodermata > Asteroidea > Forcipulatida > Asteriidae > Pisaster > Pisaster ochraceus. The sequence continues at coordinate 17,185,097 of CM021529.1, forward strand.
AAGGGCACACATACACCCCAAAAGTAAAAAGTGTGTGTTCATTTGGAAAGGAACCAATAGTTAGAATAACGAGAATCAGTACAATGTTACTAATCCGGGGAGCCTTGCTAACGTGACTGAGGTCTATGGGTGATTTCCTACTTCCCGACACGTACCTCCTTTCGTCGACATCCCCCCCCCCCAACCCGGTAGCTCTCTATTTTTGTGATTGACATACGTAATCCAACCCATCATTCTAAATGAAGGATTTTTAATGAATTAATTTGTTTTTGTCAATGTTAATTCTACTTGACGTGGCCTTGGACTTCGCTAATTGCATGTAATACATTCGTTCTCTACATACCCCGGGGGGGGGGGGGGGGGGGGGGGGGAGAGGGGGCAAAATGTTCTGCCTTTTTAAAACAACGGGTTATAAACTCCGTCCGTACATTTGAAAACGTTCGCCTTCGGTCGGTTACGGGACTCCAAGCAGGATGGTGCAGGGAACCCAAGCCTTAGCGGTGGTTTCGAAATCGACCGCAACAATGGAACAAAATGGCTTAAACCAATGACGGGTATCCAACCAAAATTTAAGTGTGTTTGTACAGTCTGTGAAGAAAGTCCCGCTTGTTCTTCCAATGCATAATGTTTTTTATCCCTACAGTTCCAAATGCTACAAAATTATCCTAGTCAGGGAGTTGTCTGACTTTGTAAAGTTTGCGGAACTACGAGCCCCAATAACATTGCTTATAACAATTGGAAAAGACATACCAATCTTATCAGAGTCAAACATTTGGATGTTGGGTTACCCATAATGGAATTCTCTGAACAAATACACTAATATTGTGTACTGACTACGGGGTCTTTCCAAATATATGCTTGGGTTCTTGTTGGGGCTAGTGCTCCGTAGTCCATATTGCAGCAGTGTGCATTTTGCATGGTGTTTCCAGCATCAAACGGAGCCAAGGCCGGTGGCTAATTTTTTTGTTATATGAAAAAGCCCCCATAAAAAACAACTCTATATGAAAATGTGCACTATTTGTTGTGTTGATTATAGAGATTAAAGATGAAGAGGCATACAGCTAAGGCACTTTTGTGAAGGCCCTTAAAGTGACCTCAGTCCCCAAGACAAAGATCGTTGTTTCTTTTATAAAGCAGCAGCGGAAACAAATCACTCGAAAGAAACATCAGATATTCGAAAAAGACTCATTTATTTACATTAAATTATAGTCTTTATACAATAATCACAAACATTTTGGTAACATTTTCACTGTGGAATTCATCAACAGGCCTGTCATTTCATTTTGGTTTCATTCTACAACATATAATTGTTTAGGTGTAATCCTATAGAGGCGTGTGTACAACACACAATTTTTTATATAATTTATATGACTGTTCAAGACTAATCAGTGATTGAATTTCTATCGGTATCAAACATGAAGAAAAAAGTGGCAAAAACTTGTATACAGATTATTTTTTATTACCCTTTTAAAACTCTCGGGTCAGCAAATTGACCCGCATCAGAATTGACCAACATTCGAGTCCCATGGAGCCTGACTCACAAAATGACCCAGAAATGGGTCAAGCTGACGCTGACTCCTCGTCAAAATCTTATTTTGACCAGTTTCCGGGTCGGCTTGACGCAGTAATGGATCAGGCCGTCTGTGGGACCCGGAACCCGCGGCTCATTTCAGACCCGGTAGTAGTTTCAGAGTGTAGAGTGAAAGCGATTATCCCCAGCCGTCCCAACAACAACATCGCGATCACATTTTCTTTTAAACTCTGACGCCCATTTTGCCCAAATCCGGGGGTTTCCTATGAGGCACGGGGCGCTAGCTGATTTCATCGCGCTGACTCACCATCAGGACGGTTATCGCAGGATCATCGATAGCATGCGACATTGATAAAGTACAAGTTATCTAAAAGTACACTCGACCTGTTACCGCGTCTGCTATCAGTGTCAAGGTTTTGGGCTGAGTTTATGGTAATGTGGGACTTCAGTGGCAGTCACCGTCACACAGCAATCAGTCCGCACGGGTGTCTGGGGTTGGTTCTCAAAACAGAAGTGTAACCAGTTTTGAGTGGGCTGATGATTTCTCATCAGCCCGGAAATGATTGAGTAAAAATCGTCGTCACTGTCACCAACTGAAAGATTTTCCGATTAATATGTTCTATACTTCCCCCGTCAGTTATTTTAGAGCGGTTTCAAAACCAATTTTACTTATTCTAGCGAACGCGGAAAATTTATCAAGCAATTTTGCAAACAAACACCGAGTTTAATAACGTTTTTTTTTCTTTTTGAAAGCCTATTTGGAATATAGTCACAAACAAAATACTCACAAAACAAAAACATAAAACGGAGAGGGTGAGCGTATAACTGACCCACATAAGTATAGACCTTTAACTTGTGCGGTCATCGTGGTTTTGTCCAACTCATATAAATGTACGCAAACCGAGGCTGGAGGGGAAAAATAGTCTGGTCCCTTTTTGTACATTTATCAGCAATTCGTTACGATACAGGGAACATGACCAAGATGGTGGCAGCTCCATTTCCACACACAAACCCCTGTTCATCACGCAGCCACTCTCCTCATTTCCTCCACGATCATCGAAAAAGCATCCCCGTCCTCCGACGTTGGTGGGTAGGAGTACTGTAACTTAGGAGCGGCTTCCGCCAATTGCCGCTGCATGTAAGCGATGCGTGAATCCGGGATAATCCTCAGTCGTTCCGGAACGCGGACCGCTCCGGATAAGACATCGTCCAATGGGATGTTCACACAAAATCGCGAATAGTCCAGGTGATCCTGAAACGGATAAACCACGGACGCTGATCTTTTCTTGGGTTTGAAAGTCACTGGGATGCAACCGGCCATGACCGAGTCGTAGAAGGACTTCCGGGTGAGTGATTCCCCCGGTGGCTGGAGGCAAAACACGGCGTGTCGCATCCAGTCGATGATCGGCAACTGCATGTCTTTACGACACTCCGGGGTGCTGTACCACACGGCGTTCCTCCGCTGCTTGCTCGACGACGCGGTGAACGTTGCGTACCGCTGCGATGTTCCGGTCATGTGTCGCTTGAGTATCACCCGGACGTCGTGTCCCTTGCGACTGCCGACAGCCATGAACATCCTAACGTCCCTGGTAGTCTGTTTGACGTCACTGGGGAAACTAGCTGGTTTGTCAACTCCAAGAGAGTCTGTGTAACTCGAATCGAAGTGACCGTAACTTGGATACGGCACTACGATCATTTTTGCGTCCTTCCTTTTGAAATATTTTCTGAGTTCATCATTCACTTCCTGCTCCACGGTTAAGAATGTGATCCCACTAGTCCGATCACTGTTGCGCAGAAGTGGACAATTACTCGCCCAAAACTCGCGTTCGATCTTTCCCAGGGACATAAAGTGGGGTCTCCGAGGCGGTCCGGAGCTGCCAAAGTACGGCGTGGCACTTGCGAGGTAACGCCACAACTCGTCGTAAAGTCCGGGCAAGTTCCCGTCAATGTTTTTCCGACAGTTACACGCTAACGCAGCGTAAAACGGCACGTAAAACGCGTCTGCCTTTTCCGCGTCTAGTGTCCTGTGCCGGCTCTTCAGCATCTTCTCGTGAACTATGACCTCCGTGGACAACCGGTGGGTGTCCCGGTAAGACAAGTGGTCATGACGTCGCAGCTCCGGCCCCATCCCAAAGTTGTCCAACTTGTAACAGCCGTCGGAATGAGTCTGCACGCATGACGTCAGGTTGGTGTTGAAGCGCGAAGGGAGGTCGTACACGAAGATTTTGAAACGCGGCTCTTGGTGATGTGCGTTCCGTCCGTTTTGCGATCCGGATATCACTGGTTCCGGGTGTTGTTTGGGAAGCAACTCTTCTCCAAGTGAAGATTTTGTGTCCTTTTCTGGGAGCACCTGTAAGCTCTTTCTGTGAGGAGAGAGAGAGAAATTATTCTAAAATTAATTGACCTTTTAATATCAAATTAAAAGACTAGGCGTTCTCATAAAAGACGAATAAGCCGTTTGCGAGATAGATTTAAATAAAGTTTGAGACAACGACTTGCTTAGACACAAGTTACCGCTTAAATTTGAAGATCTCAACTATGGAGACAGTTGCTATGTCGAATGGTTCGGGGCAAGTTTTTGTAATAGCAACCTCCAGATGAGCAAACCATGGTACCATAATGTTGTGCCTTTACACATTCATTCAGAATTGTGTCTGACTATGAGTGTTTGCCATCTCTTATGTGCAAAAGCCCGCCCTGAATCATGTGACTAGGCAACTGTTTCTATAGTCCGAGGAATTCAAATTTAAGCGGTAACTTGTGGTCAAGCAAGTCTTTGTATGCCAGATTCAAATCCAACTCGCAAATGTCTTATTGAGCAAACTGATCGAAATGTTCAGTTGTTGCATGACCATTGATGACAATCAAAGCCTATAGATTCCTCTTATTGAGTATTAAAAACACAGGAGGTAATTTACAACATGACGGCTGCAGCTTACACCTGCCTATATATTAATTGCAAAGAGGACAGCCATAGCCAAATGCGCTCCATACAAACACGGCTAGGGATAAAAGCATGACGTCACAACTTTGCAAATCCTATTAGCGCTTATTCCGATAAGAGCTTACAGCTGGGCAGTTAATTACATTTTAATTAAAACAAAATATCGAAGTAGAGTTAGTCTTGCAGCAACTAAATATATGTATACTTTTCGCATAAATATTACGGGACGCCAGAAATGACAGTCATAAAAGTCAATAGTTAAACAAAACAATTCTTCGACGAATTAGAAATCCGTAAATAGGTATAGCGCACATGTTAGAAATTAACATGGATAGAGATAGGGGTGAGTCTTAAGAGCTTTACGAAATAGAGAAATGACAGATTCCCTAATGAAAGGAGGATGATCGCTCCAAATCTTTGGTCCAGCTTTTTGACCCATCGAACTTCGTTTGCACGGGGAATAATCAAGAGAGTGATGTCAAGTGGACCAAAGAAAACATGGAGGAGTTGACAGTAATTTGGAAATATATCTGAGAGTAGTTTTGTTCAAGCATTTTTACAAACAAAAAGAGAAAGTTTGAAATGAAGCTATTCTCTAATTGGTAGCCGATGAAGATCCCTGAGTGATGGGGTAATACTGTTCCCTCAAGGGTGTACAGGGATTCCCCTTAACCTTTTCAGTGACTAGCCAGCAGGACCAGTTAGCTTGTCATTTCCCTATAGTCCACCAGGTTTTGCACTAGTCAATGACTCATTTTAAATATACAGGGAGGTTTTTCAAAACTGAACTATAGCCAGCCGGACCACTTGGGGTGAAGTTTGACTGGTCCTGTGGTCCTGGCCAGCGGACCAATGATAAAGGGGAAACGCTGGTATAGACCCATTGCACAACGCGCAGCGCACATACACGCGCGTCTCCTGTCCGCCATGCTGGGTGTCAAAACGTGCACAAAAGGATGGTACACGTGTTCACACGTGCATAGTGTTCGTAAACACGTGTACCATCCTTTTGCACACGTTATGACACCCAGCATGGCGGACAGGAGACGCGCGTGTATGTGCGCTGCGCGTTGTGCAATGGGTCTATAGAACATTACCAAAACGAGCTGCACTGTTTTTTTGATATCTCGAAAGAGTCATGCACGAAGTGCCTGGCCTAGCGACAGATTCGGTTTGGGTTGGGCCGTGTAGCATGGTATATTACACTGAGGAAAGAAACAAAATCACTGCACCGTGAACGGAACGAGGCCAATACCCCCTCTCAGCTACAAATAATAATATGACCCACAGATGCAATCATTTTTAAAGTTGGAATACCACGACGTTGAGTGACACTTTGACCGGCAAAGTTAATTGAATGAGCACGGCATGTCCTGCTGATAATATCTGGAACGCGGCTTAATGACTGGCAAGCGGCGCTGTCACGGTGTGGTTTTTCCCACGTTTCTATAGTGAAGGCCAGAGACTGAGACTCCGTTTACACTAGATCCAGAAAGGTGGATCAGACCCGGGTCTGATCCGGCAATGTGGAGTAACGGCTAGTGTAAACGCAAAAAAGCCGGATCAGACCCGGTTCAAGATCCGGCAACGTGTTTACTACTGCATAAATTACTGTAGTGACTGTCATTCTATCTTCAAAAAGCTGTTTACCGTAAAAATTTGCTGAGCATAGACTTACAATATTGATTAGCAGAACTAGCTTCCCATGCCATTTGTAATTACTTGTGGCTGATCCTGCTATTTTGGGCTAATCGAATGAAACTGCTTAGCAATATTTTCTGCTTTAAGTATACATTTTACGAACACGTTCCACGAGACCTCGGTCGTGCATAAACTGTCTCCACTAAATACTTAAATACCCTATCAAGGCGCGCACTCAAAATTCCGTACAAGCCGCTAAATTAAGCGCCTTGAGTCAAGGTTAGCAACAGACCTTCTCGCAATGACGTGATTACTATACATCAAACTTCTCACCCGTGTACTAGGGCTGAAACAAGGCTGAACGTTTGGACTAAGGTCTGTGTATAATATCGTAGCATGGCTGAGCTAGAACATCGTACTCAAATTCTGATGACAGGTTCGAATCCCGGTCGTAGCTATTGTGTTCTTGAGCAAGACACTTAACGTGTAATGCTTCTCATCAACCAGGAGTATATGGGGATACTGCGATGGTGGAGATTGTTGATGTGACTCTTTTATTAGCAACCTGTGCGCCAATTTGGCTACCGGTGCTGCACACTCCAAAGGAGTTGAGATGGTTTCAGGAATTCTGAAGGCCCAATGGACAGGGGTGCATGTAGTAATAATGAAATGCGCCGTGGCACGATGTTCGCGCCTAATAAAATATGCCTATAGCTCTTTATATCAGGCCCAGGCCAGCCCCATCCAGGCGGGGCCCAGTTTAGCCCAATCCAGGCCAGGCCTATGACATCCCCATCCAACCAAGGCCCAGCAGGGGATGGGACTAAGTCATATGCCTATTTTGTCACCGTATGAAGTATTTAGCCATTGTAAGTTTGAAATCAAGCTTTAGGCCTACCTGAACCCTTTGTTCGCGGCTTTGTGAGAAACACCAACTTGACCCGCCGTCTGTTGCTTAGGCGATCCTTCCACTGTGTCTGTGTCGCTCCTGTCCCCCGTTGACGTCGACAAGTCGCTCCTGAGACTCAACACCACGATGGCGGCCAAGAAGGCGAGTGGCAAGCAACGACGCCATCGTCTCCGGAGCCACCGTAACATGGTGGCTTTTTGTTTTGTTTACCTCAACATGTGGAGACGAGTGTCATCTGTAACGACAAGCTTGTGTGTCGGTGTTTTGTTGACAACTTCAACGCAGCTCATGGACTTCTTGGCTTGTTGAACAGTCTGTGGGGAAAACACAAGCACAACGTTGACAGTGAACATTTTAAATACGGTCCTTGCAGCGGCCACGATTCTGTGGAGACAAACCAGAAAAGACTAAATGAGTAAAGCACACCAAACCGATCACATTTTTGGTTCAGACATATAATTACATTAACAGAGCTCGCTGGTTGGCGTATTTACCTTTTGAGGTACAAAAACAGATGTAGACAAACCGCGTATCATTTTATGTACATTTCCGGCCGGAGCTCAGGCTTGCGATTCTGTGCAGGTAATACGTTGTGAAACTAAACTGTCACTGACCTAAAATCTCTGGAACCAAACCCTAAAATACCAGGTGGTTTAGTCCCACAGTGTTTCCTTTCATTGAGAATGTAGAATCCGTGGTCGAAATCAGGCTTGACATTGACAAATAATGTCAACTCAGAAGATATTTTAATCCGGTTCAACAAGGATGCCTCTACAAGATTGTCTGAAACACTTGCTTTTATCGCTGTTCAAACCAGGAACACGCAGATTTATGAATCATAACAGCACGCCCCATAGCTTCATGTTCACACAATCCCATACTTTGACCAAACCTCAGAGATCTCACAGACAGGTGTCCAGCGGCAGTGAGTAAGCCATGCTATTACAGTCCAAGGCAACTGAAATATCAAGTAGTATTAAGCATTAACCTTTTTGCCCGTGGCCCAATCACTTACACTCAGTGTCAAACGAAAGGTTCCGATCTCCAAACTGGTTTGAGACAAACGTTTTCTTTTCAATATCAGAGTTTACCACCCCCCCCCCCACACACCACCACCCAGCATGGGATTTCCAGCTTGTTATGAGTAAGCATCTCATACAGTTTTTACCGAAAAGGCACGTTGTAGGGTTTTTTTTCTCATCGCAATATCTTTATAGAGATGTTGAAGTAAGCAACACACAACTCTAACTTAAAGGTCAATCTTGTGAAAATCAGAAAATTCAGTTTGAAGACAGTGTGGATACAAGGCAATTGTATCTGTAGACATAGCACGGTGCACCGCTAAGAGCACTCCTTTGCTTAGCACAGGCGTTTTAGCTTAGCAGGAAAAGGTATATCCGTTCATAGAGACATGTACTTTACCTCGTTTCTGGTTGGTTTCCTACCCCCTTTTTTCCTGAGGACATTGACCCCTTGCACTGATGACGACATACGCGGCTGCTATCTGCCCATGGTCTGCCCATGGTCTGCCATTTTTAATCAAAATGCATGTATCGATATTGTGTGCGTCTAATTGCATGTGCCTCGTCTAAACATGTCCTTTCTCCATTCTAAAAGCGCACTGTAAAAGTTAATACGCGACCAGCCTCGTTCCGTGTGGTATGCGATCTCGCCGCGCCATCTTTTCCCACAATGCAGCGCTCGAAAGTTTTTACAAGCGTGCGGGCAGAACAGTCACTTTATTTGTTTTTTAGTACTTCCCTTCCAGGCGTTTGTGACGAGAGGTATCGGTACGGCGCGCTGCCCATAGCGAGGCTGACACACGAGGAATTTGACTTTAAAAAATGGCGCACAAGAAAGGGTTATCGTGTGATGACGTCAGGCTAATTGGGTCCGTCAATGCAATAACATAAATAGGGCCTATACATTTTTTTTTCTTGACTCATCAACTTCATGTTTTAGACTGAGCTTGTTGTTGAGGGCTTATGTTGATCACCTCAGTTGCTCAAATAGTTTATCAACAAAAAGCTATGTCAGCATTTTTTTTTTACGCAGTCTAGTTTGTTATAAATTAACTTCTTGATTGGCAGCACCGTACTTTACTCGCCGGGCACACGGGGATGTGCAGCGGCCACGCACGGCGGGGGTATCTTCGTTCACTGCGCTTCGCCACACCAGGGTCACTCTTGATGACCCCAACGCACACTGTGCGGCTGGAATTGGTCGAAGTAATGCCAAGATAAAGTGACACCAATAATACATAGCACGATACGGTCGATTGTATCCAGAAAAATCCTAAAGAATGTCACTTCTTGATTGTTGATAATATCTCTCACCTCGGTCATTTTTTTTCTGTTTTGCTACAGAGACATGTCATTGTGTTATATGGATGCTGAAGGATGTGCACAATAAAAAAGAATGAACATATAAAATATATTATATTAACGGATTTGTACACAAGGGTATATAGCTGGTCATGGTGGAAAACATCCCTGGGCATATTGTTGTTTGACACGCTATAGTTTTTGAGAAAATGAGTGAAATGACCTTTTAGACAAGACCCAATGTTGTCCACGTGCTGAGACTGGAATCCAGAATTTTCATGGCTGGTTGAAATTGAAAGCATAATTCCAACTCGTCCGGAATGGCGGAATGTCCACCAACATTTGTCCGACTGCTGCATATTGATCGTTACCCACGATGTGATTATAAATCAACTGGATGATGTTTGATACTCCATTGTCACAGCTTCCTTTGCAAGTCAGAAGCGATTGCACATAATTTGTTTTTCAGTTTCACAACTAAAATGTGGTAATATTCTTCATCAAATTACAAACCACGAGGGACCAATGTCCTGAGTTGTTTGGCTGACTGACACCGCCTCCATTTCCCAAAGTTTTTACAGTAGTACAGTCTAATCCGTGGTTCCATTAAAACTAAATGCAATTTGATAACCACAAAGGCACAGCAGAGTCCTAATAATTTGACACCAGAATCTTGATATGAACCAGAGAATTCATTGGCAGGCAATAATTTTATATCATAGGGAGAGGTGGTGGTCGTTTGAAGAACCAGGTTATAGGGTCAGGTTCATTAACTATAACCACTCCATAGAGGAATATAGTACTTCTTATCCTCTGGAATCTGTATTAGTCTGGTATCTGCAAACAAACGGGATATATCAATGATTGCAAGCGCCTAGACCTATACCACTTCTTATTTCACATTTCGTTCTTTTCAGAACCGCCATTCCAGCTCTTATTCTTTTTAGAACTGCAGCATCTTATTCCTATTACACGTATTAGAACCGAATAAAATACGTATTTCACCTATTTTAAAGTTCTTTTTAGAACCGCCCACTTCTTATTTCACCTCTGTACCTTTCAGAACCGCCACTCCCTAATTCACCATTGTTGCTCATTCAGAACCTCCACTTCTGGTTCATAAAAGATCTATCACTCCTAATCTCATCTCTGGTTCTGCCCAGAACCATCAGTTCTTCACATATGATGGTTCTCAATCTTCCCAGAACCGCCACTTTTTATCTCAGCTCTAGTTCTTCAAAAATAAAACACTTTTCATCTGTCCTAAGAACCAGAGCATTTCTCATCTTATTTTTAATACCGCACTTTCCACCATGCAGAACTGACAGATCTTGTTTTCGACATTACATATACCGGGTAGCATTGGTGTCAAAATAACGTCAAAATAATACGTGCAGACATACGCTTAACAAGCGTAATTAAAATTCAAATCAAATAGCATTCCCAAAAATGACTTATTCTGTGCCACAATCTGTTAAATTATTTGATGACAACTGTTTATTTGACATTTTCAAGGACATAGCTGTTTCCGCAGAGCTGAATCCAGAGGCCTCACACTTTAACCTAAAACGTCAAGTGTAATATTTTCCATACGGGTGTAGATCTGGTGTCAATCGCGTCACCGGATGCCCGGACCGATCGCAGAGAGCCCAACCCACGGCCTGGTGCTGTCAGGCCAAGCAGGCCCACAGCCCAAGGTCGAAGCGTTGACACGCACGGTGATAATGTATCCCCGATGACTGAAAGATGTTGTTGAATCCCAAGCAGCATGGTTGTGCCCATCAATTTTGACTTGATTGTATAATTCCAGTAAACGAGAACAGCACACTGATGAAAGTTGCTATATTGTGGAGTTTTTAACTGTGGTAGTTTTGTTAATTTGGCACAGGACCTAACAGGGATGAAATGTTAAAGATGAGGATAATCAACATCGTTGTTTAATTTTCTAGTCTGACAGGTTACTGCACTGTTTATCGGCCATCTCTCTGAAACGAAGTCATATTTGAGAAATCTGTCTCTGAAAACCTAAAGAAACGCAACAGTTGATTTCGGTTGCAACCAAAATTTAGGACATTGTGTTCACATGTTGAAAATTGTGCATGTTTGTTTTTTCTGCACTACTTTATCTTGACTCGGACAACGCACAAAGCCCAAACGTGCACAGGTTTGTAGTTGTATGAACGGTTGATCACACAAAACATGAATACTGTCTGCGCAAATTTTGCAAGCTATACCAATCTTGTCCAACACCTTTAATCTATAAGTTGTCATTTTAACATTATATGGCTCTTCGTGAAAACGGTGGCGAACATGGCCAAATTGTACAAATGCAAATGTGGAGCTTTCTCCCGCCAGAAAATGCCCTGGAATTTGCAATGTCACTCCTAAACAAGGTGAAATGGCGGTCCAAAGAAAGGTCACAAATGGACCTTCCATTCACAACGAAATAACAAAATTGACACAAGATTACAAACGAAGCCGCCAGTTGAACACACTTACATCTTGTTACGCGCCGTTTTTAATGTGACTTATTGTGAAATCTGTAACGTAAATCCCAGGCCTACTCGAATATCCCATCCGACCTACTGAAACCATTCCGCCACAAATCATACAACCCAACTTCAACCTTGGACCTTCAAAGTGAACTTATCTCACACTGTACCCAGACCACCCTGCTGCGAAAATAAAAACCTCATCTTCTAAACCGATATGTTCCTATTACTGACCAATAAACTAGCCTGCTTGAAGCCCCGAGCTCGTGCCCAGGTGGAAAGCTTACCCATTTACACCAGCATCGTCCCAGTATGAACCGTTGCCATAATTCCTTGACAGCCCTCTCATCACCAATAATGCAAGTTCAGGACTACCCGTAACGGTGTCACAGCTTCCCAACGTGTGTATGTCAACCACCTCATGTATACGGGAATGTTCCATACACAAAGGGAAATATTCAGCTTAAAGGTGCACTTTGCTTTTAGAGTTGGCGCTTTGGGCTTTAAAAAGCGTTAGTTTTGAAATAAATATAGGTTGGAAAGACATTTTAAAACGGAAGTAGAATATAATGGTTCACACAAATATCCCTTGAAGTTATGTAGTTTTCGTTACATTACACGACAAAATACGGTCCGCCATTTTGCAAGACCAAAGTGTTGACTCCGTTGGACCGAGTGTTGCTGCTTGTATTTCAAGATGCAAATTTATAGTTATTAATCATTGAACAACACACCGTATGTGTTTCAGTGGATGAACTACCATACTCTCAAAATTTTACTAGTTTGTTGTCTCTTAAATTATGGAAAGGCTGGCGGGATTTCTTGAGACGACAAGCAGTAACTGCCCCTAGCTGGTTAGTCACTATGTGAAAAAGTTATGGACGCCGATTAAAAATCTGGCAACAAAGCCGAACCTTCTCCACCACGGCTATAAGAAAAAGAAAGAAAACAGTTTACACCGATGACAAAGTTTTCACGAAAACCCATGATTCATTTCCTCCGTTCTTTTCAACTTCTTTGGAGAACAAAAATGTTCAATTCCAGACAAGTAAATCCTCCCCCAAAACAAGTCTTGTTTTCCAACCGTGTATAATGAAATCAGGAAGTACAATGTAGTAAAAAACACTCACGCGTAACTACTTATTCGCACTACTAAAGTTATCGATCACGCAGAGCTGGCGCATTACTTACATTCTGTTGAAGCAGACAACGAAATGTGAAATGTACCATCAAAAATTCATGTCAGATGAGATAACAGCCAAAAGTAGTTGTATTCAGATATGCTCGGAGTCTTCCGGAGAGTCTTGGGTCACCGTGACAGACGCCTGGGGATCAACCCAGCCGGGCAACAGCCCGGGACTCGAAAACGGCCCGTGATTGCTATCCCCAAGTCGTATCGAGGAGGCTTTCCCCCATGGCCGTACCATCCATCCTGCAGTCAAGTTCGGCCTGTGGGAGCTGACGCTTCACCATCACTTCAGCTATATACACGATGCTAACCATTGAAACATTCCAACCATCCCATCGATTTTGCACATTCAAATCGCACCTGCACAAAATTACAGCACGAACCGTCGAAACCAGGCCACGAGGTCAACCCGTCCCTGAACTAAATCAACTCAAGAAATGAAATTCTTCCCAGCTTCTTCCTTGACAAATTAAACATGCACCACTTATAGTTTCCGTTCAAGAGACGTGTTTGGCATAAATGTTACCGACACTGGCTGTGTACACTGGGAATGAAACTGACGCCCCTGCCTTGGCTTTTGAACTTTAAAGGATGACCTTTTAACACAAACACCATAATGCTCAGGGCTACCTCGAGCTTTTAAGGACCTCTTCAACGTCTGGGGCTCAGGTACATACGCGAGGAGAAAAAAAACCAAAACATTGAGTTACTTAAAATATAATTCTGTATTTTTCACGGGGAAAAACTTCATAAAAGTTTCACTAAGAAAGACTAAATGATCAGAACGAACTTTACAGAGTGTGCTAAACTGGGGTGCATACATCTGAAAATGTCACCTTAATTTCCGAATTTGTCCTTCACATCTGGGAGCCATTGATTCACATCGCAGTCAAACTGGCTTTCCGCCAAACGCAGGGCAGGCTGGAATGTCATCTGCGAGATTCCATGTTCAAGCACCGGTTCAAATATTAACCAATTTTCAACGTTTCAATCCTGCAACAGGTTTGTCGATTTAGAGTTTGAGAGAATTTGTTGATGGTTTAAAACAGAGTTTTCCGGAGTTTGGGTCCATCTTTCACGAGATTACGTGTGGCGAGATCAACAAACACAGACGCACAGCCCACGGGGCACAGGGGGCAACTGCATGCCCTCCCAAATTCAGGCAAATTGGGAAAATTTGGGGCACAACAAGAAGAAGGGAAAAATGGACAAACGAAGCAAAAGAGCCTTTATACTTGGTACTATAAATTGGTACCAGTGATTTTTATCTGTACCAAATTTCGGGCCCTCATTTCGGGCCCAATGTCAACCCCTCTACCCACTTCACCAAAGTGTCAGCCCCCCCCCCCATACGCCCATGTAAACAAATCATGACGAGGTTAAAGAAAGTGTAATACCTATAGTGCGTTCAGAAATATGAACATAAGTTGGCCCTGCAATTACTTTAGAAACATTTGAGTGGCATCGATGAATATAACACACAAGTATTTTACACAGCGGTTTTGGAAAAAAAACATTGTTTGAAAAAGAACTTGATTTACAGGGCCTACAATACAGTAAATCATACCAAAACTATTTAAAAAAACCTTTTACCATGAACATAAATCTGTCATGGATATAAAATTCCAAACAGCTATGTGCTCGAGACCGCACATGAGCCGTAATGGGCCAATAAATTCAACTGAGGAAATATGTGCATTCACTTTTACACTTGAAACATTTTTCAAGCACATAATAAATTTAACACCAACATAGTACAATGACAAGCACGCTGTGATTTGATGTAAAACACTTGGCTTTTCTAACAATGTATAACTGAGCGCTGCGTGCACGTGGCGCCGGTCTCCAAAAATGGTCTGGAAACGGGATATACAGCAATCACAGCCGCTTATCATTTTTCTAAAAATGTCCACCTCATTTTAAAATAGGATACACCTGCCTAAGCTCCTAGCTCTCAGGATTTAACCGTGTCCTGTTTGTTCTCTTGTCTGGGAAAGTGCACTTTGTTAAAGGGAACAGTACACCACTGGTTTTTGGAAGCGCGAGCTAATTTCGATTCAATAATTTTGAAGTAATTTTTCACGAAACTTAGGGGATCCATCTTAGTGAAAACAACTTTATATGAGGCGCCAAGTGTAAATTTATTATTTAACGCAATTATTTACAAATAAAT
>CM021529.1:17302311-17313913 GCA_010994315.2 Pisaster ochraceus
ATCCTACTCATGTACATGGTGTTACTGCAAACCTTACTAGATTGTATCTCCACAATGCAAAGTTTCAAATCATACTCATGTACACGGTGTTACCGCAAACATTACTATAGATTGTATATCCACAATGCAAAGTTTCAAATCCTATTCGTGTACCATTCAGTTTCTTCGAACATGAAAACTGTTTGACCGGAATAAGTAAATAAAATAAGTAATAAAAAAGCGGGGAAAAGTTTAAACTATCTTCACATTCATGTAACCAACGATTGCAAACAATGGTCACCGAGAGTTAATTTAGTTTCAATGGAATATACGCTGGTTTTAATACAATGCTTAGCACAGTGAACCCATTCTAGCCACCGGAACACGTCGAAAACAAAACTGCGCCAACTGGATGTTTTTTATGAATAATTTAGCCATTTCACATATTTTCTGCTCACGTGTGTCCTATTTATCGACACTTTGTTTGTTTGATTTGTGCAGACCCAATATTTTAGACGTTTGAACACAAATCTTATCGCCCAGTAAATGATCAGGAAAGAGTGTGTACATAATAATGTTGCGACTAATATTTACCCATTTTTGTGACAAAGTACAAATTTCGGTTATTCAACTATTTGATTTTCATCGAATTGTTTGTATAACAGTCCAACTTATACAGGCTATTATAAAAACATGAACAACCTGTCAAAGTGTAGGGGCCTATACCCGTATGCCGTTCACTGAAGGGAATTGTTCACGCACGGAGGCGGCGAGCAAAATGACGGCATCGGTCCCGGCTACGCGAGCCGATATGTCTCGAAATGTCCCAATATTTGTTTTCTTTCATCAAAACACATTCACGTGTACTTCATTTCCTTAGCTGGCCAATATACCTTCATACATTTCATAATTTAAGTTGTCAGAAATCGCATTATTCACAACTACACATTATTAAACCTTTCAATGTGCACATTAACAAGAACTTATTGAGTTCCATTTGAAAGAAAACAAAATCAAAATTTCGTTCAGAATAACTTTTCTAAAATACTAACCTCCGTGCAGACTAATATTGTTTTCTTTAAGACCCTGCAAAGAATGCTTACATACTTGTCTTAACCACATCGTACACATTAGTCAGATCATAATGCTATGATATCCTAAGCTGAACCATGCCACACGTACTTGGGGTGTCAATGGGACAGTGATTTTGTTAGAAGGAGGAAGGACAAAACTCTGCCAGCATCCTTCTGTCCTTTGCCAGCATGTCAATTGTCAATTGTTAGGTGAAATCAAATTATAAAACTTACTTAGTTAAGCAAATACGATTAAAATAACCCAGGCAATACCTGGACATGTAAACAACACTTTTAAAAACAAAACAAACCCTCTTAGCCCCGCCTGCGGGCGACATAATTAGTTATTATAGCCAATGGAAAAAAACTTGTCATCCTGGGCTGACAACGTCATACGACAGGGACGTTGCAACCAAACAGCTCCCGCACTGCAAGGCTTTAATTTTGTTTTTTATTTAATTGCATCAAAAGTACAAAAAAAATTGCGCATATCGTTGATACCAACTCCCTTTCTACTTGCGGATTGCCCTCCATAGGTTTAGTGTCCAATGCCAAATGTTGCTCAGTCTGGACGCACACCGAGTCTGCCTCCAAGACCATAGAACACGCAACCTTACGGGTCGGGTTTGTGGGGGTCCTGCTATTGTTGTTCTAGTGTCCTCTTTTCTATAGAAATCTTCTGTGGGGGGTCCAAGTTGAACAAAAGACAAACTTTCAGGGTACTATTGTTCTCTTGTGTAAAGTACCGTACCCCACAACGGCCCATGCTTAAGTCCACAGCCCATGTTTGGCAGCGTTAAAAACAGAAAGCACTTAACACTGGAGATGTTTTCTCATTCTGTATATAATCACAAGTTTCTTTTCAACATCAACAACAGCAACAGCAACTACAACTATAAAAACAACAACAACAACAAACAAACAAACAAACAAACACCCCAACACCCCAACAAACAAACAAAACAACATAAACAACATCCGGCAAATGGACGAATGGATTTAGTTGAAGCCTTCGTTTTATTTATTTTTTACCGAAGAATACTCAATACGTTATTCTTACGATTGTCAACCGGGAAAATGTTGCTCCCACCCAATCTATCTCAGCTTGCACCGGTTGCAAGTACACACCGAACTGGACGGGCTTGAAAAGGTGTGAGGCATTTACGTGAGTTTTATTGCATTTTGTCGCAATTTCAAGATAAACGAGCCGGTATTTTAGAGGAGCCTTTTCCCATACCCAGAACCTTCCAAGTCATCATTGACCTCGGTCCGGGTCCCGTGGGACCTTATACCCATTTTGGAGTCAATATGATCCCCCGAATCTGCGTCAAATTGACCCAGAAATGGATCCAACTGACGCAGAATTCGAGTTAAAATGCCCTTTTTAAAATCACTTTCCGGCTCAGACTGGACCCCAAAACGGGTCAGGCCCGAGACCTGGAATCCCAGGCGTTTTTAGAGTGCATAGTGGTTCCCAACACACAGCACCACAGTTATAGACTTTATAGACTTGGGCAAGTTCGATCCTAGCGACCATTTGTCAACCACTAGTCAATGTTCCATGGTTACCTATGCATGAATCCTTGGTATCAGGCAAAATCGCCCAATGGTCGAAAATAGTCAACTATAGTCCCTTGATCGAACTTGCTCACAGTTATAGACTTTATAGACTTGGGCAAGTTCGATCAGCGACCATTTGTCAACCACTAGTCAATGTTCCATGGTTAACCTATGCATGAAATACATCCTGGGTACCAGGCAAAATCGCCCAATGGTCGACAATAGTCAACTTTAGTCCCTTGATCGAACTTGCTCCTTTATGCATTGACGTCATCAAGCCGCCATCTTAGGGGATTAATGACGTTTCATTCATAAATGGGAAAACCATAGAGATTCTATTTTAAACTCTATGTGGGAAAAGCACATCCATGCGCGGGGCGTACACAATGTACGAATGAGCGTCATTCTTTTGACTTCTAGAAGCCGAAGGCGCCCAACTCAAATGACGTCATGTGCATAAGGTCTATTGTTTGCCGCCATTTTATGCCGAGGGAAGGGATTTCGGGACAATGAGGCCGATTGCATTAGACTGGGAGGTAGAAATGAAAGGCGATTTTTTTTTTTACTGTATCAGTGAACATGCGGATCTTGAACCCGTTACAGAGTGTTGTCGTTGTAGCAGCGTTCGTTCCCTGCATGTTTTACTTTCTCTCCCTGAATTAATTTCATCTAAAAGTTTATAGTCAAACTGAAAAGCACCTATGACAAAACTGTTCCTGCATTGTCATCAATGGGAGTGACTTTCGATCTAAGATGATTAACCTTTTTGCCTAAGTTTTAAAAACAGCAGCATTTTCTCTTAACAGTGGTCCAGTTGCCAAATGCCAGTCAACGCCTGTAGACCCCACCCAGTCAATATCACTCCATCCAAGTGATCCGGCTGGCTAGTTCAGTGTTGAAAAGTATCCCATACAAAATGAAACATGGACCAGTGTAATAACTGGTAGACAAATGCTGTTAATAATAAATTAGTGAACTGGCAAGCTAGCTGCTCCCGTTGGCCGGTCACTGAACAAGTAGAGGGCAAACCCCGACCAGTAGTTTACAGTTATCTTAGATCCCCTTATCTGCCAAATGACGTTCAATGCTCCAACTCCAATGGGAAAGTAATGTTCACACCGAAATAGTAGTTGTTTCCAATAACGGGTGCAAAACGTAAGTTACAATGCTGCCCTCTTTCGGCTTTCCAGGTTGTCTTTTTGTTAGTTTGATGATTTTGAACTAGTCATAATTACACAATTAATAATAATAATAATAATAATATCTGGTATTTGTATAGCGCCTACTGCAGGCCAGCCTCTAAGCGCTTAACATTCAGTATTTCCTGCAAGGTATTTTGGGGCTACGTTTTGAAGTATGAGACCTACTCCTTTACATAGCACCGTGTAATGGTTTACAAGGTGCTGTGGCGCAATATTTAACAATAATTAACAACATTATTGTAGCTTAATTAATATTGATATTTTCCTCAACCCAGCTCTGTACACTCCACCCAACTCTCGGGTCAAAATTGACCCGGTTTCGAATCCTAGGGAGGCCTGACCCATTTATGGGTCATAACGACCCGGAAACTGTGTCAAAGTGACGCAGAAATGCGTCAAACGTAAAAACTGAGCTAAAATCCTACCTTTTTTTAAAACCAGTTTCCGGGTCAGAGCCTCTAGAACATGGAGTGTAAACCAGAGAATCGTAGCCACGATTTGACAGCCAAGTAACGTATTGCCTTTTTTTCTATGTTTGAAGTTTCAGCTTCGGAGCACAAGTTGGAATTGTGCCAAGACGCATTTAATATGCGCCAAGCCCGGGACTTTACTTACAAACATTATCATAAATACCTGAAACAACCCAACTATAGGCCCCTGATGGCTCAAACGTTTTGTTTTGCTTCGGTGGGTTTTTGTTTGTTTGTTTGTTTGTTGGGGTGTGGGGTGTTTTGCTTTGTTGTGTTTTGTTTTGTTTTGGTTCTGTGTTTGTGGTTTGTGTTTGTTTGTTGTTGTTGTTATGTTTTGGGGGTTTGGGGTGGGTTTTCTTTCTTTCTTCTTCTTTGGTTTTTTGGGGTAAGGGCAATCCTTGTTTTGTTACATTTTAAAACAAAAACTAATTTTGTTAGGTAAAAACAAAACTGAAGTTTAAAGAAAAATTTGAATGGAAAATCAAATCTTTCATGACGTTTAGTTTTTGGGGGGATCATCAAAACTGAGCTACAACAGATCTATGGCAATTTGCTTTTCATTTAATTATTTATTTACTTATTGTTGTTATTAATTTATTTTTTAAATTTTATAACAACTCACAACCGATGTAACTGAGGTGCATTGTTTCCCAAATCAAAAGGTTGAAATGCACCAACAGGTTGATGTGAAAGTGGGCTCACAGTACAGAGCCTTTTCGAAACCACGACTTGAGCTTGAGCTTAGGCTCCAGCAGTTTATTGGGAAAAGTGCGATTTCACTACGGGGCTTCAAACAGGCTGACGGAGCCTCAGCCAGAGCCCAAGCCCAAGCCCAAGCCGCTTGGTTTCGAAAGGGGCCAGGGAGCCTGTCGTGTCTGATGAACCAATTGCTCGTTTCATAAATCGACTCGTGCGCGTGCGCATCACACTGCTGAGATATAATCGGATACGACCATGGGTGAGTTTGGGGTGAAAGCTGCAATTAACATTTTTGTATCCCATTACACCATCTTAACTATTTCCCTCTCAGAAAAAAGAAACCCTAGAATTTAGTATGCATAAAGGACTTATTTGATTTCGTAGTGACCTCAGAAAATGAATGATTTTTTTGACAGAGCTAATTACACATGTAAGAATAATATGATGGCAGTTTTTCAATGATTTTGCAGGTTGCATAGATTTTTGAGATAAATGAGTCGGAGGTGACTTTGCATCCCTGGGCGGCTTTTGTAACTACATGTATGCGCATCATTTTTGTTTTGTACATAGGTTCGGAGAATCTCTGCGTGATACAACTTGTAAGATTTCTAGAAAATATTGTTGAGGGGTTTGCAATTCGATATGTTTATTAACAAAGAAAGTAGTTCTTGTTTGCAATTTGGTTTGTTCTATTTTAGACATTTTATGTGGGGTGGGGGAGGTAGGGGAAAATACAAAAAGGTATCCGTTATAATGATTGGTCGGCTCAAGCTGGGCTCTACAGCTGGTTGCAGTAAAGAATGAAAGCAACATTAATAAATGTAAACTTACTTTGCTCCTTGCCTCTCCCGCATCCCGTCCAACCATGTTTTATTTCACAATCCTTATCCATCCAGCGAGCAAGCAGATCTCTCCAGGGAAGGTTCCGGTTGGCTAATCTTTGGGGGAAAGTAGGGGGAAAATTGGCTCACTTTCGCTCAGCATTCTCGCAAGAGGGGTATCGGTGGAATGGGCCAGCGTTTACCCGAGGATGCATACAGCGAGACTCTAGCGCGAGCGCTGCCCTCCCAAACGCCGCCCGAAGTCTTTAGCCGGGGTTTAAAAATAGCCTGGCCGTGGTTAAAAATAGTAACCATCAAGCCTTCGTTGCTACGGAGAAATGGAGAGCGTGTGCAAGGGAGGAGATTGCCCATACAAGCTCATTTCTTATGCCGGGGAGAGAAAAAAAATCGTCCGTGAATAATGTCGAATGATAGGCATGGTCATTGTGGATCCACAGGCCGTGTATCTGCGTGTTTTACGCGGTAGTGCATTACATTCTGTCTCCCCCATCATACCGATCTGCCCCGTCGTACCGCGTGCCTTGCACGGGGATAATTGTGCCATCGTATAGTCTGATATTTTAGTTACAAAATGTCCACGGGAATGTCACCGATGTTTGGCAAGGATGGACCCTCCCCCTCCTTCCGTTCGCCTCCAGGAATGCTTAGAGGGAAATGCTAACGCCTTCTAAAAATGTTAGGGGATTCTGTACCTTTGGTACCAATCGCCGGTTTTTACTCCCGATTGTACATGTATTTTTAGACGCGATTGTCCGAATTTGTGTTCTCTGTGGAGCGGAAGATGCATATTGCTGTATCGTCCAATTCGTGTTCTCTCCGATGGGAACACCGTCGTCTTTCCGTTCACATTTCGTAGTCTTTTTTAAAAGGATGAGTGAAGCTACTAAAACAAAAACCCAATCACACGCTGGATTAGTTTGCGTGGTAAGATAAGTCTGCACAATTAAACCACAGCTGGCAACACGGAATACGGTTGGAAAAAATTACAGTTGAGTAACATTTAAACAACTTTGTGTTATTTGAAAAGACTTATAACATTAAATTGGGACTTACAGCTGTTTGTTGTTTTGAGTTTTATATGCCATAAATTACACGTATCGTCGCTTTTCTTCCAGGAAAAAACTGTTCGTTTAATGCAGTTGCATTTATTGGCATTTCACAGTTTTCAAATCGCAACATGAATACGCAGAACAATGTGTCAGCCTACACAGTCAATGTAAACTAGTTATTCTGTGTGGTCAAAGACATTTTTTGGTCGGAGTCTGTTTGCGTTAAAATGGCGGCTTGTCTCGTCGTTTCTCTCAACGTCTTCGGAAATTTGTGAACACAGCAGTCCTTACTCTCTTTAGTTATATTGAAAGGGTGGTAAAGTGAATGGTCTTGTATAACCAAAACTGGCTCAACTCCAAAACGCACATTCTGCAAAACTGAAGTCCAGTTGCAAGAACTTGAACTTGATGCAGCCAGCAGTCTCGATCGATTGTGTGTGTGTTAATGGTGCATGGAAAAAAGCACCGACGATTTTAAGAACTGCCGGCCAATTCCAGTCACTTGTTTTAGTCGCTGTGCACTTTAAAGAGAGCAAATTCGTTCCACAATTAATCTCTTCCAGGACGAGAATGTTGTTACAAACTTTGAACTTTCAACTTTGAGCCACTTTAATTTTCAGAAGACATAGCTTAAAAGGGTTTTTTTCTTCTGACGAGTAGGATTTGAAACTTTGCATTGGTAGACATTCTGTTTATAGGGTATAAGGATTGTAGAAACACCCAACGATGACATTATTAGAGAAGAGAATTACATCAACCGGTTCTTCTCAAAACCACCACACAGTTCATATTAAGAGAGATTACCTTGCATATGGCGTGTACTGGGTTGCATTTGTCTGACAAGGGCAAAATATCAGTTCTCGCTTTTAAATAAGTGCCGTGAAAATCCATTTGATGGCCTAATTTGAAGGCTTAAGCGTGGTCACTCTCGTCATCTGGAAGGTTGTCTTTTTTTAAAGAAACGTGTGCTTTGGTTCTTAAAAAAAAAAAAAACTATTTCACTGACCGCACGAACATTCACGCATCAAAACGGTTTCCTGAAACGGTCTTTGCCCTGCTTGCCCACCGTGTCTAGACGACTGCTGACACCGTATCTTGTATAGTTTAAAGGGACGCTTTGTCTTCTTCCGATTCGGCGCTTTGGGTTATATAAGGCGTGTTACGAAATTGATACAGTTGGAAAGATATTTTAAACATAATAGACCTATAATGATTCAGTAAAAGATCCCTCAAATTTGTGTGGTTTTCCTTTTACTTCGAACACGGTCCGCCATTTTGTGGAGTCAAAAATGTGATTCTATAAAAATGGTGGATCGTGCACGTTCACGAAGTATAAAAGGAAAACCACAACATTTCAAGGAATGTTTAACGGCGTCATTATTTTCATGGCAAACGCTTATAGCCCAAAGCGCTGTATCCGAAGGCAATGTGTCCCTTTTACAATTTTTTTATATACAGGAAATACGGTTACATCAAAGTCAAAAACCTATTTCAATGTGCAAGTTATAACATGTTTTTTCCAAAACCGCAAATTCGTACATCAAGGACGGTTTTCAAAGATGAGGACCAGTAACATAATTTTTCATTACTTGTCTGTGGCTTTGTGCTTTTTTCATACTTCCCAGTATGAAACATTGTGTCTGTTAATTCCACCGAACAAAAGATCACCGTCTGGCATTTGATTGCAAAAGGTTTCGATATTTTGTTTAAAAAGGTCCTTTCCATAAACATATTTATAGTTAGCTTGTCATTATGAAGGCACTCTAAAGCCGCTTATAAAGCCCGCCCTCTGCTGTTAATGCTTCCCAGTCCTGCCCGTTCACACGATTGCTGTTTAGTTTGTGCATGGAAGAGGGAAATTTCTATTCGAGAAAGTTTACCCCTGAAACTGAATACCTTTAGTTGCTAAGCAAAAACAATACAGGGAACCGGTCACATAATACACTTGTACGTGCTTTTGGTTTGTAATCCCTTTCTGCTTAGTAGATTGGGCCCCCATGTTGTGATCGAGTTTTGTTGCTTGTGAATTTTGTATCACTGTAAACTACCTGCCTGGATTTACACGGAGGCCACGGAGGCAATGGCCTCTGTTGCCCCGGGTTTTAGCCTTGGTGCCCCATCAAAAAATTCCAACAGACTTTATAATTTTCCAAAAGGAAAAGCACTTCCTAAAGTGACATTGGCATTGCTCTTTCAAAGATGAAATCCCAGTAATGAAACTGGACAGCGGGACGGATTTTAAACGCTTCTGAAAACCAACGATCAGACAGCAAAGCACACTGAAACAAGTTGAGTTTCGTGTACGCGTACATTTTTGTAAATTTCTGCGTAGTTTCAATTCGTAAGCATTTTGTGTTATCAGGCTTGGAGGCATATTCAATAAATTAGATTTAAATTTCTTAGATCATGGGAGAAAACCCAACAACAACTGTTAAAATCAGTTATGAACTTGCAACACCCGCTTCCAACAAAGTTCAAATATTTTTGTTTGATATAATGCACTAGGGTTAGGTTGCTTGAAGAAGAAGTATGCGACGTCCGGGCTGCCGGGCCCAATTTTACGGGGCTACTTACCGGGAATTATGCGCTTACGGCCCGTAGAGTCTCACCCCTTTCTTGGCACCGTTACGGCAGATTTAGTCCATGAAATTATGCCAAAGTAAAGTTATAATCCCCAAATAATATTAACTGAGTGCATCCATATTTAAAATGTATGATTACCAAGTAGGTTCCTTTAGTACAAGGCTACAACAAACATCAACTAATAATTTTATTCTTAGAATTTTACCCAATGATGAAATGGGACTCAGCCTGTAATTAGCAAACTTTGTTACAACTCAATTCTACGTTTTAAGCGACACTTACAAACTTGTAAATAATCATCGTTGTTATGTTGCATTCTGTCTGAAAGCAGAATTAGGGTCACATTTATTTGTGTTATTCTCGACCCAACGATTAGGCGTTTATCTCGTGAAACAAAAGCCCCCCCCCACAAAAAAAAAAAAAAAAAAAATGATCATCATATCAATAATTGTAAATAATAATAATAACAATAATGTTTTTATTTTTTAAATTAAGGTCAAAGTAATTTTGCTTTCTAAATACCGTCTCAAAATGGTCAAGGTTGTAAATTTCTTACCATTGGATAAAAATAATGAAATTATGAAGATGATCATAACTTGTGAAAAGGTTTGATCGTCTTTCGAAAAAAGGCACTTATGAAAAATGTCTTGGATGTCATTTCCGAACCTAGTTTCGAGACCAGAAATTCTGAACGGATCAAGACCGATGACACTGAGTAAGCCTTGGAATAACAAAAAATAAATACAAAAGTAAAACAACACAAATAATACTGGCGTGCATCAAGAATCGATACTAAAAGCTGTTAAAACAAATTTATTTCCATTGTTTAATGTAACCGAAAACCGGTTTCGTAAAGTAGAAATTTATTGCAATGACGCCGACTAACGGAAAAATTAGAGTCGTCGCTAAAGTAATTGCGAAGGTAACTTTGAAGAACCAAACAGCGGATCATTGGGCAATGAAATTGTACATAATGTTAATGTATTTTGTTTTCGATGGCAACGAAGAGGGCGTCGTCTGCTACCCAGTCGTCTGCTATTAATTGGTCTGCGCCTGCGCACATATGATTAAACCTCATTTCCGCGCAGGACCATACTCTGAACGTAGGTGCACAGTCTATGCGTAAACCGCGCCCAGTACATGCTATATACAGCATGCACGATATGCAAGCACTGCCTGACGTGTACGCGTTGTTGCTATCACGTTAGTAATAAAAAAAAATCCCCATAGTGAATGTATACATGTATGTATAAACCACTGCCGTACTATGGAGTGATTTTTACTGATGGTTGGCCAAACAAGACCTCAAAATCCCCTAATTTGGAACGTTTTTTCGCCAAGGAATTGCACTGGGACCGGTAGAGGAGCAACCTGGGACGTCGTGGCGACGAGCAAGGGGGGTTCTGGCGGTGCTGGATCCGGCATTTTCTCGGGTGGAGACGGTTTTGTTTTGTGTTGGTGTGGGGAGCGCCGAATCTTCTGACTGTTGCAGTGAGAGAAGAGACGGACAGCCCGTCCGTGTGTGTGTGTACACCGTTTGGCTTGGCTCGAAAGCCATTGCGAGAGAATTTTTAATTTCCACACCCGGTGAATAATAAATAATAATAAAAACAGACACACAAGAGTTGATGTTGTGATGGGGTGTTTCGGAAATGGGATGTCTAGTGAAGAGATCGACGAAGAAAGGAGGAGGAAAGATGCAAATAAGAAGATTGAGAAGCAACTCCAAAAGGACAAACAAATCTACCGTGCAACGCATCGGTTACTCCTGCTGGGTCAGTAATCTCTCACAGTCTCAGAACGTTACAACATGTACATAAACAAGACCTCGTATATGAATGATGAGGAGGAAGAAATGGCCGAAGCAAAACCGATTGTCTTTTTTCTATTTTCTCATTGAAAAAAAAAAAATCTTTCTGTTTCTATGTTCACCCTCTTACCAACATGGTTTGCATAAAATATTATTATTACAAGTACAATTTTCAGCACCAAATATTCAAGGGGACTGAACATGATGAAATGTCACATTCAATTTGTTTATTATTTGTTTCCTATTCATTTACAAAAATACACCCGGAAAAATGTCCGTACCCTGCCACCACTTTTTCACTCATTTTTTACCCAAAGGAATATCTCATTTGAGTA
>CM021529.1:17314913-17342743 GCA_010994315.2 Pisaster ochraceus
TACAAGATGGCAACTTTCATAGCAACAAAAGGGTTATTCAATACGGTCTATTTGATTTAACGAATGTCTATGTATATTGTTTACAATGTTTACATTTGTGGACAAATACATACACAAATACAAAGTTGTGTGGTAATTGTGTGCAACCAAATGGGTTAAAACCAGTGCCCACAAAGCTGTTATTTAAAGCAGCAAATACTTTGCTAACTTGCAAATACTTTGTAACCTTTTTTTTGCTGAGCAATATTTGTCTAGGCTGAGCAAATATTTTGTGCTGAACAGCTACATAAAATTGTGCAATTATGTTTATATATTGCGAGAAGGGATACATACTTAATTTATTAAGTATCGTAAAAATTTGGGCAAACTAAAAACATGCTGGTTTGTTTATTTATGGTTTAATATCCCCCATTACCTTGGTTTACTTTTAGAATGGTTCTGACGACAACAATTTATCTGTTCATGAAATCTATAATATGCAGTGAAAACATGGTAAATACATCAGATCTTATAAGAAGTAAAGCTTGACTTGCAATGTGTAGTAAATATACAGGTTGTACGCACTCAAACTTATCAAAGCACGGTCTTTGAAAATGTGCTCAATTTTAAAAATACATTTTTCAGGTTGTTTTTTTAAAGGAAGGCTGCTAATATTACACAAATGCACCCATCCCCAACACCAGTGGTGTCCCATACCATCGCTAAGTGATAACTTTTGATAAATTGATATTAAACTAGAAGACAAAATTGAACCTCTTGGCTTTTAATTGATCAGCTATTAATTTCATGTAGAAAAATTAATAGTTAAAACATTTCATCATAATATTGATGCACCACCTTGTGTAAACAAAAACTAAAATTTTTTTTTTGGGGGGCAGCGTGTTAATGTTACGCACATTAATTATTATTTTCTTTAATAAAGATGACAGCACATCTGTGTAAGCATTTTTCAGGGTGACTGGTGATCTTACCTAACTGTACATTGATTAAATTACGTCATTCCAAATGATATTCCACTCTTTTAGATGGTTAATTCCATGATTTGAGCAACAGCTTTTCAAAACAATAGAATTTTTTTTATTTTTTATATATACAAAATTGTATGCAGAATTGACATGATTGCACTGTATTTGTCTTGTACCTCAAGCCGTCCAATGTCGAATAGTACTGCTTTTTCATTATCTCGCAAAGGGTCAGACTAATATGTGGTATTCCAGCCTCGGTTTTGGACGTTGATTTGAAGTGGAAGACTAAACCAAATGGCTTCATCATTTTCTGTTGCCAGGGCTCTTTTCATAATTTGTGAATTTTTATTTTGGGTCTAAGATTCTGTTATAATGTCACCTTCAGCATTAAGAGTGTGTGGTTTTTGTGTGTTTAAAATGTTTTTATTTTTAACAAATAAATGATATAAGCTGATTTTAGGGGTTTTATTCCAAAAAGAAGAAAAACACAACCTTGCAGGCACGTACATGAGGATTACGGACACCTTTTATAACAACAAGGCAGAAAGTCGGGAGGGGGGAGGGTGATACAAGTAAAGTTGTATACATTTTATACAACCTGGCAAAGGAAATTTAATTTTAATTTCAGTTTCAAAATTTGCAAAAATGATACATTCTTGTAATGGCCTTGCCCAGACTGGATATACTGCCGCCAATTGCCCCCATGCCCCTGGTCATTGCCTCGGTTATATTCCAATAGAAAATTTAATTTACCTGAGAAATGTACTGCCTTACTAAAACAACACATCAAGCCTACAAGCCATAAAACATGACCAAATATATCGTCAAGCACCATAATTAACACAATTTCTACTTGAATGTGGCAAAATCTTTTGCCAATCGCTTCTTGACAACTAAGCCAAGCTTGGCCAAACACAGCATAATCACTAGGATCTGAGGATAGCGGGAACAGACACAAAGGAGAATGGCAGCACCATTTGACACCCCCTACCCCCTATGCTCTACCAATGGATCATACATGTACATTTACATTCCAAATTAACCTTGGCATAACTGGAATAAATTATGAGGTTAAAAAAAAAGGGGGTAAAAATTAAGACGAAAAAAGAAGTATTACAATTGCTAAGTCAGGCGTCATGTACAGTGAAAAAAAATGGCTTTCCTGGTTGCACTTTTACACAATTTTCTGTAAGTTACAGATAAAAACAGGAGGTCGGAATTTTTAAACAGGGCATTTCAAGATGCACCCAGACATCCCTCTGGCTGACACACTGTGATTAACATCGTGTACAAATACAGGAGTCTGAACAGTGCGTTCATGTTACCCTGTGCTAGTGTACTGAAGAACATGATGAGATGTGACCCGCTAATATAATAATATGTAAAGAACGGTGTAGATTGTAGAGTGAATAAACCTTAATTATGTAGTGGTGGGCATCGTTTTCTGGTTAGTTACACGTGGACGAAGGATGGACACATTTTTGGCGATCTAATTCAGAACCATGTTTGAGCCTTGGTGAGTGGTTAAAACAATTTTGGGAGTTTTGTTGCTCTTTGGATGACAGACACTCACTTTGTATGGTTGTTCTGATCAAAAGTGTATCCCATTTATGGATGAATAATTTGATTTAAAAACAACACACAAAAATATGTGAAATTTCTGACAAAGTGGTTTAGAATGGATCATAACAATCCAATTATGTTGACAATTTTTTTAATCAGTTTGTAAATGTAATAGCTAGGACTTTCTATTTTCTCAGCTTAAGCCTCATTGCATGATCGTAATAAAATAAATATTTTCAACATTTTGGAGGGTCAAATAATTTTACATCAGAAATATTTTTCTGGTCATGGGCACCAAAAAATACGCCCCAGACTATGTTAAATCTTCCAGCTTCAGTTTTGTCCTTGTGACCTTTCTTTTTTAAAACGTCACAGCTGTTCACTAGTTATACGCAAGTACCAAAAGCCTTTACAAGATGAACTTCCATTCCATGTACATGTACATGTATATTGTACAAAATAAAAGAATTATTTCTATTATTTTGTATGGCCTACCTTGTTGGCCAACTAACAGTCAGCTCCTTCAAAACAATTATCAGCATTCGATGATTAAAAAAACAACAACTTGTGTGTGAACACAACCGAAGGGTGTACATCATGTACCAACACCATGTGAAAAGAATGTGATCGTCATGTTTGAAGCATACATGGCATTAATTGTAAAGGATGTGCACAACATTGGTAGGACTGAAAGTATGTATATAAATATTTTTTTTTTACAGATTTACACGTAACTCTTGAGGTATAAAGAGAGTCATTCTGGGAAACTTCACTTGAAGTACTTTTGCTTGAAATGCTAATTTGTAGTTTGGGAAAACATTAGGTGGTTTTTTTTCCCCTTCACTATTATCTTGCATCTTCAGTGACCCATTGAGCTTAAACTTTTGTGTTACTTCGTGTGTTCTCACAAAGTGCAGACACCATTCTTGCCAATGACCAACGTTGCTCGTTTTCCTTTACAAAGATACAGGATTGGTAAATTTCAACCTAAATTAAACCAGTAGTAACAACCCTCCAGAGAAATATTTCCGTCAGAAAATCTAGTCAATAGCATTGTTGACCTCCAAAACACCGTTCCCTTTTTAGAAATATAATTGCTGCATTCTAAATAAATCGTGAACGTGCACAAAGACCCCGACACAACATTCAACCTTTTTTTTTTCCCCATCAAACATGACCTTTAAATTTACAGACAAATTCACATGTTTTTTGTTTCCTAGGTTCATGGAAAACGAGAGGATGTGAACATAATTCAGTTCACTATTTGAAATACCAATGATGTATTCTATTTAGTCTTTGTGATTAACAAGCTCATAAATTTCATGAGTCTTAGCCCATGTACGTTTTACGAAGTTGGTTTATTCTGAGGTCATTGGGCAGCATATTGTTGGTTCCCTGGACTTGCCTAGCCACATATGGTGATAGGGTTTTCTACCACTGCCCCCCCCCCCCCTTAACTGACTTTAGAAATACTGCTGTCTTGAATTCTTCCATTTGTAAGAAAAGTGTATTTGTTAAACTGCTCTCGCCTGGGAAATGACAAGATCAAAAAAGAGCTTTATCAAAGTATCAAAAGTGAAGAAAAAAAATGTTATGGTTTTACCCGGTTTTGTTGGGAAAAATGAGCTGCCATTTTTTATTATTTTTGTTGAAAGGCCAAACCAAAAAATTTTGCAATCTCTAGAATTGTAATGCAAGCGTCCTTTAAAATTCTTATGATTGACGCTGCCGTTGTTTTTTTATGACTAACCAACTGGTTATACAGCAGTTACAGGTTGAGACACTTCTGACTGGCACCCCTGAACAGTACTGACAAAAATATGGAGACAGCCAACATTAGGGCTACATAGCTCAGTTGGTAGAGCCCCGGCACGTTAATCCAGAGGTGGCAGGTTCAAATCCTTACTCTAGTCAATTTTTCTCTGTTCAACCCCAAATTTACCAACAAATATTAAAGGACAAATATATTTTGGAATCTGAGTAGTTTTCAATGAACACTCCATACAGTCATTCTGTGAAAATCTCATTGCGAATTTCTGTAGTTTTCTGAAAATTAAAGTTTCAGTGACGTCAAAGAGGGTTTCGCCAACTTTTTAAGTGTCTGATGGAAATATTTCTCTGAAGGATTGGTACTGGTCATTAACTTTCAGATTGAAACTTGTCTGTATTTTTTTTATAATGATGACAATTGATCTTGTACTTGATCTGTTATAAAGGTCCAATTAGGTTGTTGAAAGGTTCATTTATACGTGAAAACGAGCCCAAAACCCTAAAAATATCCGCCTGGGTTTTTGTTTTTTGGTTTAACTGTTCACTTTAACACATATTAGACAATACTTGTTATGTACACGTTGTCATGGAGATGACCTTGGCTGCATGCTGTGACAGAGCCAGTGATTGTCTTAGTCATACGTTAATTCATGTGTTGTTTAGAGAGACGGCATCCTGGATGTGAGAGGGAATAACTCATTCAAAGTCAATCGAGTCCCCGGTAATGTTTGAATACGCTCATACTGGAATGAATTCATCTTCTTCAAATTGGCCAGCGAATTGAAATTGGGGGTGTCAGTTTGTCACACACAAAATATGAAACACTGATTAAGTTCTGATGGCGGCGGGTATCTATGAAACAGTGAACTGCATCAGTGCTGCTGTTGTTGCACTGTTTTCTCTTACTTGATTCTTTGGTTTGGTTTTTGTTTTCAGGGTTCCCCTCCATGCATAAGCTGGCATATTGGGCTGATACGCAGAATGTTAGTGCCGATATATACGCAAATTGCGGCTGATGCACACAAAAACTAAATTGTTAATATTTGTTTTTGTTTATTTGTTTGTTTTCCTTCAGATCAAATTCACAAAAAACATCACGATAAAAGAAATGCTCCAGATTGCACAGTAGGTTTTTAAAACCGAAATAAACATTCTGAGGGCCTCGTTTCAATTCAGCTTGCTTCGGCCAAACTTCCAAATTTTGGGCCCAAAATGACCCACAGCTTTGAAAAATCCTGGGGAGGATTCTGTGTT
This sequence comes from Pisaster ochraceus, assembly GCA_010994315.2. NCBI lineage: Eukaryota > Metazoa > Echinodermata > Asteroidea > Forcipulatida > Asteriidae > Pisaster > Pisaster ochraceus. The sequence goes on from CM021529.1 coordinate 17,320,466, forward strand.
TTTTTAAGAACTCATCACGTTTAAAGTGAGGAAAATTTTTACAAACATTTATGGATGCACGCATCTACATACCTGATAACAAAAGTGCAGCATATAAAATAATGCAGTATGTACATAATACATTCCTGTGTTCTATTCTGTTCGACAAGTTTGTTACCTTTCTTCTTCATTTCCTATGTTTAATTTGCAATTATTATTGTTGTCCATCGAAATGTTTTCAGTTGGTCCGAATGGGAACACCAAGTTCTGACAAGTATTTAGTGAAGGTGAAATGTGTAACATGTAATTTAGTAACTCAAATACATGAACAATACCAGGGCCCAAATTTCACAGAGCTGGTAAAGCTCAAAAGAAGCTATTGCTAAGCGCAGCAAAATTATGCTACACCGGAAAATTGTTACCAGCCAAAATGCCATGTCACATGTACCACCTGTGACTGATGGTATCCTGCTCATTTCTGCTTAGCAGAAAACTGTTGAGTATCATTTGCCTCTGAAGCAGCTCTATGAAATTGAGCCTCGACGGACAAGTGTACAAAAAATCCAGCAGTTCACATTCATCAGCTTCACATGCTTAACCAAAACTTGATGAGAAGAAGAAACTGTAAAACAAGAACTGTATAAATAGTTTATGCGTGTTCTTAACATAATACTAGCTGAGGTAATTTCTCATTGCAAATGCATCAGATTTTTTATCCTTGGGTTTTTGTTTTACATTGCTCAATATCTCTGTATGCAAATATAGGTGCAGTGCCCAGAGTTAAATATGTAAGCAAACAATGGATGTGACATTTATGTAGCTTTTTAAAAAAAATTTATTTGTGTTTCAAAGTGATTACGATTGCCTGAATGTATGTGTTTTCAACTGAGTATATATAAAATGTAGAAAGTACATACGTATATAAAGCCCTTCGCTGTCTTTGATTTCAATATAATGAGCGGCATGACCCACAAGCAGATCAAGGCAAAGAACTTAGTGGTTCATGGAAAGCTTGATGAGGAAGCACCGATAGCTTCTTGTTCATCCCATTTTTATGGCCTCCACATGTACTTCCCACATGAACAACATGTATCCAGGGCTCAAATTTTACACTGGCTTCAGATTATAGCATAGGGCCAGTTAACTCGGGACTGGACAAGCCCGGCGGTCTTGTCTTTTTGTACAATAAAACAAAAATTATGTTCAATTGCTGACTTAGAGTTTGATAAAAAATCTTTCAATTCTGCTGAGTTATTGAAGTATACTTAACCGTAAAAATAATGAGATGATCTTCCGGTAGGGCTTGTTCAAATAAAAACAGTATGCAGGTCTGATGCTTCTTTTTTGTAAGGTCAAGGGCATCAAAGCTTTTTTCTCTTTGGTAAAGGGCACCTTTATTAGAAAAATTGTAAATTTGCTATTGGAACATTTCGAGGTTCACCGAAGCATCAGGCCTGCAGACAAATGACCAAGCTCTCTTCAGAGGTCAGAGGAAGAACAGGTTCTGGACGACAGCTCATTCATGAAATGAACCAAAACAAAGAGTCTGAACTGCGCTGGTCTTCTTAATCTACTACTGCTTCGGGTTGGGCTTGGGCTTTGGCTTTGGCTTTCTTTAGTTTATTCAAAAACTTGCGCTTTCCTTACGGGGCTTGAAACGGGCAGACAGAGCCCAAGCCAGAGCGGCGGTTTCAAAAAGGACTTAAGAAGTATCTTGGATCTGACGTGGACTTTTACAGGCCAAGAGTTCCCTGGCATCTACCTTCAGACAGGCCTTGCCTCACCTACCCATGGCCAGGTATTTATTTATAACAGGTGTACCAAGTGTGGTGGAGCCAATGTACCTCTGTCTTTCAATAAAGCCAAGGATACATGTTGACAGAACTTGGTCCCAAGCATGGATGCTTCTCAAGGAGTCTCAAGCGTTTAATATGCACTTGCAATGTCAACCCGCATGGTCATAGAATGGACTTCACAATGGAGGACATTCATTCTCACGGGGAGGTGCCGCTCCTTCTTTGGGCATGCCCACTGGCTTTCAGAGACCACACTCACACCAACCTCAAACTAAGCATCGATCACATCTGCGGGGAGCTCAACAAGGCCTAGACAGGATATGGTCAAGAAATCGCCCCTGAAGTATGTGGTATTGTACTTACACAATGTACATGAACTTGAGGCACACCTTCGGATAAAGGCAGGGCTTGCCTTAAACTTTTTTCAGTGACTAGGCAGGGGGACCAGTTAGCTTGTCATTTCACTAGTCCGCCAGCTTTTTCACTTGTCCATGTGTTATGGTCCCATTTCAACACTGTGGGACTTACAATTTGAAGCAATATTAATAATCAGTGATTTCAATGTGGCAGTGGGGGCTCAATTTAAACTAGCCAGCCAGACCAGTTGGACAAAATTGTGACTGGTCCTTCGATGTTTTAACTGGCATTTGGCCAGCTGACCCACTGTTAAGGGAGAACACTGAAAGGCACACACTCCTCTGGATCATACATTTTTCTCTTTGCGGCTGGATTGGCTGCATGGCTGAAAGTCATTTTGATCGGCGATGATGATTCCCAAATACAATCTACATGTAATTCGCCGTATTTTTGACCGTGTGAGGGCATGTGAGAACCAAATTTACACGATTCAAAACAAGCAAAATAAACTGTCTTTCATTATTATTATTATCACTTTGTTGGCCATTTCTAAATAATGCAGTCAAAATAAGATTAAAACTTTAATTGTGTTGCAAGGAAATTCGCCATTGAAAGTACCCCAAAATAGTCAATTGAGACTATAATTTATAAAGACATGGTACTGTTTTGTAAGAATTAGAAAAAAGGAAAAAGGTTACAATTGTTAATATACACATGTTTACGTATAAAGCTGACACCTAATGTTATATGGTAAAAAGTGGAAAATTGGTATATGTACGCATGTACCAAGCCTCCTGAAAAAGTTGTCTCCGATAATCATGGGGTTGTGTATAAAACATGAAACTAGGTTATGGCTTTCAAATCCATAAACATGTACATGTACAACAGATTTTCTGAAAGAGGTGACAATATTTGTGCTGGATCACCTCATGATTATGAAGCTGTTTCTGCTATACAGCATTATGTAAATTTGTACCCCCAATCATTTTATATGGAAGATGCACAATGCAGTGAGTGGTCTCTGTCAGCTCTGATTTTGAAGTTCAAGTTTTGTTTAATTTGTCTTTACTTTGATTTGTTTGTATTCAGAGAAAGAAGGAAGAAAATAGAAGATATAAGAAGGAATATCAGAGATGCAATCTTGGTGAGTACAATAATCTTGCTCTTCGTTGTACCCGGCATTCATTGTTAATATTGATGACTGATTTTCGCTGGTGGCATAATTGGATGAAAAGGGGCTCGCTAAGAAAAAATTCAAGTGGAAATTACAGTCTTAATTGGCCAGAAGTTCCCCCGAGAAGAAATGGTGCCACCCCCTTGTGCCTCCCCTAAATAGTTTTACCCTAGTTTCATCACTGCCTACATGTCTCTGCTGAATGTGGCATTTTGTGATTCTGTCCCATCAATTGCCCTGTCAAAGGAAAAAGCCAAAGCTGTCATTTTCAAGTTATTGAATTTCATTTGACACCAGTCAAGCATGGTTTAATACCGTCATACTAAAAGTACCTTTTAACTGTTGGTTACACAAATACGTAAATATGTGGGAGACGAATGTTGTCTGACGTACTTCAGGTACATTTATTCCATACCTTTGGTATAAATTTTGTTCATCTCTGACATGTCTGACAAGTAATCATTTGAAATGGGTTTCGCCCAACCTGAAAACATCACTTTTTCCATTCATAAATAGGAACAAAACGTGTTTGCTACTGTTCGCTTGAGTGAACAAGTTTTGCATTGTGCTATATACAGAGACTAAGACTTGACTTCCGTTTCGGGTTACTTGCAAACAATTGAGAATTTTCCCCACATTATCATTACACGATCGCACAACTTGGGTTTTCTAAACATTTTTAAATGAGCATCATCGTCCCAAGTTCTAATGTTGTTTCAATGTTAATTTTAACAAATTATTTGTACTTTATAAGTATCAAAATTGTATGTTTAATAAATTGCTTTGGGTGTTATTTTATTTCCGAGCATTTTGTATAAATACAATTGAAAAGAAGATTTTATTTCATAGAAAATTGTTAGCCTTTGTTCAAGTTTTCGCATGAGACTCAAGATTCTTTACCCATATATGGGGTCAAATGATTAGGATTGACCAGGATTTTGGAAAGTATTGAGCAATTTCTCACCCATGAAATAATCCATATGGCAATGTATGGTCTGCATCTGCAGATTCCTGTTTAAAAGCTTGGGCAGAGGTGTGAGGGTGGGGTTTTGGCACCTTAAAACCAGATTGCTCCTGGCACTGGTGGGGCGTGTTTAACCATATAAATCAGTCCACCTAGGAGAAGGGGAAACTCTGATTTCAAACCTGGGAGGTGAAGCTTGGCAGCCCACATAGGAGAAGGGAATCTGTGATTTCAAACCCTGGGAGGCGGGCCTCGGCAGACCACCTAGGAGAAGGAAAACCCTGATTTCAAATCCGAGTAGGCGGGGCTCGTAAGTCATGGAAGACTTCAGATTAACCAACCATCAGCTGCTGCCTTGCGGTGAAGGCCCAGGAATGTCAAAGGCTAAGGAACCAGCCCCTGAAAGAAAAGGGTGCTGAAGAAGTCGTCAAGAATGACGACACTAGAAATAGTACCAAGGTTAAAGCCTCTGCTCCTGCCAAGTTACCCATTTCCACTATGGGCCCACCCATAACGAATGATGGGCTGGTTTCAATGGTGAACAATGTGACCACGTCTTGGCTAGAAAAAAAGTGGCAAAACCTCATGAAGAAAGGTAGAGCATAGAACTCTTTTAAAAGCGTTGGTTCTGACCATAGGATCGTATCCTGTAGATGTCAAATCAGCTATGGAACAGAACAAATACCTTCACAAGATCCCATGGAGAATATGGATTGGAAACAGGTTGCTGGGAGTGTAAAACTTTGTGAAGACTATTCAGTTACTGTACACAACAGATTTCTCATGCGTGATTGACCAGATGGAAGATTCTGCCCACATCGACATCATTCAACATATGACATGAGAGCTACCAGCTCTCCCTGATTCTGCAGAAAGTTCCCTGAAAGTAACCCAATCTTTCCATGTTCTGATGAACAATTTTGACAATCTCCCTGATTATGGAAACTTTTTCCCTATTATGTTGAATGTAAACCTAGATATCTCCCTGATTGTTGGACAAAAACTGATTGCAAGATGCAATATATAATGTTGGCAGCTCTGTGGCATCCTGAGCTATATCATGTAGCACTCAAATTGTTACCTTAGAAAAGTAAGAAAAGAAACAACATCACTGAAAATGAGGAGGAGGAGTCAAATGCAAGAAAAGCTCTGAAATAACAATTGATAGAAACACATCATACTCGCCCTACCAGAGGATCCCATTTCAAAGTAAAAAATGCCAAGTCTGGTCTTGATGATGCATAAGCACTTGAAGAACAAGTATAGTTGAAAACAGAGGTAATAACAAATGCGCATATTTAGAACAGGCATGCGGCGACTTGGAATACACTCAGGGAACTGACCAATAAAGCTAAACCAATCATCAAGACCTAAGGAGTGGACACCGTGAATGTCTAGACCCTTGGTTTGCATATATTGACAATGTTCTTGGCAAACCTGAAGAGCCTGTCCATCTGAGCAACCCCTTCTACAACAACAAAGTTTCTGATCTGCTACTAGACCATTCACCAAGGGGTGAGCTACAATCCTATCTCAAAAAGATCTAGGAAACCAAAACATCTGGACCTGACAATATACCAGCCATAATATGGAAAAAACCACCATTCCACGAAGAACTCCTAGACTTCTGCAATGAAACACTCAAGGGTAACAAACCAACAGCCTTCTCCAAGTCATGTTATCATTCCGCTACGAAAGAAAGGTGACTTCCAGCTACCTGAAAACTTCTACAAAGGTATCCCGCTATCATCCACTGCATCCTAGATCTACAACTCACTCCTCCATAAGCGCGTATTGCCCTTTGTCAATCCTATTCTTTGGAGAAATTAAACTGGTCACTGAAAAGGCTGAACGACTTTACCGATTCTTGCACTCAGAAGAATCATTGAAGAACTACGAATTTCTAAGAGGAAAGCTTCTACCGTTTTCGTAGATTTTTCCAAAGCTTTCAATAGCGTGAACAGGAAAGTGATGATGCGTATACTTATGAATTACAATACCCCAAGAGGAAACGTGAAAGCTATCGCAGTCAAGTACGATAACCCAGCTGCAGTTTTGTGTATAGCTTTGATAGCCCAACCAAGGAGTGTTGAACAACTGCGGGCGTATTGCAAGGCAACACTCCTGCCCTTTTTACCTTTTTGTCATTATTGTGGATGATGTCCTGAAACAATCAGTCAAGACCATCAACACAAAGGGTATTACCATGGAATCTAGAAGATCAACTCGTCATGAGGCAAAACATCTTGTTGACTTGGCCTATGCAGATGACTTGGCCCTTACAGCTGATCTACTACCTTCTGCACAAGATCTACTAACATTAGAAGAAGCTGCTGGAAAAGTTGGTCCGATACTAAACGGAAAGAAGACTGAAATGTATGGTTTTCAACAAAGGAGCAGATCACCAACCTATCTGTTCCAGAAATGGCACCAGCATTAAAAAAGTGGAAGGCTTCAGATATCTTGGCTCATATGTTGCTGGCAGCAGGAAATATTTTCTGACAAGAAAGGGACAAGGTTTGGCCACATTTAACCAGCTACATCTGATATGGCAATCAAGCATCTCCAGAGCAACCAAGATCCCCTTCGTCAGGGCCTGTGCAGGGTTTGCCCTTAATTGTTATCAGTGACTCGCCAGAAGGACCAGTTAGCGTGTTGCTTCACTGGTCCATTCAGTTTTTTTCACAGGTCCATATTTCATTTCAAAAAGGGATACTTTTCAACACTGAACTGGGCAGTGGGACCATTTGGAGTGAATTTTGACTGGTCCTCGAGTGTTTTGACTGGCATACTGGACCATTGTTAAGGGAGAACACTGCTGTGTAAGTGTATAAACCAGAGCTACATGTACATGTACTATACGGTGCCGAAACATGGACGGCGAGGAAGGAGCTTGAGCAACAGACTACTGATGCAGGTTCAAAATCTTTCCTGGAGAAACCATCCAACAAAAGCTGAAATCTGTGGAGGCATACCACCGATCTTGACAACCTTTTTCTCGGAGGCGTGCTAGTTTTGTTGGACACTGCTCCAGGGATAAATACCAGTTAACATATGACGTCTTACTCTGGAGGCTACCATGTCCGGCTACCATGTCCAGCAAGTCATCCACTCACATTTTATCCTGACACAATTTCCAGGACTCAGTTCGGAAGATCTGACAGGAGCTATGGCGGATAAACCAAGGTGGCATAACAGAGTGTTTTTCATCTCGCCTGTGGTCAATGGATGATGATGATGATGATGATGATGATACCCATAATGTACAATCAGATGACTTGAACACTGAGCAGACCCAGTCAGCTTGTAGGGGGCCTACTCCTTCTAAAATGGAGATGACGTGGTTGGATTGCACCGCCCACCCATACGGTTACTACAGCAACACGTTTAAGCAAACTGTATTATTCTATCAGTGTTTACATGTACAGCATAAAGCCCCTTGCTGGTGTGAAAGAGAAGGGAAAAAAGGAATAGATTTAAAGGAATCGGGAAAATAATATCACCCAAAGTTGTGATCTGACTTGATTTGATTTAAATTTATTCAGATAAAACACAGCGAGAACATGGCAAAAAAAACATAGTCAGTAACAGAAACAGGAAAATAAAAGTGGAAATGCATAAACGAAAATAGAAAACTAGGAGAAATGCAAAGATAGCCCGAAAAAGCCAATAACTTGGACTTATTTCCATTGGGGTCCTTGCAGAAAAGAAGGGGGAAAAAAAGAAAGAAAAAAAAGAAAGAAATAGAAAAACCAAAAGAAACAGACCTTTCTCATCAAAGCTAGGCCCAATTAAATTGTCGTTTAATGGGCCTTTTACATGTAGAATCATTACCATGTTACACACTGAATGTGTTTCATCAAGTCTAAATGCTGATTCTCATAAAAAAAAAGGTGGCCATTTTTTTCTTTCCAAGCCTGGATTTGATTACATTGAATTGAATTGGTGAAAAAAAAGAAGATGAATGGTATATAGACCTATATTCTGTAATTTCATGGTTTATTTTAATGATTACTTCTCCTTTCCCCCTTCCTCTCTTCAGACAATAACAGGGGCAATGAGCACCTTAACACCACCCATTCAACTAGCAGAACCACAGAACCAATTCAGACTGGATTATATTCAAGATGTCTCCAGCTCGCCGGATTTTGATTATCCTGAGGTAGAGTATATATATATATAAAAATCCACTTTTTGTTTCATGCCTACTGTCTTTGAAGGGGTTGAGAGTCCTGCCTTAATTGATCAGGGTGCTCCCCGTGCACAAGCTTAATGTATACAGCCGATATAAGCACAAATTGCGTGCCGGTCCATGCAAATTAGGGCCAATACGCAAACAAAAATAAATGTATCAATAAATTTTCATTCAACAGCGGTCTGGGTTACATTGTTCCTGGTTGCACCGATATGTACAAATGGCAAGAGAAAGAAAACACTGTTGACATTTTGGGGCGGTTTTGTGAACAAGAATTGTATGGAGTGTCCCCCTCATTTTGTTCCTGTTGAATTCTGTGCAGTGAGCATGCTTTAAATTAATGGGGGTCTCTATGCACGACAGATCAAGTGTTAAAAAAAGAAAGAACCCAATTCCATTTTATTTTGATGTTGAATTCTTCATATTAGATCCGTGGTGAGTAAGACACCTCATAATCTTGTAGATCGGATCCCGTCAGACTTTGTTGAGGGATACTGATGTAATCAAACATACATTACAAGATAAGACATCGCCCGTCGTCTTCTCATACAGTCAAGACATTCTATTAGAGAGCCTGACACTGTTTGTAGAGCCCTAAAGGCCCATTAAACAGGACCTTTGGTAGGACTTGTGAGAGGACCATGTGTAGAGTCCTCCGTAATGTGTTCGATGACCGAGCGCTGACGAGTACCGAGGGTCAACATGGATAGAAACTGCAGGCATGTCTGTAGCTGGTTTTTTATGCGGCTCTGGACAGTAGCGCACTTATTTTTTTAAGCTGGTAAGCTCAAATATTTTGCTCGGCGCAGAAATTTCATTGCTGAACAGGAATGGGATACCAACCAAAAATGTCATGCAATTTACATTGTTGCAGCTGGTGCCCTGTTATTTATACATAAATTGGGCCCTGGCTGAGAAGTTTATTCAAATACTTGTACTTTTACATAGGTACATTTTTTTTGAGAGAAGGGCACTGGTATTTGAAAATTATCCAGGTCCAAAAGTGTTTTACTGCGTCAACATTTACTTAGCACAGAACGGTCTTGTACAAATGAGTATTGCTTTTGTCATTGGTTCTCTGCTAATTTTTGCTTGGTAAAATTTCCTTAAATAAAATTAGCCCCTATCCTATTTTCAAGGAAAGGGGGTAACCCAAGATCAAGTTAATGCATGGCCACCATATACATGTACATGTTTCCTTGTGGACTCTATGTTATTTGAGACCTTCATGTTAAAAAAGGAGTAATCTCTGTCAATGAAATGATGCAAACATAGATCATTTGCCTTATTATAATTCTTTTAATTGCCAACCATCTTTGACCTCGCTGGATTTTAGGCACCTTAATATTTAACACTGAAATTTGAAACAAAGTACTACCTGTCTGAAACTGACACGTTGTAGCTTACAAAACCAAAAATGTGTTACCATTTTTCAAGTTCTTTGGCAATTGATCAAATTGCTGCACCGTGTCCATTTATTTCAATTCAGTACCATTTTTATTTCTTCGGCCTTGACCACTGGATCAAATTCACAGCATAATAAAGTTAAATTGGAATTTCAAAAAATACATTATAAAACAGTACGCATAAGTTGCGTGGCGAATTTTTTAAAAAGTAAGTTATGCTTGGAAGGCATGAAGTTTGATAAATTAGGGGCAAGTTTGTGAGAAGGGGTTTTTGGGGAGGGTGTTTAAACATGCTGCAGAGCACCCCCTTCCCCTTTGAATGTGGTTGCTGGGCTGTAAATATTGTGAGTCAGCCAAGTGGCTAATCTCCCAGGCTAGTACGCTAGGCTTTGCACTTTGGCATTGTTACCCCATGTACATGTAGATTGACCATTAGTATACACCATGCACACTGTGTCGGCCTTTTGTACTATTTGTTCGTTCCTATTTATAGCGCCTGGTTATTTATAGCAACCAGCGAGCTTTACATTACACACACATGGAGATGAAACATGTACATGTACAACAACATGTACTGGGTGTGCGCTTGGCATTGTGGGGTACGTGTACATGTACATGTCTTGAACTGGTGGCCCGAAGCATGCAGTACAATATTGAATCTTAGTCAGTACTGCCATGCACAAACATGGACATGTTTCATGTAGGCCTACATGTACATGTACATGTACATGTTGTAGTTGATTGAAGTTTCTTGAGGACTCCTCAAAGATGTGGTTAACCACATATTGTATCATTTGTACATGTTGGTATGCCAAATTGAAAAATCCTTTTGAAGTTTACGTTCATGTAGGACCTGCACGGCCTACATTGTACTTAAACTACAGGGTTTGTCCTAAACTTTTTTAAGTGACTGGCCAGCAGGACCAGTTAGCTTGTCATTTCACTAGTCTGTCAGCTTTCTCACTAGTCCGTATTTCATGAAATAGGGATGCTTTTCAACACTGAACTAGCCAGCCAGACCACTTGGAGTGAATTTTGACTGGTCCTCGGATGTTTTAACTGGCATTTGGCCAATGGAACACTGTTAAGGGAGAAAGCTGTGTTGGGTACTCTTATCCAAGCAGTTTTTTGTGACTTTCGTTTTGACTACGTTTTCTTGCTGCAGTCTCCTTTTTTGTTGTTCAAAACCCTAATCAACAGGTAGTAAGGCAGTAGCCTTAATACTAAATATAAAAAAGGATGTCTTTGAAACGGGTTTTACGGTTTTCTTTGAAAAGCTTCTTCTTCTTTTTTAAGAAAAGAAATTACCAGTAAAATGTGACTGCTTCATACATCACAATGTACCTTCACTCGGCATTTTCATAAAGGCTTCTAAAGCCTTCTACACTCTGAAAGCTGTAGATTTTATTTGCCTTCTGGTTCCTATTTCCTTCCACAGCTTGTAAATATTTCTTGCAAACCCCCCAAAATAAAGCATGGTTTTGTTCAAGAATATCAGCATCAGCTTCCAAAACGGTTTCACTTTCATATTTTACTCGGAACTCTACATGCCTTAGTAAGATACAAATCAAACACCATTTGAAATCATGGGGCCTGTACCTCTATGGTTTTGTTTTAAAAATATAATGTATGTATCCCAATGGAGTTAGATACCCCAATGGCGCCATTATTTTTCTCTTCTGTAGTCTCGGTTCGGTAACACTGATTTGCTCGTTGCTCGGGAGGAATTCAAGATTGCTGCATCCTTGACGGAGGGTTATTGTCATTTTGTTTCCTGACATATGACCTTATTGATTTAATAGTAGGATTTTAAACTTTGCATTTTGGAAATGTACAATGAACACAGTTCAGCTGTCTCTTGAAGACGATCAAAGCATACTGATAGAAATGTTGAGGTGATTCACCACTACATGTACAACTCAAAGAGATTTACGTACATGTACGTGTGATGTTGCTGCAAATCATGAGATTGACAAGAATGTTTTGAGTTTTTTTTAAGTTGAATGACATCTATGTATAAAGGTCTTACATGAGTTTGTTTTTGAGTGACATGGAAATGTTTCAGACTAAAGTAAATGAAGACAGATTTAAAGACATCTGCTGTTTCTGAACAAACCGTGAATAGAAAAAGAGCGAGGAATAGACGGATTGGTTGTCATCTTTGCACTTGAATCTATAAGAAATCATAGAAATATAAAGGAAACATTATTTCTGATACCTGTAAACAATCAACTTCCCTCTGAAAGAAAGGGTCTTAGATTGATCATGAATGGCCATGAAAACTGACTTGGTGAGAAACACTGCAGCTGCTGATGAACTATTTTGAGAGTGGATTCCCTTTTAAGTAATAATTTGGGGGATAATTTGTTCATCCTAAAATATTTGAATCTGAGAAAAAGGATACATGCATGAATTGTTTTCTCAGATTTCTGAGGGTCGGTGTCCGTTCGCGGATGCTGCGGCCAGAGATGTGGTCGACACCTGCTGTCACCTTGCTTAAAACGTGGATGGATTCAACGTTCCTGTGAAATACAGTGACAGTTTTTGCTGTTTTCTCAGCAAGTAGATACTGTACTCAGCTGAAACTTTCACCTTATGTGGCTTTTGTTGTATCCTTCTTTATAATTTTGCCTGTAAATCAGCATTAACATTGACAAAAAACAATCTACATTTGTATGACCCTACCTGTGTGAGTGACATTTTGTCAATTGTCGAAGTTTGCATAAATCAAATTTTGAGCATCAACAATTTTGTTGTAGTCAGACAAGAAACTTTTCTATATAAATTTTATGTAGCTTTCTCCTTTTTCACCATCAGGAAGTTCTAGTGAAATTTTTGTGTCAACACAAAATGTATCATATTTTTGACCGCAATTACAGTTTTATCTTATTTGGTTGCGTGTACATTTATGTTGTTTTCTGGTGTCATTGGCCAAATAAATAATAATAATAGTAATAATAAAAATAATAATATTTACATTGAAGAACAAAAGACTGACACATGCCCCGGCGCTGTCAAAATTACTGTAAATTATGACTTTCATGTTCATGACGCTAGCCTGATGCTTCAGGGGAAGCAATTAATTACCTCCACTCCACACCACTGGTGATTGCCTTGGTGTCCTTTGAAATTGTCCAGTGGAAAGTAATTTCCCTCAATGAGGTACTTTACTACACGTTTGGAAGACCTTACCCTTTCAACATCGAAGTATTCGGCCTTTGCTCGATTTCACAAAGAGATCTTAACCCAAAATCACTCTTTTAGCTGCTACGCAAAGTGTGATGTCACAATACAAATCACTATGGTAATACTGGCTACCCATCTTTAAGATGAAGCAAGAGTGCTTTGTGAAATCGACCCCTGATGATGTATTTGAGCTGATTTCTCACACACACTGAATCTCCTAGCCAAGCTGTCTATCCAGCAGACGTGAAGAAGAAGTTATTTTTGCGAAGTTTTTTTCCCGTGTAGTGAAAGTAAGTCACAATATTGCCTCCTGAGTAGGCACTGTGCGTTAGCCACAGCCGAGGTCAGGGGGATAAAGTTGGGGTATGAAAGTAATCCTAAGTCCAAAATAACAGAGTGGATTTAACTCAATTGAGTATTCAATTAAATTTCATAGTCGCTGAGGTAATGCGTTGTTCCTGGTTTAAGCATTATGGGTATTTATAAGCACGGTGATCATCAGGAGTTTCAGTTGGCAGGATGTTTGTGACGGGGGTTCGTTTCGCAGTGAAGAGTTTTAGCTTAAGTTGGGGGAATAGGTGTCCCTATTGGCCGTAAATTAAAGTGCAGGGCGGAGACAAATTGTTTTGGTAAAATTCACTCTCATTTAAAATACCGGGTACAGATGAGATGTGTAAACATACAAAAATGGGACATCGACAAAAACTCTGGAAAAAACCTTTGACATACATCCTCTGGTCTATTTTTGAGATGCACTAATTGCCGGGAGGAAATTAAGGCTGTTCATCCTTCTCACTGCCGTCACATTTCTATAGTGACGCGGGAGATCTGCCGTGCAGGAGATGTGCTGCCATACATGTAGGATACGTACGCATAGCGGCATTTAGCGCTGCGCTTTGTAGCACATGTTCTTGCAGTTCTAGTAACGTGTGTGCATGATGTGCCTGTGCATGATGTGCGTGTGTATGTACTCAAGCACGACGAGCGATAAAACAGTGATGTCATCTGAGAAGGTCAGATAAAACAAATTGCCCCCCCCCCCCCACCATGGGATCTAATGTTAGTAAAAAGCAAATTTAAAACTTGAACGTCCAAAATACTTACACACACCTAAATTTACATACGGAAGATCTATTTGAAGGAGGGTCTCCAAATATGGGCGATTGACAATACTCTGCCCTCTATAGTTTACCCCCAGAAAGCGCTCCACTCAAAACACACACTCAGCACCTTTGGGACTGACATGAATGTGAAAACCGTTTACCAGCCTAGTAGGCTTGCCCAGAGAAGCAAAGACACCCTTCTGGCTAAACCCTATTCCACGGGGCTAGGTTTTGTAGTGCATGCACCTTGAAAACCAGATTATTTAAATAGATGTCCTTAAATAAACAAAAAAGCCCAAGGATGTATCGTCCCTTAAAAGTGAACATTTATTCCCCACGTGCAGACGGCTTCTTTTCCACACTTTCATTACTGTTACACATGAGGTTTGCTGACTCTATTCTTAGCGGTCCAAAGACTCTCTAATCTGTGTTTTGATATTCCACGTATGTAAAACAAGTCTATTTTGGGGTGTTTTTGTTTATGGTTGCGTTGCCCAGGTGAGCTATTTTTAGTGCAAGGCCAAGTGACAGGCATTATCAATGTTTTATCAATATTTTTCTTTCATTAATCTACGTCCTTTTTACCATACTGCGGAGCCTGCTGCTTTGCTCATCTGGAGCAGTGTACATACAGATGACGGTGTGACCACTCTCACCTTGATGTGGGCGTTGACAATTTTCCCTTCTTAATTTTGTCCTATTTCTGGTTTCAGTGTGGGGGATGTGGTTGATTCTGCAAACAACCCCCCCCCCCCAAAAAAAAAAAAGAAAAGAAAAAAAGAAGAAGTTACATTTATGCAGGTGATTGTAAAGGAGGTTCAGGGAAAAGAAGTGTGTTGTTTAAGATTTGGGAATTTTAAAATATGAACGATAAGGTCCGACTCCGTGTATTATAATAAGCTACCAGAGAATCAGAAGGGAAAGATGGAGCAAGGCTGTGGCAGTAATAGCACTCCCAGCCTCAATAGAATTGCAGGGTTATCTTGGTGCAGATACATGTACATGTTTAATTTTAATACTTACTGGTGTGCCATGTACTAATCTCGCACATGTATAGGAAGAGAAAAATCGAGAGAAAACCATAAAGAATGCTCCAGATTGCACAGTAGGGCTTTTAAAACCAAGATAAACACCAAGTAGAAAACATTACGAAGACGCTGCTTCAATTCAGCGTGCTTCGGCCAAACATTCAAAAATTGAGGTCCAGAATGCCCCACAGTTTTGAAAATTCCTGTGGAGAACCCTGAGGTGTGCCACACTAATCATTACAATTGTGACCAAATCTTCAAAATTTCATAGACAAATCTTACTACATATAAATGCAGTTTTTAGCAGGGCTTGAATTTTGTGGGAAAATTCCACAAGACAGCAGGGCTTGTTGCTTAACATTTTTGCTGGACCAGCAAGACCAGAGAAAAAGCTGTACAGTTTCACGTTTAAAACTGTTTGTAATTAAACAAGCACTTATACAATGTAAGAAGATTATTTCATTCTGACATTAGGTAACCAACAGAAATTTTTAGATTTTTCTCGACAGAATTGAACAATATTTGTTTGGACACAATTTTTGTTTTAAATATATTTGTTCATTTGAAAAACACTGGCCCGCTGGACTTGTCCTGTCTGGAGTTTACTGGCCTGATGCTACAATCACAAACCTCGGGCCTGCGGTCCATTGTAAATTTTGAGCTCTACTTATAGTCTGGTGGCTTAACGAAAAAATCGTGACACGCCGGATTAAAGCACCAAACTTTGCACACTTGTTTTAGGGGTCCCATAGAAGCATATTAGAAGGGGGTGCCTGGTCTGTCATCTCCAGGTCAGTAAACTAAAGGGATCAACTTTTTCCACACAACTCTGCCTGAGTATCTGAAATAGGAGCTGATGGTCATTTAATGATACGCGGAAGCGGCCCTCTATTGGTGAAAAATTGATAGGCAGTATTCTAATACCACATGAACTTTGACCTCAGCCTGACCTTGACCTAGGTCACCCAAACCGGGCACCCCCGCCCCCCTCACTTTATAGTATCTCCACTGTGCAAAGTTTCAAATCCTTCTCACATACATGGTGTTACCGCAAACCTCACTAGATAGTATCTCCACTACGCCAAGTTTCAAATCCTGCTCATGTACATTGTTTTACCGCAAACCTCACTAGATAGTATTTCGACAATGCATAGTTTCATATGCTACTCATGTCCATGGTGTTACCGCAAACCTCACTAGATTGTATCTCCACCGTGCAAAGTTTCAAATCCTACTTCAATTTTGTTTTGCTTTCCTTTTTTTCTGCGCAGGAATTCTGGGAGCATACGAAAAGATTATGGCAAGACGGCGGTGTACAGGCCTGTTACGACCGATCACACGAGTATCAACTTATAGATAGTGCACAATAGTAAGTCACATTGGCTTCTTTTGTTTTGTTCTTCTAACGATATCTTGTCAATTTTTTTCACTTCTAATACCTGTTTGGGTATTTCAAAAACCCGTTTTGGTAGAATTTACTTCTTTTTTATTTGTTTGTCGGGTGTTGATGTTTTAGTGTTTTGTTGTTGTTTATTTTGTTTTAACCCTTACCCTGACTCCTGAGGGATCTCACACACCCACAAATCTATCGGCATCCAGCGATTAGTTCCACACATATGTGCATTACTAGACCAAATCCAAAGACTCTGAAGAATTGACAGTAGGCCAGTTTGGTGGAACACTTTCTAACGATGCCGGTGGAATCCACAAAGCATCAAGAATGAACTGCCTTCAGAATGAACTTATTGATTCCACAAGAGCCATAAACAGAAATGAAATCAGAAATAAGAATGTTCTTCTGTTGGATTGCCTGGAACTGGTTGCCTGTAAATCACCGTCGTGTGACATGGCCCCTTAACGCAAGGCCTCGAGGCCAAGCCTGACATCAAGCTGTTGGGGGCGAGTCTACAAAAGAGTCGGTGTACAGTTTTGATAGATTAAAACGAGGATGTTTTGCATCATGAAACACCCCCTTTAAGCTCCGTTTCCACATTATTACATAAAAGGGGTCTGTTGTCGGTGGAAGTTTCAATGGTGGCAGCAAACTTACGAGTTTTGACAATCCATCACATGTTTACAAAACGCGGTGCTCTGGCGTTATCAGTCTCGATTGCTGTGGATGAGGACCAAGTTCAGGTACGAGGTCAGAGTACAGTTTCCCACATACCCGGTATCATTGATAACATTTGTGTCTCCCAACATTGAAATTTATCAGTTGGTTTTCTATTAATAGCAGCCTAAAAAGCACACTTTCCAAAACAATTATGGACACATATCTTTCAGGCAGATACGCAGTTGATTGAAAACTTTGGGATAACATTTGTGCCAGCTATTTGACTGGGTTTTTTTGTTTAGAAATTGTTACCCTTACACCTAAAACCATGTCATATTTGATATTATGACACCCCTCGCAAAGATTCTGCCTTGTGATTGGTTTGCAGCGCATCACATGATAATTTCTCATTTTTTATTAGAAAGGTTTTTTTCTGCCTTTGATTTGCACTGTGTTAAGTGGCACCTTGCACTGATCATACAGTGATTAAAAAACCTCCTACAGTAAAAATTCATAGAATCACAGTTTCCTTCCTCGGCAGGTTGGGTTCAACCTATTAACTATAATAATTTGAACAAAAAATGTGTGAATGGATTTGATTATATTTAGCGTCCAGCTTGTCCTATATAAGCTGTAATCTAACCATATGCATTTTTGTATGTCGCACAAAGTAGAAATCTCATGTTTAAGTCGAGGGGCCAGACTATGTGCCTACCCAGCCTCATTTTGGTCATGCATGCATGTAGTATACAATTCAAGAAAAACAAGATGGCTACATCCATGTGATAAAACCATAGCAGCCAACTTTCCCTAATTCTGTAAAAGTTCCCTGAAAAGAAAAAAAACCCAGTCTTTCCATGTTCTGATGAACATTTTTGAAAATCTCCCAAGTTTTTCCCTATTATGTTGAATGTGATTCCAAATATCTCCCTGATCATTGTACAAAATCTCCCTGATCATTGTACAAAATCTCCCTGATTGAAAGATCCAAATTGTTCTCAGCTCTGTAAAATTGTCTGTAGTCCAGTATACCTCAAGATCCTTCTCGGACAGAGGAAAGAAAGTGAAACGTGCACAAACGGCTCCTAAATATAGAATATTTAACCGAAAGAAAAAGTGTCAAAACCACGACTGGGATGGAGTGCAACTTGGCCGGCTGACAAGTCAAACAGCTCGGCCCACCACATAACTCAGTCTTGTGGTGCACAAAGCCGTACCTACATGTAGCAATGTTGTGAACATGCCTGTTGATGTGTGTATACCAAACATCTGAATCCGTTTTCTTCCCACAATTTTTTGAGGTTTTTATTTTGCGGTCATGTTTTCTATATGAGAGACGGTTTTACATGTGGAGCACACAAAAGAAATTGAAGCACACGGCACCTCAAATTTGTGTGGGTTTGTTTTTGAGTTTCCTAACACAAATATTTAAAGTTTCTACATTTACAAAGTTCATTGAATATGTCGGACTCGAAAACGTCTTCTTATTTGAAATATTTTTTTATTATTTTTAGTTTGTATAATTAAGTTCCAAACTGGGATGTTTGTGCGCTTTCCCAAAACACTGTTTTTTTAGAATATTTTAATATTTAATACTTATCGTGTTTACACCTTACTTTTCTGTTGTCTCCCCCGATTTATTTGGTCACATTTATCAAGCTTAGAACTTGAATCTGAAAGTATCCTCTGCTTCACTTATGAAAAATGACATGGTTTAGAATAAAAGGCATCTTTGATACTGGTTACCTCGGAAACTGATTTAGCGCAGGGCAGGCTTGCTAAGCGGAACCAGAATACTGGCCAAAATGAATTTGTTCCCTTCTTAGTCCTTCTTAGTTATGCTTAGCTTGTATTTCCATTAACTGAGCCCAATGACAATATATGTATTTTGTAATGCAGAAAAATAACAATAGTATTTAAAAGTATTATACAGGATTGGTAGAGCTAACAAAATAGTCACATACAGTGTTCATGTCCTGTGTGATCAACCGTATCTTCATTTTTTTAAAAGGTTTTCTTAGGGACACTTGGGTATCCACTGTGATGAACTGTGATGGGTTAGTTTATTTGACGTCACCAACAAAAAACCCAGAAGTTTAAAAAATGTCCGCAGCTCCTTTGAAAATGTACTACCCCTTTAAGGTAGCCTGCTAGTAACCAATTCACAGCTACATTATTTTGCATTAAGCGTACATCAAAAAGCTGTTGTAGCGTAACAAGATAGGCCTGCACATAACAGGATTTGGGACCGAGCAGTAACTAGGAATGACTGGGGCATGTACACAAAAGCCTGCCCTGTGCCCAACGTATAGATTTTCATCAAGGAGGTGGTGTGGGGGGGGGGGGGGACAATGGCGATTTTAAATGTATGTGTAGAGAACTAGTATGTGTCCATGTACCATAGATGTTCCGTCAGCGATAGGTTCGTGTGTCTATGGAGGAGTAGCAGAGTTGAGAGGCATAAGATTAAAATATAAAAATACATGTACAACTGGGGAACACAGATACCCTTTTTAAAAAGAAATTGCTGAGAAAATCGATACATTTGACAGGCCTAGAATTTCATGTGTGAGAGGACAAGGCCATTTTCATTTCGTAAAAGGGCACTTCCATTGAGAAATCTTAAAGATCATGGGAAACCTTTGAAGGGGCACCAAGGCTAAGACCAAGGGGTAATAGAGGCCATAGCCTCCGTGGCCTCAGTGTAAATAGTAAATGTGTAATCCTCAACTAGGACAAAAACATTGTAAATAATTTCGGCAAGTAGCATTTTTGAAACCTTGATTTAGGTTCTGGCTTTGTCTCTTTGCTTTGGCTCTGGCTTAGACTCTGACTTAGACTCTGGCTTAGGCTCTGGCTTAGGCTGCCTTTGCTTCAAGGGTCCATCAGTAATTTGGAAAAAATTTGCACTGTTGGTATGGAGCTTTGAACAGCCCAGCTACCATGGGCAGCTCGCCGTATCCCTACCTCTCGTCACTAACCCCTGGTAGGGATGTACTGAAAAACAACGCTGATTGGCTTACCAAAAGTGACTACTTAGCGTGCACGCTTGTTAACAACTTTTGAGCACTTTTATGGTGCTTGTAGGACACTTAGTGCGCGCTTGTAAAAATGCAAGTATTTGACCTGATTCCATTTCAAATGTATCATGTTTTTACATGGTCACCCTAAACTGCATATAGTAAGAGATAAATATCAAAGAAGAATGAGAGGGGACCAGTTGCTCTTTGACTTTAGGACTCTTTTGCAGGTTACCACACTAAAGTGGGTGCGTAGAGCGGATTGGCCACAGGCTCAATTAAAATGTGCCAGATTCTGGCTCATTTTGATGAACCGTTTCCAGGGGTTATGAATGAGCAAGGCATGCTGGGAGAAAATGGTGCGTCGAGATCGATCACCCCTGGGAACGAGGTTGGGCAGACGGGAGCCTAAGCTGGGTGAAGCCAAAGCCGTGGTTTGAAAAAGGGCCATGAAGCAAAATACAGCCATGAGATTGTTACGATACCCACTGCTTATTACAGAGTTGAATGGCTTCTGGCTGGCCTACCCCAACAAAGATATTGACAAAAATAGGGAGACTGCAACATTAGGGCTAGATAGCTCAGTTGGTAGAGCGCTGGCACGTTAATCTGGAAGTGGCAGGTTCAAATCCCGCTCTAGTCGATTTTTCTTTGTTCAACCCAAAATTTTGATAAAATTTACCCAGTCAGTTTGTCTTGTGGTTTATTCAAGGAAGTTCATCTTCCAAACTGCAGGTACTTTTTTGTGTTTCGTACAAAATTGTTCTCGCTCATTTCTATCATTACATATACCCGTACTTATGGTTTTGTACACACTCTGTTTATTTATTCAAAGCTCAGTACCGGAGAAATTTGTCTAAATTACTGACAAAACCTAGAAAAAAATTTGATTTGTACTATTTTCCTTTAATGGTGACAGTTTGTCCAAAAAAAAAAAAAAAAAAAAAAAAAAAAAAAAAAAAGGAAAAAGAAAAGAAGGGTTTTTCTTGAGATACGCTCAATGATAAGATAACAATTTACAGAAATGGATGTATACGTAATTTAATATATTGAGTGTAAGTTAATTTGCGACACAGGCATAACGCGTACATGCATAGGGCTGAGAGTGAACCACAATATGTGTTACTTATTACATGCTGTTGTAACTCTATCCAACACAATACAAGAATCCTGTATTATCTGTTCAGAAATTCACCGCACTTGTTTCTGTAAATTGTGCACTGTACCTGCACGACGGAGTTGTGGGGGAAAAGATGAGAGGGGAAAAGGAAAAAAAGAGACGACGATTTCTGAAAAGAAGTTGTGCGTAACAGAATTTACACTCATAAAACTAAAAACGCACATTCAAGTCTGGTGATTAGTGTATATGCATTCATAGCCGGACTATAAATAGAATCTGATTATATTTGCAGACTGCTGCCAATGTAATTGTGTTTTTCCGATAGGGCTGTTCCTATACACAACAAGCACAGCATCCTTGTATACATGCATCTATGCTTGCCTTCCACGGTCCCCTGTGTGACCATGATCAGCATAAATGCAATATCAAGGGGAGTTGTAACACAGAGAAAGACTGAAGAGAGTGGAGCCAGCCAAATAGTTTATCCTAATTACAATGTGTAGAACAAACCCTACACTGTCCAGTTCACAGTCTCCTGGGCCAGCAGGTTATATTTAGACCTGGCCGGGCTATAAATAGCACGAGTGCTTCTATTTATAGCAGGCAGCCAGGGAAATGATTAGGGTGTGGCATGCTGAGTGGAGAGCTGATCTCGCTGTGTGCCCCGGGAAGAAAAAAATTCATACTAATACTGTACAGTACATGATGTGCCATGTCCTGTAATGTGTGTAAAGGCCTGTGTGAGTCAGCACTGTGGAATGAGGCAAGGGTAGGACTGGAATTATTTTAATAAGCCAAGTGAAGCCATCTCAAACAACTGCCTTTTTTCCCACTGCCTTTCGTTTTCAGTCTTTCATTCCGTTTGTCTAACGTGTACCTTGCATATTAATTTATAAT
>CM021529.1:17383269-17393819 GCA_010994315.2 Pisaster ochraceus
TGTTCCTCAACAAGCAAGATCTCCTCGCCGAAAAGGTCAAGGCAGGTCGCTCTAAGATTGAGGACTACTTCAGTGAATTTGAACATTACACTATCCCCCCAGATGGTAAGCAAATCTGAAAAGTGACGAGATGGTTTTAACCCTTCTCTCTCCCCTCCCCCCTCCTTTTTTTTTGGGGGGGGGGGGAAGGTGATTGTGGGCATGAAAATTCCATATTAAATAAGGCACATACTCATGATAATTTTTTATTAAATGGGACCTTTTGATGAAGTTGCAAAGTTACACAAATTGGCTGGGCTTAACAAATTATGAGTTACCTGGCAAAATGTCATGTAAATTCTGGTGTTTGCGACTGGTACCCAGCCAGCTTTATGCTTAGCAATTAAATCCATGAAGCGATAAACATGCGCTTAGCAGTTTTAAAGAATGCGTCCCCATGTATGGTGAGACTTTTCTAGTGATCGTGTCGAACAAAAAAACGCTGTGAAGTTCTGATGAAACTGCTGTACTTTTGTTCTTTCCTCTCCCCGTGGTTGCTCCGTTGTCTGGAACTAACAGTTAACCCTGGTAAATGAAAACGATGTCGTCTCTGTGAAGCTTGCATGATTGGTCTCGGTCAGCACTGCCTGTGGAGTTGTCACTGTACCGTTATATTCATACCTGTGCTTTCACTAAGTCTGTGTCAGTAACAAGAGCACCTTCCTATCGCAGTTGCGTTGAATAACAAACCTTTCAATTTTCAATAAATCAACGATTGCATGGAGTCTCCTTTGTTAACTTTGATTTTACATCTGTAGTAATTGACTTGGTCGTGCTGAACGCTGTTACACCAAACACTTGTTTTTTTTAAATATTTTATCTTATATAGTCACAACTTTTTCAGATCTAATGTTGGACTTCTCTCGAAAAAATTTCCTCTCCCAAGATGTTTGTCAAGTTTAGCAGATTCAGCGGGTATAATTCCACTTGTCGTTTGCATCTAAGGAACACCCTCATGAATAGGGATTAGGGAGGCAGTGACCCCTTGCACGATGCGGAACGCACCCACCGTCCACCATTTCCACCATTTTGGGAGTCGATTCCTTTGCGTACACTTTGATTTCCAAAATGGCGTACAGGAGAGACGCTTGTAGACCTTTCTTTTGCAACCTCACAGCCCAAGTTTTTGCCAACCCAGGTTGGAAAACTATGGAAAGCCATCAAATGCAAAACAAAAACAGATAGCTACAGTTTGTAAGAACGTTACACAAATATTCAAAAATAGTGTTGAATTTATTGGAATCAAAGCAACCGATCATGGGAGGTATTTTATTTACTTAGAAGCTTGCCGAAAATGTTGAATTTAGTTAAAACATCTGTTAACACGATTGAATGTTTTACTAACATTCGGCGGTCCATGCCAACCAGCGCCTGGAATTCCATATTTGAGAGGGCAAGGCCATTTTAATTTTACCTACCGGTGGCACTTCCATTGAATAATCGTGAAAGTCTATGGGAAACTTGTGAAGGGGCACCAAGGCCATGAGCTGGGCAACAGAGGCCAGTGCCTCCATGGCCTCTGTGTAATTCTAGACCTGGAGTCATAGAAGGGGTCAACAGGTGGATGTATCAGTCTATGAGACTTTGAAATGACCGCTTCAACTCCGACATTTACACCACTGTGCTTCACGCGAACCTCTGCAGGATGGCAGGACAAGACCACAGCTGCAGCTGTGGCTTTGTTAAAGGCCCATAGCTGTCATGGCTTATGACCTTTGGTCTCTCTGTAATGGCTTCAATAGCAGGGCGAAGAGCCGCGTCCGAATCGAGCGACTTTGGCTACGACTTTGACTGCAGCGGCAACGTTGACAAATGGGTCTTTTCAGCAATCTGGCCATAGCTGAAGCCATCAACTTGGTCTTAGAGTGGACAATGTGAAGCCTTCTTCCATGCTTGTGTTGATCAAGTCATGCCCCTCTGCAGCAGCTTCTTATCACTACCTCTGTGCCCTTGGCAGAACTTTTGGTCAGAGTTTAACACATATGAAAGACTGGTGGAGCTGATTGGCGGACGTTGGTGTCTTACAGGGGAGGAAGGAAGGCTATGTGATGCGCTTATAAGATGAGACAGGGGGGTCTACCCGGCGCAGTTATAGATGTTCTGCGGATGGGTACAAGTCATGGGAGAGGTTGCCCTAAGCTGAGCCGGATAGACAATAAGGCAAAGTGGAGTGGAAGAAGTGTGCAAGAGCTGAGAATAGCGGCGATTGAAAGAGAACAGGTGATGGGGGCGACCCCAGGAATGTACCTCCATTACAATCTGAGGACGAGGCAGCCACCGATGCAAGTCTGTGCCGAATGATGATGTACTTAGAGGTTGACGCAAGAACCTTCTTTCAAGAGTGCCCGGCATTTATCAAAAGCATCGGCCATGAAGTGGTGTCATTGATCGGCATTTGCGATGATGTCTGAATGAGGGAGGCTAAGAGAGAAACTCACTTTCCAATTTTGAAAATAATTAAGATTCCACCAGTTAAAAAGTAAAGGGACCCTAAACAGCCAAGTTAAACTGTCACTGAAGTCCTTTTTGAAGAAATTGCTTGGAGAAACAACAAAGGACTGGACGTAGACTACAAGGCCGACCTCAATTTCTTTGGGATGGTTGTATCATCTACTTGTGCTTGAAGGCTATCCACAATGTTAACATATGGATGCATCTCTGTCCTTGCTCTATGTGTGATGAGAGAGAGCCTGATCCTGCCAGCCTGGAATTCAAAGTGACTTTGGGCAGTTCAAGAGTGCTGCGGTAGACTCCTGCTTAGTCTCCTGAGTCTTCGTTTCTGATAATTTGCTCTGTGTCCTTGGAAAATGGGTATTTCTGTTTAGGAAAAATGGTACCACCAGTGATCGCCTTAAATATCTGCCACTCGATCTGCACCATATGCACGGTGTTGTCTTAAAGAGTAAGGCCACATCCGAACAAGCGTCTGCTACTTGGTTGCGGTGTCATCGTGAGTTGAAGCATAGGCTACTGTTGGCAGTGCCCAGTTGCAACAGCCGTAGTTGCCAGTGGACCTTATACACATGACGTGATTTGGGAAGGGCACCCTCGCCTAGAGGTCAAATGGAGGTTGTTCATTGGTCAATCCTGTGCGCCGCTCTTACTAATTTGTGTGTTTCCATTGTTTTATCATCGGTTTACCTCAAAGATGGCGTCAATGCATAAGGTCTATTCCGGCACAGCATAAAGTCTCTTTCTTCTCAGAAGAATGAAAGGTCATGTCGGAATGGATTTGGCTATGGCTATGGCTATGGCTATGGCGATGGCGAGATAATTGCCTCTTATGCAGCAGTACATGTATACACCTTTATCATGCTGTGAATGTGTGTCATGTACCCTGCATACAACACTAACAGAGCAGTTCTAATTCTCATACCATGGAAGGGACCAGACTAGCTTTTCCTTCCAGCCTCGGTTTGGTTAGTAAAGCGAGATGACCGCACCATGACGTGAAGGTCAATTATCACTGCTCCCTTTAGCCATAGTCAACTCAGACACTGCCCTACTAAGCACAGTAAGAGTGTGAATCTTTGTTTTGTTTGGTTATGTTTTGTTTTCCTTCTCTCCGTCGTCATCTTCTTCCACTCAACTCTTCTCTGCAGCATAACCCAAGAAGTAACACTGAATTGAGCCTTGAAACTCGGCAGACAACTCATTTCACTAACTCTGCTAATTTGTACAATGTACATGTTGTCTACACCGAACACCTTGATTTTGTTTCAACTAAAGTCTAGTTTTATTATTTATTTTTTGTAAGAAAGTTGTTGACTGTACTGTATTGCACCTACTGTTTCGGTCTTTGTTTACTGAGGACTGTGTTTGTTCAAATATTCAGCCTCGATATCCTCCGTCCCAACCTGATAAGATGGACAAAGGTTACAATGGCAAGATAGTCTTCTGAGCTGACTATTAATAACTGTGGTTGAATTACTGGAGTCTTACCTAAGCCATTTGATTTGTAAAAGTCAAACACTTTTGATCTCTGGCTGCGGTCCATGGTCATATATGGGTCAATGTGGTTGCCTGCCTGCCATGGGTGCCTTTACATGCCCACGCCTTGACCACGTTGTAGCCGTGCCCTTCGCAATTCAGTTTCTCAGCTGTAAGTAAGGATGGTTGGCCTCTCAAACTATTATTATTATTATTATTGTGACGATGCAGGTAATGTGTCCGTTTTGATTTGACATACCATGTGACTGATATTTCTATTCCCGCTCCATAAAGACAAGATACCGTGAAGTTATGGGAATGTCTCATGAACACCACGGTTGACCTTGCCTGGATTCGAACCCGCTGGTCTTGATCCGAGTCCTCCGTTACCAGGGCCCATTTTCCTAAAGCTGTTATGCAGACAGTGGTGCCTATCCAATTTTTCTTCTAAGCAAAAATTTGTGGGAAACCAGTCACCGTATCACACGATATTGTGGTCGGTGTCCTGTTTCTGCTAAGCACGATATTTCTGTACTAAGTCATTTTTTTTCTGCTGAAGAGCTTTTATGCAACTATAGAGCTGCTTAATATTGCTTTACAATTTCCAGCCAAGCAGAAATGAGCAGGATACCAGTCACAGATGGTACATGTGGCATGGTAGTTGGCTGGTAACCTCATTCTCGTTAGCATAATTTTGTTGTGCTCTTCATTTTTTTGCGCTTAAGCAGCTCTGTGAAATTGGGCCCAGATCTCAACTAACACACTGATCACTGATTAATGAGTAATCTTTTGTTTTGTTTTTTCTCAGCACAAATTGAGCCAGGGGAGGACGATTGTGTAGTAAAGGCCAAATTCTTCATTCGTGATGAATTCCTAGTAAGTAATCTCTGGAAACAAAAACTTGCTCTTATAGACCTTTCCACCAACTATTAGAATTATTGTTATTGTGTACATTTGGTAATGAAACCAAGGATGCCTCATAAGTGAACTTTATCACTGTAGCTCCAAGCCTGAGGAAACCTGTAGACAAGGGTGCTTGCTATGTGAACCAGAAACACCAGGGTTAACCCCTACTCTTCCATGATAAGTGTTCTGGGTTCTTTTCCTAAAAGTACTCGGACTAAAAGTCAACATTTGAGCAAAAAATACAAGACTTGTCCTGTCATAAGTTTACAGGCCCCATTGCCTTGAGCCTGCGGCCCAGTGTTAATTTTAGAGCCTTGGTGTGGATTTTGTACATGGTTTAATTAACATTAACAACTGGGCAGTTTGTGAAAATAGTAGGTGTCATCCCGTCATTTATTAACGCCAACTGTCTGTTACATATTGTTTAATAGTTTTGGTAGACTTTGATTAGTCAATGGCACATCGAGTTTTATGAAAGTTTGTTCCCATTTGGTGAGGTTCAGCCATGTTTGATGTTTATTTGTTTTTGTTCCCCCCCCCCAGCGTATCAGCACGGCAAGTGGCGATGGGAGACATTATTGCTACCCCCACTTCACATGTGCAGTAGACACAGAAAACATCAGACGGGTTTTCAACGATTGCCGGGATATTATCCAACGGATGCACCTCAGACAGTATGAGCTGCTGTGACACCAGCCCCCTTGCGACAGTTCCCCCCTTTCACCCAGAATCCTTTGCTGCAACAGCGCCCTCTTGTCTTGTGGTGCGCCGTCACAGCCGGGAGATGGAAGAATAAGAAAGATTGGGTTTGTAGACTTTCATCTCTCGGGGTTGGGTGGTACTGGGAACGGCGGCTACGCGAGGCGTGTTCGCTCACCGGTTGCTGTGGAAACGGCACTGTAGCCCCCCCCTCGTGGAGTTCGCTCTCTTTCTCTCTGTCTCTCTTGGAACGACCACCCAACCCAGAGTGGTATGGAAAAGAAGAAAAAAAATGAAAATTGTGAAAATTATGATATAAACATACAAAAAAAAATAAAAGAAATTGTTGCAATGTGATTTTACAGTTTAAATGAATTAAGAGATAAATGCATGTGGGGCCTGGTTTTTATCTAACCAATCGTTATGATACCTCACGTGGCATTTATTTGTTGCATGCATGATTGTACATATCCTAAAAATCTTAAGTTACTTGGAAACTGAAAACAGAACCCCCCCCCAAAAGGTAAAATATGTATGAACTGAAAACAAAAGTTGTGGAAGTGCATGATAAACGAATGAAAAGTGAAAGTTTGTGTAGTATTTATTTTTTGTTCACTCCTAAGATAAGTTGTTTCACATCAGTCAAACACACGACGTTTTGCTAATTAAGTGGCAAACACCTAGCTTTAAAAGGACGTTCGATTTCGTGAAGTCTATTTCAAAACCAGGAAATCTAGCAAACCGAAGCTAAATTTAGAAAACTGGGCGGTACATGACCAACTATCATCCTCTAAAATGTCTACCTTTGAAGTGCCGTCTTCTTTCAAAAGTTGAATAAGCTCAACAACTATGATTTTGTGTATTTGACATGGCATAAAAACCATCGGAGCTGATGTACCCTTTTTCTGATGTAGCTGTAGGAGTGATCAGTGTCCATATTTATGAAGCATACCCGTAATAATCTGAGGAGCAGAACCAAGTGTTACTAAGAAGTGCCATGGGTCTACCTTTCCAATAAACCAAGTGTTTGTCGACTGTGGGGAACAGTTGGGTGGAAGTTATTCCCAGTTGGGTGGCAGTTATGCCCAGTTGGGTAGCAGTTATTCCCAGTTGGGCAGCAGTTATTCCCAGTTGGGTACAGTAATTCCAATTGGGTAACGATAACTCACAATTGGGTATCATTTATCCCTACTTGGTTATAATCATCAATTGGGCATCAGTTATCCCCCCAGTTGTGTGCAGTCGTCCCAATTGGGTAATGGTGACTCACAATTGGGTAACCGGAGGGTAAGAAAAACGCCTTCCTTGTGGACCCAATAGAAATCCAACTGAACTTTCACTTTTCATTTCTGTGCCACCCTCATACACACTCCTTCGTGGGTGAGTTTTTTTAATTCTCAAACCTGCCGGTACATAACATTTTAAAGCAGTATTTTCGGTTGATTTTTATCATCTTATGTATATTAAAAGTAGGTATGGAAAAAAGTTTTTACAGATTGGAGAGAGTAACAAACACAAAATGGCGATTTATTGTTTGCTGACCGGTATTTGAAACCATGCTTGAATGCTGTGGCATTTCAGCAAAGGAAAATTGGTGGAATAAAACCCGGTCTTTTGGTTATTTTTATTTTTGAGCTGTTTTTCCACAGTTGGAAACTAGTATCTGCATCCCTTTCCCACTAACCCCCACCTAACCATGCCTTTCGCTATCACAACAACAACAACAACAACAAACAAAACAATTTTTTTTTTTCTTTTTTTTTTTTTAGGGGATGGAAATTTTGGGAAAAATTGTAATTATGTGTGTCTTTTGTCTGAGAGAATTTAACTAGAATCATGATATTTTGCAATTGAATTCAGTTGGTTTTTAAATGAGCAAAACATTTAAATATCACCCCAAAAAATAATAATAATCCAGATTCTGAGTTAACTGATTTTTATTATTTATTTTTATTTAGGAAAAGTGTACATATTACATAGTCAGGCCATCATGCAAATTCATTGTTTATTTTGTGTGTGTAATTTTTTTTTCTATTTTTTTTTCTTCTCCAGAGTTGAAAGGAAAAAAAAACAGAAGAAAAAAAAAGGCGGCATTATTTGTAGTCGTCTTGTACACTGACTAGTTGTGGTTTATATAGTGATTGTGTGAACTTGTTAAACGAAAAGAATTTACAAAACCTGACATTATTGATTATCATGCAAAGTTGTACAGTGCAAAGTATTAGAATGATGCCGTGGAACCAATCTGTTTTCATTCACACTCATTTTTGGTTTTTTTTAGTATTACGACTTCTTGTGTTCCGTTCTTTTTTTTTTAATACTTGAAGATATTGTGCAAAGTATGTGATACTAGGTGTATACTACAGATGGTGACCTCAAGACGATATGGTAACGACTCAGACAAAACGAAAGGGCAATTGTAATGCGGAACTTTTTAGACTGTAGAGGGCAGCAGACTTTAGCGCTCATTTCACATTTCTTTAAGAACACTTGTGCCGTGTCATGTGCTTGGTGTCATCTCTCAGAGGAATTTTTTGAAACTGAAGTTAACGTGGATATAGACTGGTACCTTTTGATTATCAGTGCTATTATTGCCTGTGCATGACAGGAAACCTTACCGGGATTGCTACTGCAGTATGACCTGTGGCTGTTTAAATGAAGTGGTAAAATTCTGCTCTTCTGACTACTTGAAGCAATGCAGATCGTATTAATAATACATTGTGTAGTCTTGCAGGGGTATTTTGAAGGCATCTTTGTGGCAGAAATTTGACTTTTGAGTCGCCCTTAAAGTTTTTTTTATAGGAAAGTCAACATTCTTTGATGTTGTGAATTGTTGAAACCAGTTTCAGATAATATTTGCATTTGCAAGGGAACTGAGAATTGCGGGAGTCCCACCGTGTCATGCGGACATGAGTAATGTTGATATTATCAGTATCAAAAGAATTAAAAAGATTTATCGGTTGTGTTCAGAACCACCACAGCTCATAGTGTGGGTTTTATGTACGTGGTGTCACCAGAAACCTCACTAGATTGTATTCCCACCATGCAAAGTTTCACTAATCTTTCTTAACGAGATGCTGGTCACAGCATGCAGTTAATCACTGTGGGGTTCCCATCTGCCTGTAGACCTTAGAACTGACATCATCACTCTGCCATCTTAGAGGTAAGACGATGATGAAACAGTGGAAACATCCTTTGGACCTCTAAGCGAGGGCGCCCTACTCACAAATGACCTCATATGCACAAGGTACTTTACAATCACTGCACTTGGCAAGATAATTGTAATACACACCACGATAAGTCTGCTGCCACCACCATGTCCAAAGCGTCTCGCAGAAACCCCTCTGGGGCCTTGTCGCATGAGGCAATTTGTTTTACAGACAACTTGGAGGCAACACAAACTGCACTGCACTCAAAATGAACACCTCAGTTTGCAGAAGAGGCTTTTGAATCTTAGGCCATGTCAGAATTGGCGGCTTACAGCTACGGCTACGGCTGGATCGCTGCGTCACCGTGCATTGGAAGTATAGGACGTCCTTAGCAACAGTCGTAGCCGTAGCTGTAGCCGTCAATTCCGATATAGCCTTACTGTCCAACTGAGAATGATGCGATGATTGAATGTGAATGTTCTGGCTTCGTTGAGATTGCCTGGAACTGGTTGCCTGGAACCGGTTGTCTGTAAATTGCCTCGTGTGACACCTTTCCGATCCATTCATATCATTCAAACTGATTCTGCTGTGTGCACAGTGGGCCCATTTTCATAGAGCTGCTTAAGCAGCAAATGTTGCTTAACTATTTTCTGCTTAGCAGGATACCAGTCACAGACGGAACATGTGACATGATATTTTGGCTGGTAACCTTATTCTTGTCAGAATAATTTTGTTGTGCTTAGCTAATGTTTGCGTTGAAGCAGCTCTATAAAAGGTGGGGCAGTTGTCATTTCGTAGATAACATACCCCCCCCCCCAACACACCACTATTTGTTGTGATCATTCGTATTTATTATAGAGAAAAGAGAGACAGTTTTCCCCGTTTTTTGAGGGGAAGGAAAATAGTGGACAAAAATGAACCTCCTGTGTAAATACTAAGAGTGTAGGGACTGGCATTGGCCTCTTCTCCTAGCTGATCACGACTTTTTATAACTGTCATTGTTTTTTTGATTTTGTGATGATGTAGGATCAAATAGCGTCTCAAGCAGTTTGTTTTTACAACCCTTCCCGGAACCAGTCTAAGGGAAAGTACATTATCGGTTTCCATTTGATCGTGAAAACAGCCGATTATTTTTTGTAAGTCAATCACCTTCAAGAAGGTACCCAAATAATGCCAAAGGTCGTCATTTACCTACAAGGTCAACGGGTGTCTGTTTTACTCACGTGGTCATCCCCCCTTCCTCCGGCCCCGCCCACCCAGCAATCTGTTTTTGCATAGAAAGCTTACACGGAAAAATTCCTGCTTTGTAAAGTTTCAAGAAATTTATGCCCTAGGAAAAAAGTGTTTCCCATCTTTGTTGTTTAGCCTTTATTTCACAAAATAGACAAATGCCAACAATATACAACACTTGACGCGGGCAATTTTACCAGGTTATGCTGCAACATGCAGGGAAATTTACAATGCTTTGTGCCCATCTTTGTTGCGACATGTAGGGGGAAAAAAAGAAAACAGTCAACAATTGTTAAAGATACACCAGTGTAACAAACAAAATTGGTTAAGAGGATTGACAAGAATTGCATTTTAAATAAAAGTGACACGCTGTCAGATGTTTAAGGAGTCAACTGGCTTGAAGTTTTAGGTAAATTATTAGGCGTAGATTCCTCAGGAGATTCAGGGGGGGGGATCGATTGACAGAATCTCTCATAAGCTAAAGATGTAGATGTGTTTGTATTGCATATGAAACGGACAATGTTAAAATGGGTCACAAAGTCTTTGCCATCCAAAGTAGCTTAAGGAGTTGTTGTCAACCCAAACTATCCCAGTCAG
>CM021529.1:17432167-17443005 GCA_010994315.2 Pisaster ochraceus
TTGGAAATAATTGTGTTTTTGTCTTGATCATAATGCATGTCTAACATGAATACCACTGGATAACATCAATGGGTAGTCTGGTCCCCTCAAGACACTCTAATGTGCAGTCATGTGTAACAATATTTAAATTAGCCTTCTGAATGAGCACACAAGGCTTTCAGGAAGGAGCACACTGTGGTAGTAGATGCACAGTAGACTCTGGTTGGACATGAACCCTCAACTACCATTTAGAAGCAGAGTTCTGCAGTCAGTGGAGGCCCATCAGGTACAGAGAGTGGAATTCAAACATTTTGTTGTCTTAAAGCATGCAGCCAACATTGGTAATAGTATTGTCAAAGACATAAACAAAACATAAATTTTTTCATTGGTTTTACAGGACTATATCATTCAACAAAATTTTACAAATTTGTTGGACGGTGTGTTTATTGAAAATGAAGCTGAATTGGTGAAATTAATCTTCCAAAGACCAACCATGTAGTATCTATAGCTTTAAAGGTAGACTCGTTGATTGCAGACATGAAAGAATGTACTTCCAAGTTCCTCCAAAATAACTTGCATAACTGAAAGTACACAATTCCCAAGTATCCATCGAAAATGTTTCACCAGGTGTTAATTGAATTTATATTTTAAATGCAACTTTGTATCATGTGGAAGCGATGATCAGCCGACCATCCTTTGAGCGTGTTTCTTTTAATTTAACAAGATCTGTCTGACAGCCTAAAGTTGTAACCATTTGCTCATAGACTGACAAATGAAGCTTGTCGTGGCCGAGCAGACAAGAGCACCGGGCTCAAGCTCTGGTGTTTCTGATCAGCAGAGTGTGGGTTCGAGTCCCTGTCATGACACTTGTGTCCTTAAGCAAGACAACTAACCATTATTGCTGCATCCTTTGGATGTTGTGTGGTGCACGTACAAGAACCCAAAGCACTTATCGTAAAGAGAACGGGTTCGCCCAGGTGTTCTTGGTTTGTTTGGCTGCATATTGCGCCACAGCACCTTGTAAACCATTACATGGTGCTATGTAAAGGAAAAAGGTCTCACATACCTTGCAGGAAAAATACTGAGTGCTTTGAGTTGCCCATCTTGGGTGTGATAAAGCGCTACTACAATAATGTTTGAGCGCCATGAGCGTCACTGAGTGATGAATTTAAGTGCTGTATAAGAAGCCACTGTTATTAATATTATTATTAAACAGGTTGTTGGAAAAAGTATCTCATATCACATCCTACCTCATCCACATTTAAAATTTAAAAAATACGGCAATTACCAATGATGTAGTTTCCCTTTAAATTAGGGATAAGATTTGACAAATGTGAAAAATATTGAAAAGGAGCTTGCAAATCTGGGTTCCTTGTATTCTAGACCTGGAACCTCCCACAAGCGTTGCAATTCCGGAGGTTTACAGATGCTGTGCATCCTCAGAATTACATAGCAAGGTTTGCACACAATATGGACGATCTCTATCCCTTCGGTGACTGCTTTATTTCTTTAAAGAACATTTTAAGGCTCAATTAGATCCCGAAATCGAGAAAAATTCTGAATTTTTTTAATTATTATTATTAAGTATTTCTTGTAATGAAACCAAGGATGCCTCATTAGTGAACTTAATTACTGTAGCTCGCAATAAGGGTGCTTGCCATGTGAACCAGAAACACCGGGGTTAACCCCGACTCTTCCACAATAAGTGTTCTGGGTTCCTTTATGCGCACTAACACTCAAAGCACATAGGACCTATGGCTTAATGTCCCATCCGAAATAAAAAAGCAATTAGGGTAAAGTATCTTGCTCAAGGCACAAATGCCAAAACCGGGACTCGAACCCACATTCTACCGATCAGCACCAGAGCTTGAGTCTGGTGCTCTTAACTGCTCAGACACGACCACCACACCCGCAGTTCCAATACAACTTCCTCAATGCGACCAACAACATGACAAAGATTTATTAACACCAAACCATCTAGCAACACAACTTATAAACTTAAAATCATCAATTGTTTCCTTGACTGAATCATTCAAACTTTATTACAGCTCAAGAATAGTCAGTTTCAAGATGTCGGATTAACACATGGCTTACCCACACTGCCACTTCTTAAGTTAAACCAAAGATGCCACATGATGTTGAACCAGCTAACTGAGCGACGTCATCACACTCACCAAGGAGCTTGGTAAGTGAATTTGGATTTTGTTTGGTGGATAAGTTTTAGGGGTGGTGTATTTTCAGGGCTCAAAATTAGCATTGGACCGCAGGCCTGAGGCCAGTGTTTTTATCATCGGGCCAGTAAACTTAAGACTGGACAAGTCTGGCGGTCTTGCGCTTTTGGATACAAATGCCTCACCTCATCTTTATTTCTTAAGATTACGTTAAATTGTGACTATGAGTCTGATAAATATCTTTCAATTCATTTATGAAAGTTGTACCCCAAGTACAAATAATTCTGACACTGTGTCACATTTTGATTCTGGTTGTGTGAATATTTTTCTGGTCCAGCAAGTTTTGAGCTACAAGTAGGCGCAGCTCTAGAACCAATATTTGTATTTATTTATTTTATTATTTGTTTTTTTTTGGGGGGGGGGGGCCTAGACCCTTTGCGCGTGACGCTACCCTGTAATTTCAAATTTGTTTTTTTCCCCTTGCATTTTGTTTGTTTGCAAGCCAAAAGTTTTGGGGGGGCTAAAGCCCCCCTTGCCCCCAAATACCTCAAGTTGGATGTCAACAACCCCCAGGTCACAACTGGGAATTGTTTTTGCACTGCACTCCTTTTATTGGGCTCTCAAATCTGCCTAATGTATAATATTTTGAGGGCCTACAAAAGATTAAAGAGGCTGACGCTCTGTTTTCTCCTTATTTAGAGGGGTGCACCCTTTCTAAAGCATCTTCATGTGTTTGGAGGAGGGGCGGGGGAAGGGAAAAGAAAAAGGTTGGGATGTGCACCACTGCATTTCATTTATCAAGAAAATCTATGGTGTCAATGAAAAAAATTAATTCAGATTTCAGTCTAAACTCAAATATCAGTGACTATTACATGAACAAACACCACAATTACAATAAACAATTTAAGAAAATCATATTTTATTTCAAACCCAACCTATAACAAAATTAAATAAGTAAAGTAAAATGTATAACCTGTTTTAGATTAACCTTACAGACCAGTCAGTTTGCATAGTGTTTACATAGTTCCGAGCATGCGCACATTTAACAAGAACGATGGATTTACCTGGTAAGTCTGCAAGAGTGAGACCCAACTCCTTTAAGTTCCTCTTCTCTAATGTAACTCCACACCACATTATTTGAACTTAAAAAAGGATTGGAATGCCTTACCCTGGTAAGCAAATATTAAAGGGCCTACCAAGTACCAGCCTAAGTCCTTCTGAATCCTTCAGTGTGGCAAAGGGAGACTTTAGAACGCTAGGTGGCAGCAGACTCACCAGGTAAATTTCCAGTGTTTACATAGTTCCGAGCATGCGCACATTTAACAAGAACGATGGATTTACTGGTAAGTCTGCTGCCACCAAGAGTCCTAAAAGTCCCCCATTGACTTCACTGAAGAAATTAGGACTGCAAAGGTTATTATTAATGCAACTATTACTAAAAAAGAAAAACTTCAGCAATAGTTCATCTGGGTACTGGCTTTTCCAGCCAGCCACAGTTTCTATTTTACATGTTTTGAAGAAGAAGATGAAACTGCAAAGAGTACAAAACTTTCTACAATGTTTTTCTACCCAACTTTGGAACCAGGGTAGACTTTCAAGACACAATTTACCAATGATGACAGAACAGCAGGCCCCGGCCCTGCGAGGCAGGACTTGTTTTCCTGAAGTTTAAATCTTCATATTTTGAATGACCACTTTTGAATGACCACTTAAATATACACACCCCACAATTTGGTACACTGAATTGTCTTTTAAGACACTTAGATGATAATTAAAATTATCAACTACCTTCTGCAATGTTAAAGACAAGGTACATTTACAGATAGGTTAACCTTACTTGCTATAAATATAAATACTACAATTATCATTACAAAAAATGAGTACTTCATTGGTGATCATTTTTGGTAAAAAAAATTCATGGCTTTTTGATTATTTTTTTTTCTCCAAAGTTTATTATTGGGATAAAAATTAGCCCTAGAACACATTTATAAAAATCCAAGAAGTCATTTATAAATTGGTACTTTTTTCGACATAATACAAATACAAAAAGTAATATATATACAAATTAGATAGTTGTTAATTTTGTACAGCCATCTTGTATTCCTCCCAGTACAGAAAGGAAGCCAAGTTGGAATTAGCAGCTAATAATAATAACAATAAACCATTTTTATATAGAGAATGTCACCATGATGTCCCTATGCACTGTAAAGGGAAATCAACAATTGTACAAAGTAAACAGTTATGTATTCATCCGAGTTTGGAATTGCTCTGATGTCTCAGCGTGTTTAACAACCTCTGGAAGACTGTCCCATAACTGAACTGCTGCACATTGGAAAGAGCGGGAAACCATACCACTTGGTTTTGATAACTGGGGGGGGAGTCAGAAGGGATTTATTCGAAATTCACAGAGTTCTAGTTGTTTTGTACTCCTGAATTAAGCATTGAAGATAAACAGGGGCAATGCCATGGATACATTGATAAGTCAGAACCAATGGCTTGATCGTCATGTGAACCAGGGTTGAAGGTAATTGCTGACAAAAAGGTCTGTAGCTAGGATCCAAAGTTCAGGAGGTACGTTGAAATGATGGCATTTCCACCTTGTGTTAACCCCTGGGGTTTAGATTTCAAGCTTTTTTTATTTACCAGACAGATAAAAGTCTGACTCAGCTTTCAATAGTATAAAGCATTTTGAGAATCATTTCACTTCGAAGTAATGTGGCTGTGGAAAAAGACATCAGTTTTTATCCCCAACAATTTTGAATCTGAGAAACACTACCGTCAGATGTGGTCTCAGATTGTGTATTCCAATTATGAATTATTCTTCCTGCGTGGACAGACATAACCACACAGCGATATCTTAAAAAGCTACCACCTTTTGAAATGAAATTTCAACCAGTTTTATTGTATATAATATATATATATCTACATTTATATTGGATTATAACAATCTAATGGTTCCAAAAACCAAAGGTTCACGTTCCCTTTTAATGTCTGAGATTTCTTGTCCCTAGTGAACAAGCATCAACACATTGGAAGCCCATAAGAAATACCCTTAACAACAACTGCACCCATAGCCACAGCCGCCAATTTGAATAAGGCTCAAGTCCACACTGAGGCTGAAACGAGGGTCTGTAGACATTTTTTAAAGGTTAATAAACATTGGGGTACAGGCAGTTTCCGTAAAAAGAGAAATCTTGATTGTCATGTCTTCGGAAAGGATTTGTAGGACTTCAAATAATCCCAATGTGTTTTTTAGAATATTTAATACATACTTTTCTTCTTCTTCTGCCTGATGTTTGCTTACCAGCAAAAATTGTAATTACAAAATAATTAATAGCATTAAAATTTGTAACTTTGGCCAGTTGCAAAAACAATTATATGCTTTATATACATTATATACATTTGTTCTGCATCATCCGTTTTCAACGGTAGACTCCTCAGGCGAGGAAACAAACTCAGCTTGAATAAATTCTCTCACTCTGCAAAAAATAAAAATTAAAAAACAATGACAACAAATGTTTGTAAAATTCCTTATTTCAGTCAGTATTTGGGTGATTTTATAGGGATTGGTAGATTGGTTTTTGTCAACGCTATGCTGATTTATAGGCAACATTATAAAAAATGATAAAATAAAAGTTACATGTGAAAGTTTCACCTGAACGCAGTAGCTACTTGCTGAGAAAACAGCACAAAACCATTACAGTATTTCCGCAAGAACAATCTCATCTCTGGCCGCAGCATTCCTGAACGGTTCATGCATGAATGCGAATATATTTTTGTAACTGTTTTCTGAAAAATATTTTATGAGCACCTATTTCAAATCTGTTTTTCTTTTCTTTTTTATGTTTCTTCAAACTGGGGGACTTAACTCTTTCAAGAATAAATATAACACCTTTCTTTTTCCAATTCAAGATTTTCCTTTGTAAATAATTTTCTGCTAAGCAAAAATAAGCTGGATACCAGTCACAGATGGTTCATGTGACATGGTATTTTGGCTCGTAACCTTATTCTGGTAAGTATAACTACATTAATTCAATTGATCATTTTGAGATTCAAGTGTATTGGTTTTCATTCCAATGCAGAAACGACAAAAACTTTCACACTCAGTTTTCACTCAGTCATTGCATACAACCTTTTTTTTGCGGTGACACTTTCGTTACGCTCTTCTGAATCTTCCAGGCACACAGTGAAATGACTTATTTTGTGATGACAGTTTAACAAAGTCATCAAAATCTAATGGCTCACAATTTATAATTATTTTAGACTGAGGACTGCACTGGCAAGATAATTAAATTTGACACGACGGCCAGGTATCGGTTCACTTGATGAGGCTGCCATATGGTTTCAAACTTACAAAATTGAACTTCTGGGGCAAGTTCGGGTGGGCGACTAGAGTGACTAGACTACCCAGAAACAGTGTGACAGTGTGTGACGTAGCTCTCGACTTGACTAGATCGACCATGCTCCAGTGGTTTCTGTTAAGTCTAGTCACTCTAGTCGCCCACTCGAACTTGCTCCTGGCTGACATGAAGGTTGCCAAGGGTCATTGGCACTGGTATCAGTTTATGCGTTGAGTTACCAAATGGTGTTGGGATTTCTCAGGAGCATGGAGCTATGTTTCAAATAAAGAAGTGTTGATAGCACTCACGAGCCACTTGATGAACAACTTGTTAGTGTGCGCGACCAGCGCCGAATCTAGGGTAAATTTGCTGCGGACAAACAACTCTCAGCCGAGGGCAGGTCTTCCTTTGACCTCAGTCACAGCGCTGTTTGAGCTTGTGACACCATTTGCAGGGGTCATTACCTGGTGCACTGTTAATAGGGAAGAGGCACATGAGAGCAAAAAAGGAATGAAATGTTGCTTAGTTCGTTTCTTACCCTAACCAGCTGTCCAATGCAATACTTTATCAGCATCTTGTGAGCCATTTCTGAGTGTCCTTTACCCTTGAAGGCAAGTGTTGCGTCAATACCTGGAAAATTAGGAATGATCTAATATGATTGACCAGGAATTTGAATAAATGAATGATCTTGAATTGAACAAAATATGATTTACCCTAACCCTCCCAAATCATTTTCAGGAAGTTGTCCAATGGGGGACTTTTGGGGCGCTAGGTGGCAGCAGACTTACCAGGTGAATCCATTGTTCTCAGTAATGTGCGCATGCTCAGAACTACATTTGTACGTCAACAATGAAAATTTACCTGGTAAGTCTGCTGCGACCTAGCATTCCAAAGTCTCCCATTGCAAATGATTGAGGAGTGTCAGCCCAAATAACTTATAAAGCCGTTTCCGAATTTTCAGCTAGAGCTACACGGCTAGATCGCCGCGTTATTATGTGTTGAAGTACAGGGAATCCTTGGCAACTCCCTGAGCTACAGTCGTAGCCGAAGCTGTAGCTACCAATTTTAATAAATATGAATTAATCTGAATATGCATGAAAACTAATTTGAATGAATATGAATTAATACGAATATGCATGAAAACTTGCTGAGTTACAAGTACATGTAATGTTTAATGTTTAAACAATTAATGACAGTGCATCCTAAGTTCCATTTCAAAAGTTGTGATTGATTCGCACCTAAGATCAATCTTAACCCAGGCCATTTAATACTAGTAAATCGTAAATCAGATTAAAGTAGAAAGAATATCATGCCTGAATTGCAACGAGAATAGAGAAATAACCTTTGAACTTTGAACCTTTACTAACCTGCATGTTCCAATATTATTTCCCTACCTCCGGGATGCTGTTGATTGAAAACACAAATTTAAATAATTCAATACAAAAGTATGGGATCGGTAATAAATTGTTCAAAGTAAGAATGTAGAAACTAACAGAAGCAATGAAAGGACGTTGAGAGGGAAAGAAAAAGAAAGACATCAGAACAACTTATATCTTATTTAGCATAAATAATAATTTTATGAGATATGTCATAATTTTATATTGTATTTTGTTTCTTTCACTATTATCAGATTAAAAATTGAAACAAGTGGCACAAAGACCAAAATCGCATCGATATACAAAGTTTAGAGCAAAAATTCCATTCGAAAATTTAAAAAGTTAAAATAACAAACAAAACAGCAAACTTAAGAGCCGAGTGGCCATTCAACAAAACACAGCAAACTGAACAAAAGGTAAAAAATAAAGAATAACAAATTAAAACCGAGGAGCGAGCATGATGGTCGTTGTTGTAAACCACAACCAGGTCCCACTTTGGCATTAAGGAATTTTGTTAGAGCATGTAATGTGGAATGTTTGTATCTGTCTGTATTACAAAAGGAAACAGTTAATGAAGCTTGTGCGTTGGTTGGAACTCTTGTACTATATTCTTAATTGGCAGGAGCAAATAACCAATTTGTTGGAGTTGAATAATTTGAGTACTTTTTCCCCCAAACTGTGCAATAGATTGCATTTTCTTTCTCAGAGTGAAGTTAAATTGAATTAAATGAGTGCAACAAAACTTGTATACCTAGATCCCCAAATAATGTAGAATGCAGGTTTTTGGACCTTCTCAAATTGTTCCCATTGTTTTTGTGTAATTGACGTACACCTGTATGCCACACTTGACAAGCATTTTCAAGAACTGGTCTAATGTGGCCATTATAAACAGCCAACAGATCATCTTGGTCAACCTTGGCTTTTTTTTCAACAAGGATAAGGAGTATAATTTATGTGATGCTCTGGAATCAATGTCATAGGGGCCTATACATGTAGCTTCAAATTTTAAATCATTTTGTACAGTAAGCCCTGAGTAGTTTGATATATGGGGTACAAATAAAACCAACAGATCTGCGGTGGCATTTCAAAAAAACTGATAGGCATGTTTTGACATTTGGCTGGTTTGGGTAAAACATCATTACATTTGCACCAATCAGAAAGATTGTTCAAGTTGCCAGTTGGAATGCAAGTTGGAATCCACAGAGGCATCATTGACAAGTACTATATAAGAAGGATAGGTCCAAGACGAGTTCCTTGGGGTACACCATAAGTAATATGCTGAGATGCGGAGATGTAACCATTGACTTTAGTACTCAAATGTACTAAAGTCATAATTATGACTTCCTTTTTTACTCTTTATGTCCCGCTAACACTTCCGTCAAAATTAAATCTGAAAGCTAACTTTATCAAGTTCACACCAGTACCTATCCCCCGTGGAAATATTTGTCAGAAATTCTGTCAAAGTGAGAAAAAAAAATAGCACTGAACTTTTGAAGAACCCCGAATCACTGATGCGTATTCTAACTGCGCAATCAAAATGCACAAAGTACCTAACAAAACAACCACTTTGTCTCCTTTTCTTGTTTTGTTCACGTACAGAGCTCACCCTTAACAAAAGCCCATCGTACATTGTCCATAAAAACTGCTACAGGCTACATGTAGTAAACACCTCTTCTCAACTTGCCCTGTGGGCTACTAAAAACTGTGCAGCATACTTGTTTAAAATGCTCGTGTATATATTTCTTCCTTTTCAAATAAGAAAATCAAATTTTTAAAATGTGTTGTTCTGAGTGTTTGAATAGACATGTAAAGTAACTTTATTTGACCATTAAATACATCAGAAAGATGACAATATACATTTAAAATCTGGGCTACTAAAAGTTCCTGGAGGCATATAAAATACAGAGTTTACCAGCCCAGTGGGCTTTTTTACAGAAAACATTCAAAAAGCGCAAGGCCGGACATAAATGTATGAAGCATAAAGGCCTTATTCACGAGTTTGCAATCTAAACCTAAAATACAAAAGGTTATGCCTTTGTCAGGGGATTTTGTCCCCTACCCCTTACTACCCCCACCCCCTGGTGTGTTTGCCCCCAGGGAAAGGAAGCCTTTGAGGAGCAAGCCTATTTTTCTAGGCACTCTTACAGTAGTTTGACTTATCTCTTACCTCATGCAAGAATTTGGTTACATCAAAAACAAAGTCGAAGAGAACTATCCAGCAGGACTTTGACTCCCAGTGTTCGGCCACTTCGCTGAGTGTGTACTGCTTTAATGCGTCATGTCCGACAATATGCAACGCCAACTGGTAAGCTTCATTGCATCCTATGGGTGAACAGCCACTGGTGCCTAAACCACTGCTCACATAGGCCTGGGGCATCGTCAAACTAGCTGTGTTGCCTGTGTTGGTTACTAGCTCAGCATTCCCAATATCCATTTTGGTCACAGATTTGTTTTGTTTTCTTCTCCTTTGCAGATTTTCTTGTGGAAATGGTGGAACTTAAAGAGGTCTCAGCTCAATAAATGCAGGGCTATTACTGATGTTTTGAAGGGCATTGTGTTTTCAGCTCTCCCTTGCAATTTATTGATTGCTGCTCTTATGATGTCATCGTTTCTTTATAGTTCCAGCAATTCATTTCTTTATACCTGTAGTTCCAGCAGCTCGCTTCAGTGCACAACCTATATAATCGGAATACAAAAGAATTCATGGACGTGTACAGTGTGCAAATAAATGTACACAGAAGTTATTGCAATTTACGTTGTTCAACACCCACTCAAAATAGAATTTTTGAACAAAATGTTAATGAGGGATATCTTTAGCTCTACACC
The DNA here is from genome assembly GCA_010994315.2 of Pisaster ochraceus. Taxonomy (NCBI): domain Eukaryota; kingdom Metazoa; phylum Echinodermata; class Asteroidea; order Forcipulatida; family Asteriidae; genus Pisaster; species Pisaster ochraceus. The sequence continues at coordinate 17,442,860 of CM021529.1, forward strand.
TTTTATCAATTTAAATGAGAATAATAACTACACCCCTTTGAGTAATGTGTCTGTTGAAGATATCTTACTGCATGTTTTAGGCCTACTGTAATGAAGTTGTAAATGTAGCCTGGTCTACTTCTATGATAGCTGCACAATGTCCCCCC
>CM021529.1:17552464-17579217 GCA_010994315.2 Pisaster ochraceus
AGCATATGATTTCCTTAGCAATACCCTTAGTAACAGCCGCAGCTGTAGCCGCAGTTGTAGCTTCAGCCGCCAATCTGACCATGGCCTATCCTTATAAAAAGTAGTCCAGATGAAGGCTGGCTGTTTTTTGGTCAGCAGAGGGCGCTGTTTACATTGACTGTTAGAAGGCTGTTCAGTGGCATCAGAATGTGATGTGAGAAGTGATGAGTGTGAATAAAGACGTATTGCACTGTTTCATTTATGTTACATGGATAGTCATGTTGTGTATGTGGAAAGTATTTGAATTTGTAGATTAGTCTGTCTCTAGTTTATCTTTGTTTTTAGAAATATGATAGTATTGTCTTTATTTGGGCATTCATAAAATTATTCTTTTGAGGGAGCACTCATGACAAGAAAAAATTACATACAAAATGTATAAAAAAATTATTGAAATATTCTCAAAACATACTGTTTATGATTTGTTTTCAAGAAAAATAGTATTTTATTTTAAACACTGCGAAAAAAAAAACCGGAAACAGTGCTTGATTTTATAAGTCGTTTTTGAGCAAATTCTGAGGTAAATTTGTGGTACTTAGTAATCCACCATTTTGAAATCCTCCAGCAAACCACTCGGCTACAGTTTGAACAGAAACCAACTACATGTACATCATCACAGCATGATTGAGCTTGCATAAACGTCTAGCCTGTGCCTGAAGCTCAAGCATGGCACAAAGCGTGCCCCTGAGATTCTCTACGATACTCACATAGTCAGAATCAAATTGAGGATCAGGAACAATGCAGATTGTCCAAATGGGGTTCTCTAATGTTTGAGTCTTGTACAGCATCTTCAGCGCCGTGTTTCCTGCCCTTGTCTGACCTATATTCATCTGAGGATGATTAATTACAGTTTATAGAGGACACAATGCCAGTGGATTATTGATTTAAAGATAGAATTTATGATTGGTGAGGATGAGAAAGAATAAAAGGATTTATGTTCTCGTGAAAGCTTATTAATTTAGAAACTTGGTAATGGCCTTATCGGACAGGTCGAAACGTGAGGCCATTAACAATTTTGTTGCATTCGTACCACATTTTGGTTATTAAGTAGTTTGTAACAGCCGGTTCCGGCCCCAGCCGGTTCCGCCCCCAGCCGGTTCCGCCCCCAGCCGGTTTGGAATATTGTACTCTACTCCTCTTTCTCATGAAGACGAGCAGAGTAAACTGCTGCAAATGTCGAAACCATCTTGCTCTTCTTCAACCAATCTCTCCCAAAAGTGTTTTTATATACATGGCTGTACCTGCAAGTTTACTGGTTATAGTCTTTCTTACGATTCACACCATACAAAGCTTTAAACATCACTTTACTCCAATCCCTAGTTTTAAATTCCCTCGTGGATTTTTATAAAGAATTAATTCAGTGTGATTGACAAACCTCTGAAGATCGTCAGGTTGCCTGTTCCATCATGAAGTGAGCTTTAACTTCTAATTTAGAGAAAAAAAATCAAAATCCAACACTGAGCATTCGCTCTGAACAAATACATCATGTCCCATGCACAGCTCATGCACACTAATTGTCATTTGTACAGTTAAGAAATCAATGAATATTTAATGTCTCAAGTGGCATTGCCATAGCAACCCATCAATCTGATGGCAGACGATTTTTATTTTCCTCTGAGAGACTGGGCCTTTCTAGACGAGATACCATTATTGGTTGACAGAGAGTGGTAGAGGCCCTTGACCATGACAAAATAGACCATGCACGATAAATGAGTCTTGATTTCCTGATGTATGGTCCATATTGTGTGTAGCGATTGAAGGTTGGCTTATCCCGTTAATGCGACTCGCAGCGACTCCTACGTATTGATCACATGATGGTTGCTCCATCCGTGCCGATAAATCTATTGTGTATTCGGCTTCATTGCATGGCTTCATTGCAACCATACTGTGAGGCTAGATCTAAATTGAGTAACTGTCGTGCTCATAATTATGACTGGAGCCATTGGCTACAGCTGCAGTGCTTAAGTATAGGGAGAATTAGCCATTGAATATTAGCCGCAGCCAAAGGCTTGAAGTTTACAGATCGCTTGTATTGATGTCACATGCAGCTACTGTCTGCCCATGGTCTGCCATTTTAGGGGTCAATTTGCAAATTTTCACTATGCAGTAACACGTTGGGAAACTGACTCAATCTGACGCAACCAGGATTTTTTTGTTTTATGGTGATGATGTCAGGTTAATTGAGTCAGTGGTTTGGTCCCCTTGTTGTTGCACACTTTCTAATGACTTCAAAGTCTGGGTTGCTATGCTTCTGCCATTATAACTTGGGACATTTTTAAAACCTCGGCTTAGGCTCTGTCTCGGGCTCTTGGCTCCGGTTGATGTTTCTAAACACGGTACAAAATGTACACTGCTCCAAAATTGATGACAGAGCCCAAGCTGGAGCCAGGGTCTTTGTCAAAATTTGTCTGAATACCACAGTGCTAGAAGTGTGATGTTGTGTCAATGTGTTACGACTTTAGAAAAGTTTAAAACAGCCATTTTTTTCCACCCCATTCCTCGGCAAGGCCAGTTTGTCTTAGATGCGCAGATTTGTCGAAGATGTGGTCATCTAAATGTCCTTGAGAACATCAAAACCAAACCATTCTCCACATGGAGCCCATAATGGACGGCCTCCATGGCCTGATGCCTAATGAAGAACTGATAATTGGTGTGATGCATTAGTGGGAGACGTCTGAGCGGAGATCATCAACTAACTCAAATGCCCTCTTCTTATGCCGCTCATGTGGGCCCCAGACGAGCTATTAAAACCCTTCACTCATTAACTCATCAGAAGTGATAAAAAGCTCTGGGCAGTGAAGTGATCAAATTCAAGTGAACAAATATCAAGCATGAGGGATTCTCTCCCATCCAAAATATCACCTACACATTTCTTTAGCTTCAATCTCAAACTTTTCCAGCCCTACTCGCCCCCCTCCCTCCCAAAAAAGAAGAAGACAATCCTCAACGATTACCAATTCTGTCTTTAATCTGAAATTAACAAACAAATTAACAGATTTTATTCCATTTTTTTTGTTTGCAGCAACCCATAAGCAGTGATAGGAAGACTGGAGACGGGCGTAACGAGTCCGTCATCGTCATCGATAGCGATAGCGACGGTGAACGGGAGCATGCATCCTCGCATTGCCACGGCAACCCAGACTCAGTGCAATCATCTTTGTCTCCCAAGTCAGGTAGCAGTAATAGCCGGCCAGCATCTGCAGGTAGGTTTAAAACCATTGCATTTTTATTTTAGTTTATCGTATTACATATCCAACTGTGCATGAATAGAAAGACGGTGAAGAAATCTACAATATGGGGCGGGAAAGCCCCTGTGGGACTCCTACGCAATCAGGTGCAGACTCAAAACCCAATCCACTGTGAAAGGCTCAAGTCTGAGGAGGGATTCGAACCAGGGTCAACATAGTTGGAAGGCAGGGAAAGAAACCACTGAGCCAACTTGGTGCCTGATCCTTCTCTTTGTATAGAACTACCCCCTCGCCTGGCCTTCCACCTCTTACCTTCCCATGGAACTTTTTTTTATATTGGGCAGCCATCTTGTTTTACTCCTGATCAAAGTCCTTTGCATCTGGAGCTAATGGCCACAGCAGTAGCCAAAGTTGCCCCATTCCGACATAATCTTAGGCTGCAATTGAGTTACATTGTAAGTCACTTCGGCTATGGCTATGGCTTTGGCTGCTGCAGCAACGTTGAAGAGTGGGCCTTTTCAGCAATCCGGCCATAGCCGAATGATCCATCTCTTTGGAAGTATATTATGTGAAAAGACTTATTCTGTGTTGTACTGTTGTTCACAAGGGTTTCATTAATTTGTTCACATTATCTGTGCTTGAAATTGTTCTCCTAATAAGTTGTTTGTATTCCTCAAGATCCACATCAACTTTTATGTGACTGTGTAATAGAGACTGGGAAGGCAAAATCCCCCAAAGCACATTGACATGAAATATTTTGTTGCAGAAACAAAATAAAACAATTACAAGCAGTATACATGCAGTAAACGGATAAACTTAACTAAATTAAGGATTTACAAGTGTGTTTGAGGCAAAATTCTTATATTCACAGAGGAATAGTTATATATAAATTTGATAAAGAAACTCTCTCCTTTTTAGAATGTCGCCCTCATGTGGTGTGTTCTGTCCAGGCTACTTTGTAGGTTACGTTGGCTGCATATTATGTGTGTGTTTAGCCTACATCTCGCACTGTGATCTACTCACGACTGCTCAATAGAGGGGGCTGTTGTTTGTATCTATCTGGAATATAATGATTATATTTCAGTGATCAGAATGTTTAGTTTTGTCCTTTCCTTTGGATTCGTATTCAAAATTTGTATCTGGCAGTACATTTGCTGTCCTAAAAGCATGTTGAACAGTTAGTGATATTTTAAAAACATAGTGGTTAAATTTTTCTTAAGAGAAAATTTTACTTCAAATCTCCGTCAATTAAAATACTTGTATTAAAACCTAACATTTCTAAACACGTGACCACTTAAATTGATGACATTTATCAGCTTGGCTGATTTTAAGGTATTACATTTTGGGGATTTGGGGACTTATCTGAATGCCATATTTTTAAAATCTGAAACCACTAACCCATGTTTTCTTATAAATTTGCTTTAAAAAACAACAACAAGATAACAAACAAACAAACAAAAACAAAAACAAGTAGCTTGGCTGATTTTAAGGTATTACATTTTGGGGATTTGGGGACTTATCTGAATGCCATATTTTTAAAATCTGAAACCACTAACCCAGGTTTCCTAATTAATTTGCTTTAAAAAACAACAACAAGATAACAAACAAAAACAAAAACAAGTAGTAGGTTAAAACCAGGGAGGGGTAAAACAACCAACTGTTCTTCAAAACATTTTGTTTAACTGAGTTTTATTATCTCTGGACACCCGTACTGCCTGCCTCTCAATTTTATTGGTAAATGATCACAGATCTCTGCATGTGGTACATTTCAAAATAAATGTACCCCCAAACAAAAATATTGACAAAATAGGGACACCGCCAACATAAGGGAGGCAGGAGGTCGCAGTTTAAATCCCAATCTCATCAATTTTTCCTTGTTCAACCCCAAATAGAAAATAAATTCTAACATAATCAATGGTATCAACAACAAAAACATGAGTGACCAACTGCAGTGGTCAGGAAAAGTGGTTTGGAATCTCTGAAAAGGAAGGTTTAAAAAAAAAGAACAGCCTCGTGTTTCTACTGTTCATGACAAATTCTGGATGTAGGGGTTAGAAATGATCAGATGAAATAAAATGATTGATTTATTCTTGTAGCATTCTGTGTATTTTATGCAGGCATGAATTCTTCCCACTTAAGTCTAATTTTCAATTTTTTATTGACCCTCAGAAAAATCATCATAGTTATTATTAAATTGCCTAAAAAAGTCTATAAAAACAAGTCAAATGTTCCTACTTTTTTCCGAAGGGGTCCGGAATCATGCCCGTTTATCCCTGTTTTAATGGGGTTTTTAAATTCACACAAATTTCCCTCTGGTGGGACAATTCATTAAGTATCTGTCTCTATTTAATTGATGCACAGTTCTTTTTTTAAATGAATAAGTTTTTTGCAACAACAAAGACTATAAAAAAAATTGGCAAGAATACTCTTGACTTGAAAGCTGCGGTTGAAGAAAAACAAAATCCTGTCGAGCTTTCGATATTGTTATTTTATTGCTTTGTATTCAGGGAAATTTATTCTAAAATTTGGCCTGTTTGATTTAGCTAAAAACAACATTCTATTTAATTTTAGAAAGTGAAACTCTGACAAATTATCTCGTGTAATTTGTATGTAAGTTGTCATTAATTAATTTCATTTAACTATCCTTTTTGATGATAATGCCGTCATGGGGTATTGCTACATGGTTTAGGGCTACTCCTCAAAAAATGGGATGTTCATCAGCTCAATTGTACATGGTTCATTACTAATTGTTGGGTACATAAATAATGGTATTCAGCTCTTCCTTGCTTTGTGGTACAACCATTGAGTACAACGGCTTACAAATTGGCATTGTACAAATTGTCTGTCTACGGTTTACTGTAGCAAAAGAACATTAGTTCATGCATTAATGAAATCCCGCAAAAATGATGTAAACATATATTCAGGTTGTGTTAATTTGTAAATAGAAACAGACAAACAAAACATAGACTGAATGTATGACATCACCAACTGCTGCATAATTGATCAGCACTTAAGAACGCCTCTCCAATTGACAAGTAAACACAACCAATGCATAATTTAGTGCATTTAAAAGCCTTTCCCCTGCAGGACCCAGACCACCCCTGCAACTTGAATGGACGCTCCCGCTGATCCCATGTAATGGAATCTGCACCTGTCCCTTCTTTGTTATGCAAATGAAGGAGACACCTGATAATGACCAATCAATTACTGTAGTTCTGGTCTGGGTATTAGGGCTGTGTGATTTCTTCAATTAGGGGTGTTTCTGGGGAGTGCGTTGTTTACGGAAATGATGAATTACATTAGAGTATTTGATCCACAAATAGTGATCTGCTGCTTTCTTGCATAATGCTTCAATTCGAATAAGATTTATAAAACTTGAATATAAATTTGAGGTTTTGCTTTACCTGTTGCCAACTTTTGTTTTGTAGTTTTTTTTAATGTTTTTACATGATTGTACTTGAAATGTTATTGTTTTTGAGAGTTAGTGGGTAGTTCTGTCACAAAACAAATAATCTCTAAATGTCTGAGCCTGTAGAATCATGGAAGAACAATAGAGTAGAGAAAGAAGCTTTCAGTTTCATTCGTACAAGTAGAAAGCTGTGTATTCAATGGTACTCTTAATTAAGTTACACTGAATTTTTGGAGAAAAAAATAAAAAATAAACTGCATTAATTAGTCTAGCATTCAGTGAAAAATTAGTGACACCATATGGCTGCTCTTCTAAATTTCATGCATGTGCGCTTACCACCGGGGGTCAAAAGCTCCAAAGACTGTTCTTGAACTCTTTGTCAACTGTTAGATTCCTCATTCTCTGTACAATTTTTAACACCATTATCGGTTAGTTTGATTCCAGCGCAGTTCTGTTTTTCCACCACCCACCCGGACGATATCAGTTGACCAACATTTAGATATTTGCACAGCATCTGAACCGGTATCAGATAAGACATATCTTTATACACTATAGAGATTCCTGGAGGGTTGTTTAAGCTGCTGTTTAAAAGATAACCCCCCATAAGTTTATTCGCCCAATGCTGATGTTTTTAGTAATGGGTGATTGCAATTTTATTGCAGGTGAACAAACTTAAAACTAGTACCTCTGGTTTTGTTTTGTGTGGTTATTTTCTTTTCTCATGCTACTGTAAATGATTTGAAAGTCAACTGCCACTTTCTTACCAGTGATTTAAATAATTTGAGATAAGGTGGGGGTGGGGGTGGTGGTGGGGGGGGGGCAACACACGAATGAAACGAACAGCTGCTTTGACCTACTAATTCCTGTCAGTCCATGGTTTTCACATTCTCCCTTCGAAGAATCTTTCTTTGTCTCATCTCTCCTGCGCAGCATGGTCTAACCATCCTCAAGGACTTCAGCGGAAGCGCTTTATTGATTTTGTTTTCTTCAGTCCTTGGTTGTTGGGATGATGCCATAATGTAAACCAAGTGACCAGTTAACAACAGGGATGTATACCGGAATGACTGGCATATTTTTTTGCCTCTCTATTGTCTCTACATTTTTGTATATTCTTGTCGCATTAAAGGGATCGTTAAAAAATGTGCCTGGCTTGTATTTTTATTGCGAGTAATCCCTAAATAGAAGAGATGGTCTCTGGGTTTATTGAAATTGTTTTGTACGGGTTACACGTTTAAGGCTGTAGATGTATTAAAATGTGCAGGTAAGCATGGCAGACAGACTCATAAAATCTTATGATTATGTTGTTTTATGGACTTTTTTAAACATAAATTTCTTTGTTTTATTAGCATCTATTTGTCTTCCTTGCATTTCTATCAGCTGTATTTATCATTTAGAAGATTTTTTTTTTTTAGGTTATTAAATTTGGGTCAACTACCTGGGCCCAGTTTCATAGAGTTGCTTCAGCAGAAAATGTTGATGAAAATTTTTTTTTTTACACTGTTAACATTTTATATTTATAAGTGAGGTTTTATTATTCAATTGAAAAACACAAGACTGCCAAACTTGTTCGGTCATGAGTTTATTGGCCCACCTCTAAAATCACTTGAGTATCACTTTGAGTAAAAATCAAGCCCTGCGTTAGTGCATATTTAAAACTTAACTGAAACATTAGTGCTAGATGGTTCAGTTGGTAGAGCGCCAGCACGTAAATCCAGAGGTCGCAGGTTCAAATCCCGCTTAGTTAAAAAAAAATTTTTTTTGCTCAACCCAAACCTAATTTACCCAGTAAATTTCCCTTGTTGATTATTATTTGATATTTGAAATAAAAAGTCGCATCCCCTTGAGGTGATCCCTCTCTTGCCGCTTCCCAGGTTGTATCGTAGACTTGGGTGTGACTCCTGACTACTCAGCAGCTTTGAGGTTGAACGGCTTCTGACTGGCACCCCAAACAAAGGTTTATGACAAACTAGGAAGACTGCCAACATTAAGGATAGATGGCGCAAATGGCCGGCATGTTAATCCTTAGGTCACTGGTTCAAATTCCAGTAAATTTGTCTTTGTCTAACTCATAATGAAGGAAACTTGAGCAAATTTGATTATTTTCACAAACTAATGATTAGAATATTTTCACCAGTCTGATTAGAATCCATTCACACAGCAGAGATAACATAGTCACATTCTTCTTCTTTTTTTGCATCCCTGTGGAGACATCTTTTGTTCTTTCTTTTGTTCCTGTAGTTAAGAAACTCCCATAGACTTTGTACACCAAATTCCTTGTGGAGCAACCCAGTCTTTAGAATTTCCCTACGGAGACTCTTTGTTTCCCCTTTTCCGTTTTGTTCTCGGTCTCCACAAGGTAGTGAAAATGAAACCGGAGGTTTTGTTTTATTCGTCCTACAGCGATGTGTATTTTAAAAGCACTATATTTTCAGTACTTTCCCCGAGTCCTGTTAAAAACCTACGGGCATATTACTTGGGTAGGATTTGAACCTACGACCTTTGCTATTCTAGAGCAGATGTCTACTACTAGACCACCGAGGTTGCCTGGTAGCTAGAGGCAGTTCAAATTGTATGTTTTAGAGTAATGTGGCCGTGATTCTTTTTCCTCGCAGGACTCAGGGAATGTACTGAGTACACTGTGCTAAACACACATCGACGTGTCTGGGTAAACTGTGAATTATTTTCTTTATCCCTGACAGCTCCCGACGTCTCTTGAAAAAAAAAGGGAAGATATTTGTTTTTGTCTCTGCAAATTGACAAGTTGTCTTATTTAGTTAAAGTATGTATTATCAACTAGAGACAGCAATTAAAAAAAAAAAACATCAAACGAGAATGTATGAATGTGATGATGTCATACCTGTATGTCACCCTATAGCTCTCACGCGATCACCGCGTCAGCACGTCAGACCGCAGTAGTACAGTCAATACACGTGAGTAAACATAGAGTAAACATAAAGCTTGGAAATGTACGCGCACGCACGTTAGTGAATTTTGACACGTTGTCTGAGATCCAGGTGCCGAGTTTCTATTTTTGGCATTAGTGCGGAGTGCTTTTTGAATACTTGTATTTTGAATCTGCCTTTTGACTAATTGGCCAACACCATACAAATAGTTTTGTAGCAGTAGTATTGCTGCAATATGACACTATCTGGACTGATAGCAAATGTCAGGCGGTGCATTGTAGAACATCTTTTGTCGGTTATTTACAATGGTATGGATTGAGGGGTTTAATATTACCTGTTCTTTGTACACCGGTGAAATTTTGTTATAGTTTTTTGGGGTTTATTTCAAACTGTTTTATCATGAAAGATTTATCCAAAGCCATTAGTAAATTGTAGACTAATTAGTAAAACTAATAATTATCATTATTAACATATTGGTTTATTTCATTGAATTTGTGGCCCACAGGCCAAATTACAAGAATGTTACACTAAAAACATTAAAAGTACAGAGTCAAAATAAAATAAGGCGGAAGTTATGGCCGTGCCAAAACAAATCCCTGGATAAATAAAATAGCGCACAAAGTAACTAACGGAAGAAAACAAATAATATTATAAAATATTGCCTCCCCACCCCCAATTTTTTTTTTACAAGAATTACGAGACATAGCCCTTTCTGCTTAGCAAATCTTTTCAGTTAAGCAGGATTAGTTGTTCCATTAAATATAAACCCCTTGTCTCTGCTGCTAAGCCAGCTATTATTTCTCCTGAAGTCAGAATCAGTTTTAAGTGTGATATGACTTCTTACGCATTATAAACAAAACACGCCCAAAGTATCATAAGTCAGGTAAACTCAGGGTCGTAAAAAAAAAATGGAAAAAAAAATATATATAATAATATAAAAAAAATCCCATTTAATTTCCCACTTCCCCCTGCGGGAAGATTCTTTCCCCTCATTTCTTCTCTGTCTCTCTCTCCCTCTCGTAGCACTTGGCGATTTGTCACCCCGGTTCGCTTCTGTCCCCCACCAACCGGGGGCGTTGAAGTGTTTCCTGTCCTTCAGTAAAGAGCATTTATGACACGCTCGTGGAAAATATCGCCATGCCGAACCGGGCCTGGAGAACGCCCTAAGGTGTCAGATGGAAAGAGATTCCCCCTAGGTGTGACGTGGCTATTTTCTCAGCTTACGCAATTAATTTTCTGACATCATCTCTTATTACACAATACTCGTCGACTAATTTCTTCTCAAACTCTTACGGCAAAATGAATTTTGACCCAAACAACTCACATTCTAATAAACCGCTGCTGTTTATTTTAGAGAAAGTTGTACTTTCATCTTGCTGTAAAGTGTCCCAGTGAACTTTGCTGTGTATTTTAATTTGGACAAAGATTCAAAATAAAAATGTTTTACGTTTGTTTATTCATAGTTAATTCGGGATGATTTTCAAACTTATTCAGGCAGAAATGTTTGTTTGTTTTCAATCACCTCACCTCAAGGAGGTACACTTATTGTCCAAATAAGAATGCTGTCCAATCAAGAACATTGACCTAATTTAATTATTGACCTAATTTAAGCACTTCATCACCATCTAGGATTCACACAGGGGCTGTTTCCGAACCTTGGCTTAGGCTCCGTCTCCTGCTCCGGGCTTCGTTTGATGTTGGGAATCACAGTGCAAAATGTACACTGCTCCAAAATTACAGACAGACTAGGGCCCAAGCCAGTGGAGCCAGAGCCTAAACTAAGGTGTGGGAAACGGCCAAGGTACGTCCCCCAACTGAGTACTTCAAACCCCTCCTATTTAGCAATATCAACATTTATCCTTAACAGAGAGTTTTAATAATAAATTTGTCACTTAAGTTTTGGTACAGGCACGTTTGCTCTTTTCAAGACTTGTCATCCCTTTTATGCATCTTTTATTACCTCATAAACACTCATCCTTCAGGGCCCACTTTCTGCTTCTTTGCTTAGCAAAAAAATGAGATGGGCACCTGTCGTGACAATGTAAACTTTATGGAATTTTGGCTGGTAACCTATTTCTGCTGAGAAAGATTTGTCTGTGCTTAGCAAGTTTTTTGTGCTCACAGGCTTTATGAAATTGGGCCCCGTGTTTCTGTTATCGTATGAATGGACTCATAAATATTTAGCAATTTCAAATCAAAAACAAAAACAAAGATAGCCTCGAAAGATTACATGCACATGTTTGTAATTTTATTCGTAGACGTCCATTAAGGCTCGCATATTAACCCTGGAGCACAGCGTATGTGCCGTATGCCTCATTCCGTTAATTCACCTTTCATAACCCCTGTCATGTTTAATACTTGTAAAGTCTCTAGCCCGTAGAATCCGTCAAGGCTTCATTATGATAATGCTATCGTCGCCATCATCATCATGATCGTCCTCAGCAGACAGGGGGTTGTTTTGTCGTGAGAGAGAGGGAGAGAGAGAGGGAGACGTTGGCAGTCTTTATGATACAATCGTCTCATTTTCATGAACTGAATCTACTGTATGCCCGAGGTAGCATTATTGGTTGGTATACGGCGCAGCAGTGTCACTGATCAACCCCTTCATTTGTCTGTTGGGAAACCGACCATCTGGCTTGAACAGTATTTAGATGGCACGTGCCATTAGGCCATACAGGTGTGGTTTAACCTTGGGGAGAGGGTTAGTTTAGTGAAGGGACTTGGCGTCAGTGATCAGTCTCCATTCGGTCTTATCAATCGGGAAGCAGCGCATCTGCTTTTGAGTGGCATTTAGGTGGCGGTTGTTAATTGGCCCGGCAGGTGTGGTTGAAACCCAGGGAAGGGGGAGGGGGAGGGGGTCAGGAAGGGGTTCAGCTTATAGATAAGATGATTCATTGATGGAGGAATTGACAATTAACTGTCAGTCGTCCTTAAGAAAGTGATGAATCTAATCTATAATCACTCAGTAACTCATTGGGTGTTACATAACTTTTAAATGGGGACTTTGTCATTGTACATTGTAACATATGATTTTTTAATTCTTATTTGAATTAGTTAACCAATTTTGAATGTCGGGCTAAATTATGTGACAAAATATTTGTAAAACATTCATTTAGGATCAAATCATAGACATGTATGTGTTAATTTTTTTTGCCAACAGTCAGCGTTATCTTTACCTAAAAGACAACATGGCGGAGCCAGTTAGTTTTTCCTCCGTGGTCGAGGTTTTGGCTACTTTAAGAATTTAGCCCAGCTTCTCCAACTTTGTGTTTAACCCAAAATGTGTTGAATCTCTAACGCACTATTTCCAGGCAATTAACAATTCAGGTATAACACATGGAAAGGAATGGGGTACATCGCAAATGTATAAACAACCTGGTTGGGGGAGGGGGTTCACCAAATGCTTGCTAACCCACTTGTTCAGCTTGTGCAAAAGTTGTATTCTTTTGTTGAAGAGGTTTCATAGAAAATCGTTTCCATTTTGGGTAAGAATTTTTATAGGGGTTAAGATTTTATCTTTGTACAAAAATGGGAAAAGAAGCGTGAGAATTAATTGTGTCCTCGGTAAAACTTGGAATGGTGGCTCTGTAATTTGACCAAGTGTTTTGAAAGGCTGATTATACCATTGGGGAAGAAAAAAGCATGAAGGTAAATTTGGTTGCCGAGGCCCTTTGTGGTTTGTTAACTGCAAGGAAACTCTGGATTTCCTGACAAAGAAATTGATTAGACGTGGATTAGTGAATCCTCTTTAATGGTGTACTCTCATGGGATTAAGGCTTATAGAGGATTAGGCTTAGACAGGATTAAACATGTGTAGTCCTGCTGTAGCACTTTGTGCCTGTAAGCAAGGTCATATTTATGTCAAATTGTTGGTTTATGTGATGGTTCTTTTTTCCCCTGTCTTCATCTTACAAGTATTGAAAAATTCTGCTTTCCATCACAAATTACTGTCAAGTGGCTGTGTTTTTCTTCGTGGAAATGTCTCGTCTGAAATAAATGGATCAGTGTACTGGAGAGAATTACTGACTCACTGGTGTTAGCGGATTATCTTCTTAAAGGATTAATGGTGGGTGTAATAGTGCACAGTACAGTCGATCTCTTCGCATCCATTTCATTGGAGGTGTATTTTGTACGCTCAATGTGACGTATTAACGGTCTGTATCTATATGTGCAGTGATGATGGAGTACTGCCTGTCCCATGGCTTGTGACTCCCCCCCCCCATCCCCACCCCCACAGGCTGAGTGGAGGCGGCCCAACCTTTGCCATGTAGATGCGGCCATTGAATGGCGACTCAATAGCACACTTCAGGGGTATAATCTGTTGTACACAAGTTGGCCGTGTGACATGAGACACACAGTGTTGTGTTGGGGCCTCGTCGATAGCTCCCACAAGCCCTGTAGCCTCCACATTGCTTGTGTGAAGCAGGCTGACGGTAACTATTGGACATATAAACATGGCCGTGAATAACGGAAACATCTACCCGACAGCAGGATTGGAGATGCCATTCCCCTACTTTCCTCCTCCGTTGAATTTTCCAGGTAAATACCCCTCATTTTGTTTTGTGTGCTCTCTGTTTGTCGGCCGATTTTATTGTTGTCATCATGATGGGGAGGGCCAAGTATAGGGGTGCCTGTGGGTAGGTTGACCGGTCGACCTTGTGTGTGTATTAATAAGAGGTCTCCACTGTGTGTAGCAGGACTCAATGTGTAGCAGACTTCTCTTTGTCTGTGTGCTGTATAGCATCATATGTACAGTACATGTCTGTCTGTTGTAGAGTTGTAGGCCGAGTGTGTACGTGTATGTGTGGAGATATGTACAGTACATAGAAGTGTTTATACATGAGGAGATTGTGTTGTGGTGTGTGGTGAATGGCTGTTGGGCTGGCGTAGCAGCACCCAGCATGGTATTTGGTAGCGTTGTACAGGGGGATGTTCTTAACATTACGATGTTGAATCCCTCAATCGTGTGAATTTTTTTTTTTTTTCCCTCCGGAAATTTGTTTTGCCCAAGCAAGGCTTTAATTGAGATTAGGGATGGTTTTTCTAAGTCGTGTGTGAATGGATGACCTTGAATTGTATAGTGAGCTGGTGTTTTTTTTTCTTCCAACTATGGTGTTAGTTTCCACTATTGATCATGTTTTGCTTGTACGTGTTGTTGCAAGCGCATAATTAAACAGATTCTGAAATGGCATTTGTGATGTTTTATGTCAAATTGGTTGTATCTTATTTTGGTGCATTCTTATACAGTTTAATAAGCTGATCTGGAAAATATCTCACATATTTCACTTCCAAATCTGGGTAAATTTTTGTCATGAATTTTTGGGCTAGATTCATCAAGCAATTAGGACGGGGGTTCCAACGTTTTTCCAACCTGCAAATGTTTGTAATTTTTGTGTTGGTAACAGAAAATGCTGGGCACAAGATTCTCCTAATTTATTAAAAGAATCAACGATAATAGATGGTTTATTAATAAATAGAAGATGCAATCCAACAATATACAGTTATTGGCCTCGCGTTTCGACCCTAGACCCGAGTCTTTCTCAAAGGCAGTTGTATGAAGACATCATTTATCCAGCAGAAGGCCGCAAGAAATTAACTTGCAAATTATGTTTTCAAGAAACAGTTAACGCAGTTAACGCAGTTAACGCAGACAATTTATTTTAAATTTATTTAAATGAGAAATAACAAAATAACATGCATGGGTGTTGATTGTAAGGTATGTAATTACATGCACAGTTATTGCAAAAAATGTAGCCAACCTTCTGTACCAAAAATGTCTGGCACCTGCCAACATTTCTGGGAAAAAAAAAATCAAATGTCTGTGCTGGATGTTTGATCCACTTTAGAGTCTTCATGAAATAAGTGTTTGCTTAAAAAGCCCCCACAATTCAATGTTTTTTAAAAACTCCTCAGAACATCTTTTCAAACCATGGTAAACGGAAGATAAATCTAAACAAATGTTCAATGCTACTTTCTTAAGACTTCAATCACTTTGTAGGGTTGTCGTCACTCTGCCGATTCCATTGTACTTTTTTGTTGTATTATTTGACGTGTTGGTGTCCTGCTGTTATTTCATTTGCATTATGGGCAAATCTTCACATTGGATCTGGTAATTGTTTGTTGCAACTCAGTTTGACCCTGTGCCTAATGGCTGTCTGAATGCCTAATCCACTCAATAGGGGACAATAAATAATCGGTTTGGAAGGGATGGGGGCCTTAAAGGAGCACTCCAAAGCGCTTAAAGCCGATAAAAACACTGCTTTGTGTTTTAAAATATTACTCGTTTGCAGTGGGTCTCTTCAAGTAACGTCACCCTCCAAAAAACAAAACTAAATTTGTGAAAAATAAAAAAATAATGAAATAACATAAACAAAGTTTTGCTTGTATGGTGTACCACAGTAATGCTGTAATGCACACAGTACACTATGCATTTTTATGGACACATTATGAAAATGATGAAGGAATTTATGAAAGTTATGACTAAATTTATGAACGTTATTAAAATATTGAATTCACCTTATTGAATCAACCAGACTCAGCCTTATGCACAGCGCACAGTAAACATTTTTGTCGCAAAAATTAGTAAGTGGCCTGACGTTACGATCCTAGCAGAGTCTTTCTCAAGGATGTTCGTCTATGTCCTTCTTTTTAGCCTTTCAGAAAGACTCTGCTAGGGTCAAAACGCCAGGCCACTAACAAATGTTTGCATTTATTTGTACCATCGGTCCTTTTGGTTGGTAAGCAGTTTACAACAGCTAATTCTATTTTCTCAAAACTTTGTTTTAGCGTAAAATACTATAAAAAAACTAGTCAGTTGAGATGTTCACAGTAAATTTTGTTTATTGAAACAAGAGGATTAGCATGAATCTACTCATCCGAACACCAATGATCATTAGAAGTACAGTTCTACAAAAAGCTTATGCAGGTTTTTGTGAATGTGTACCTAGTGTCGTATAGTCTTAGGCCCTTTTGGGAAGGCAAGGCTTCGGCTTGGGCTCTGGCTTAGGCTTAGGCAAACTGACAGAGCCTAAGCCATAGTCAAAGCCATGAATTCAAAAGGACCTCTAAGTGCACCACTACATTTCTTGTTTTGTCTATCAGGCTAACGGGCTATGTCTGAACGGTTGTTTTAGATTCTAAAGAAAGGAACTGTGACCTAATTTTTTTGAAGTGGTCACAGTTTGCTGTGTATTTACATGTATTGGTAAAGTGCAGTATTAGACAAGCATGAAGGTTTAGTTCTTCCCACTTTACTCTGATTTCCGTATGTTTTTGCCTTTGGGAAACATCTTTAAAATTGTGATTAAATAGCTTGAAAACTCTATTAAAGCCTTCACCATGTGTGCATGCAGGTCAGCCTTTTTTCCCCTTTTTTCCAAGGTCTGAATACCAAATGCCTGAGTAGAATTAATTTACTCTTCCAAACACCAATGATGTGTCCAGACATCATGGCTTGAATTTTACATGGCTTGCTGGCCTGAGGCCAGTGCTTTTATTTTGCATTGGCCACAGTAGATCATCACTGGACTTGAGCTCAGTTGTCTTGTGTTATTCAATTCAGCCTTACACTAGTCATGTACACACTGTACGTCGAACAAGCTTGCTCAAATTTTCACAAACCTGCTTAATTCGGGTCTAGTAAAGATTTTGACCTACAAGCCCTGTTCTCTTAATGTGGATTTGTTCACCAAATTTGAGCCTGACTGTATCTTTAAGCTGACTAACTAGCCGCAAGGGTTTGTATGTGATCAAAGTAACACCTTGATGGGGTAGTGATGAGGTCTAGAGTGGCCATAATGAGGCGCGGAGGTAAAATTGTATATTTAATTAGAATAAATTTACTCATGTTGAATGTAAATTGTGACTTGGACCAACGACACACTGGGAGTGAAATTTGCATTTCTTTGGGGGTGCAACCAATTTTTTTTCAAATGCAGACAAACAGTGATAAGGGGTTTTCAAAGGCTACCCTGTTCATGTTTGTACAAATGTAATTATTAAATATATTATGTTGAAACTTCACACATATTCCATACTTGATTGCAATTACAGCTCATGCTCAAGAGCCATGTCCGCAGATGTGATTTATTATTATATTTTATCTTCAAGCAAACTTGACACGTACCTTAAAGGGACATGTTGCCTTGGATTGTGTGATATTTTGGCTAAAAAAAGAACAACGTTTATTATGAAATTAATATGTTGGAAAGATGTTTCAAAAGTAGAGTATAATGATTCACGCAAATGCGCCTTGAAATTGTGTGGTTTTCCTTTTTCTTCGTGATCTAACATGGTCTGGCATTTTGTAGAACCAAAATTTTTACTCCAAAAGCACCAAATATACATGTAGGGCAACACATCCCTTTAAATAGCGCGTTATGAGAACAGGGTTTGATGGGCTATTTAATATTGGTTTATATCACACTCTTGTTGCTATTTATCGACCAATCAAAATCAAGGATTTACAAATGCTTGAAGATAACGATTAATTATAAACTTCTCGTTACCAACCTACTGAGATGGTACATACAATCCACAAAGTTTGGAAGCGGAAATCATGAATCAGTTTTGATTAATTCCTGCAAATTTCCTTTGAAAAATAACGATTTCCACATCCGTCGCCACTGACCACAAAAGTTCATGCATTTAATTAAAAGAACAGCCGATTTACATGTATGCATATACCTCCTGCTTCCCAGTTCCCATGCACACCCTATGGTACGTCAAAGTCAGCCTTTTCAATATTTCTGACAGGTCAAAGAAGTTTATCTTCGGGGTTTTTTTCTTTTCCATCTTGGTCTTTCCTGTAGCATTTCCGTTTGTCAAATGTCAAGTTTTTTCCCTCCCAGGGGATGGGGGTAGAGGACACTTGGTCCTTTGATTTGAACCAGACAGGATCATCTGTGGAATAAGGTCATGACAGCTCCTCACTTCCATCCTGTGATATCAATAGCAGATGGATGACGACAGATAGAAAGTCATATGGCTGGCCTACCTTAGTCACATTAACCCAGGGCTCCAATTTGGAGAAAAAATCCACTGAGACTGCATGGCTTGTATTTAGCTCAAAACTTCTACTGGACCAGAAAATTTGTTTCATGACCGGATTCAAATTGAGAAGAACACTATATCTACACAGTTTCACATTTGAGTTGTTTTTGGACACAAGCATTAAGTGAAGATTTATCTCTCTGTTCTTATGGGTTATACTTCAATACTCAACGGAATCGAAAGATATATGTATTTATCACTTTAAATAAAAAATACAGTAAGGTGTTATTATTCAAAAACACAAGAACGCCGGACTTGTACGGTCGTAAGTTTACTGGCCCAAGGCTAAAATCACTGCCCTTGGGCCTGCCGTCCAGTGTCAAATTTGAGCCTGGTAACCCCACTCTCTTTGTCTCTGTATATCAGTTATGCAAA
Source organism: Pisaster ochraceus (assembly GCA_010994315.2). Classification (NCBI taxonomy): domain Eukaryota; kingdom Metazoa; phylum Echinodermata; class Asteroidea; order Forcipulatida; family Asteriidae; genus Pisaster; species Pisaster ochraceus. The sequence continues at coordinate 17,571,427 of CM021529.1, forward strand.
CAAATAATAATAATATTTATAAATAAATAAATTAACTGGTTTGTATGCATGCCCCAATAATAGAAAATGGCCAAACCGGATTTGTTATTTAACTATAACAAAAAGTTTACATAGTATGGGACAACAGTGCAACATTGCAACAGTGTCTTGTCCTCATTTTCCTTTCAATCTGCACTTTATAATCTGACTCAGTTATGACTACTAATATTATCATTTCATTTTATCACAGCATGCAAAAGAAAGATAATATTTTCCTTTGATGCCCCCATCCTCTTCAGTTCACAGCAAACTTGGACGGCTTATTCGTAAACCCTGACTTTCTACACGCTGACTGTAAAACTGTAGCTGTCATTATTACCAACATTTATTTGTTAAGCTGGAAGTTTTTTGGGGCAAGTTTTGTTTGTGCTGACGAATGTCTTAAGTGTTACTTAATTTTAAAAAAGTCAGGCCTGGGGTCCAAGTTCATAGAGCTGCTTAAAGTTGAAAAATTTGCAAAGTACACAACTGTTATGCTTACCAGAAATAGGTTACCACCCCAAATACCATGTCATGTGTACCATTTGTGACTGCTTTCCTGCTTTCCTGCAAGTAATTGCTCAGCAGAAATGTGTTAACCTTTTAGAAACTGCCCATTGTGGCCACAAACGTTCGCAATATCGACTTACTTTCACTCAAACAAGAGGGTTTTAAAAAAGGTTTTACAATAAGGACTGAATGGACATTTTCCAATGTTTCCCATGTTAACATAGAATGTACAATTCTAAAGCAAAACCATGTACTTCTGTCTCTTAATAAATTTCCCTGAAAATAGCAGGGCAAAAAAATCAACATCACCAGCAATGTCTGGGAATATGGTGATAGTTACATTATACAGAAATAAATGATCTTTAAAGAGGGAAGCAGTCTTCTGCAGCTCGGAATCTCGATGAAACTAGGCTTAGTCCCTATAAAGGTTGTTCAACTTTAAGTGTAAAACGAGGGGCAGGAGAGGATTTTCAAACCTCCAATACGATCAAAAAGGCAACGCAAAATAAAACGAATACATTGTGTGACAGGCTTGAATCTATTTTGTTGACACGCATGAACTAGTTCAGCAATCCTGTATCAAACTATCCTTTATGTCGAGGCGTGCGTGTAAGAGGCATGATTTTCTTGTATTTATTTCTTTCTAAAGATTCACAGGGTTTCCCATGACCCCAGTGGTTCATTCGGTGTGCAGTCATCCTTTCGTTATTTACACCAGTTTGAGAGCGGAAAAAGCTTTCAAGAAGGGGGCAAACAGGTCACGTAAATTGTTGTGTTTTGTGAATCAAAGCTCCCCTCAAAAAGTGAAATTGCGATGTTGACATTCAACTGTGACAATGGAGAATAGAAGTGTTCCCAATAATAGTCACTTTTGAATGGAGTTTAACAACAGAGGAAAGAACTTTTTCTTGTCATGTATTTTTCACTGTTTGCTAGTGTCTACTCAAAAGGGCCATATAGTAGATAGAGTTGTACCGGTACTTTGGCTCTTAACCACTGCCTTGTTGTGTGGCATTGAGTGTGATTGATGCCAACAGAAAAGGAGATATGTTTCTTTGCGCCATCTTGGTTTGAACTGTGTGATGTTGTTGTGCGCAGACTCCCTCCTGTAACTAATAAATGCTATACTAAAAAATGCCATAGCAGGAACGAACGAGGAACCCAGAATCTTGACTGAACCCAGGCTGAAATGGACACTCAGTAAAGTACTAGTGTTGGCAAAAGATTGCTTGGTGATGATGCCCATGTTTATTTTCCTCCGGGTTACAAATGTTGATCAGCAAGAATTACAAGAAGCTGTTTATATCTCTCCAGATTTCTAGGCACTTAATATTTGGGAAGGTTGGATGCTAGCAGGCTGTTCATTTTTTTTTCTTCTGGTCATTGGTGCATACTTTGCCATGCCGTCTGACAACCGATATCTAGTTAACAGGCAATATTGATCTATTGCACAAATTACAGTCCGGGTGTGGTTACTGTGCCGACATCAGTAATCGAAGCGTGGAAATATAACACGGGCTCCCCCCCCCCCCACGTCTAAAAACATTTTATTTAGGAATATGTTATTATGCTTAATTGGAAGATTCCAGTTTCTTTTACAAGCTATTTCTTCAGACAAGGTGCAGCATTTGTTTGATCAGAGAAATGGTACAGCAAGGGTTACCCCAGAAATGTCTGATTTCTGAAAGATCTGAATAATGGTAAAATGACAAATAATGAGTATTTTTCAAATGTAAGTGTCATTTAAAATACAAGGCAGCCTCTGAAATTCTGCGAGAGATGTGTAGGTGCCTTTTATTTGAATGAATATAATGCATCAGAAACACCGGTGAGAAAAGCGACGATAGTTCTTTTTGAGAGGTTGTTTATTTTGAGGGTCTGTTTTCTGTGCTTGCTTGTGGCACTGTGATGGAACTGGTGAGATGGAACTGACATTTCAGTCACATTGAACCAGATTGGAGTGCATTAATGCTGCCTTGAATGTAGTCTAACATTTTTAGTATATGCTTTAGGCATCAACGAGATGTGAAATGTTTTTTCCTATTCATTAAAAAAATATTTTTATATAATGCGCTCTTTCAATTGCATTATTCTTGACGTTCATCAAACCAACTTGTCCGGAACGTTCACTACGTGTTCATGAAGCATTTATTTTGAGTAAAGGATCCATACAAACTGTAGGTTTCTTGGGGCACATGTAGTTATGGGGCATTTACACATGTAGCCTGAAGGGATGGCAGAAAATCCTGCTTTTTCTGTGTTCCCAAATCTGTTTCAATCAGAGGAATGTTTATATTGTTGAAGAAAGATACGCACACATGTTGTAAAAAAAAAAACACCAAGCCACTCTTTGCAGATTTTAAAGTAGTCGTCTGCAGAAAAAAATGAGATTATTTTAATTACATACATCTGGACATTGTACATGTACATTCAAGAAGCAACTTGACTTAATGTACATGCAACACTGACATCATGGTGACGCATGAGGTATCAAATTCCATTAAATCAAATTTCAATATTTGACAAAACTCCTGAACCAAACATTGGAGTTCTGCAATCTATACATCATCAGAAAGGTCTTTAGAAACTTGACAAAATGATACACAGACATGACCCCAACTCGATATTGTCTTCCACTTCAAACCAGAAGTTGAAAGGAAAAATATTATTAAAAAGCCTTAAACTCAGGCTGAAAGTTAAAATGACATCATCATTTGGTAACATTATTTTATGACATATCATTTGAGAACACATTTGAGAACACATTTGAATAACAAAAACTGAATTTCTAGTTATACTTACAATCATGCAGACATTGTACATTTAAGAAGCAACTTCATTCAATCCTTTCAAAAGTCAAATTCGCCACTCCAATAAAAGATCCCACAAATGCAAACATATCTCAGGGGAGACTGCTACCCTAATCAGTTTTAGTTTACAGTCCAGTGTCTTTGAAATAGCTTACTTTATTCACAAATAATGAATCAGAATTAGGTTAAATCAAGTAAAAACAGCTAGATTTTCATTATGGATATTGAACTTCATGGCATTGAACATAGAATCAAGCCAGCCACACACGGCGTTCTTAGCCATCGGCATAACAACATCACAGCAATGCTAACGACCCCTCCCTATAATTTACTCGCAACCCTACTATCCAACACCATCAATAAAATAATGATTAAGTCTTTTTTTTTTTCCTCTCTCTCTTTGAACCCCGCTGTAAACAACAAACATGCCAAAGATCCTCCCACACTTCCGCTAATGTGTATAATGGGAGATGCCTCGTATTAATGTAAACCCTACCCTGAAGACAAGAGTGGGAAACCAGGATCTGGTTGAGCAACTAGCGACAACATGCGTTATCCGTCAGGGTAAATAATATTGGACAATATTCCAGCCTTTGCTAAGTGGGGAGCCTGTGCTATGAGCCACTAAGCATCGCCTACGGCGTGATATGGAAACCACTACTTTGCATAATATTTCCTTAAAGGGAATCAAGGGTAGCGTTCCTTTTTCTCCAACAAGCTCGATTCAAGGTGTTTTTATTTATGTTTTTAATTAAGGAAGATATAATGTAAAAACCTACAGTGCGGACACACATGAAGAGAGACTGATATTTTTAAGACAAAGAGGTGTGTACTGTTTTTTTTTTTGTGTGTTGTTGTTGGTTTTTTTAACATCCTGAAATTTTGTGGATAGTTAGATCTGTCTCTTCAAACTCTGGAAAAACAGTTACAAGGCTGAGCTGCAAAAAGTTAGTTTTCTAAAATTCATTCAGTAAATGAAACAAAGAAATTAAATTGAAAAGAGCTTGCAACAATCAAGCCTTTAAACAATCCAGCTTTTATAAACAAGATTTTCACCATGCCCCCAGATACATAAATATACGAAAAGGAAACGATTTTTACCCAAATATTCTAGTACCCTTTAAAGATGTAAAAAATAATACAGCCCGCTTCCTCTCCATGCCTAGGTAACAAAATCCGAGTGCTTGTAGCAAGAACAATTTGTGAATCACAAGAATTTTAAACGAGTTTCAGTTTGTGATTTTGGGGGCGACTGACCAATTACAGATTGTCTTTTATGTATGCCTTTGATCCCCACCAGAGCCTTGTATTAAGGGATTTGATTTGTCAAAAAGAAACATGTGACATATAGATATTGAGAACTGATTGGCTGAGGCTTTTAATGAGATGCCTGCAAAGGTGCCTGTACTGTCTGAAGTCTCATCCGGCACGCCAAGAAACCCCTGAGGCAAAGGGGAAATTTATTCCACAATTTTTAGAGAAGGATCGAACAATTACCTGAGAAATACCAATCTATGCATGGAAAAGGTCTTGACTGTTCATTAATGCCGATGTGGAAGATAAACAGCACCTAAAAATATATCTCCCCTACTAATTTTATATATATAATCCATTTACATAAATAAATATTTAAAATTCAAAGAGTTGGAGTGGGTTTGGATTAGTTGATCTGGTGCACAGTTTTTAAACTATTAGAAAAAGAAGAGAACAACAAATCAAAAACCATAAACATTGTCTAAGAAAGAATAATGGTGAAATATCAACATGAGGTTGGAAGATCAAATGTAATGTTTATGTATGCATTTTGAATGTTTGACTTGAACAATTGCATGTTTAACAAAAACACAATATAGAAAATAAATGATTTTGATAATAGTATTAAAGTGATTATATAGTGCCTTATAATATGCAAGAATCTTGAGGTGCATTGCAAATGAGAGACCAATAAAAAACAAAGATGAGCTTTAAAAGCAAGCCATGTGAGCCAGGGCAAAATTCAAAATTAATAATTATTAAGTTATGCCTCCCCCCACCTCCACCCTCAGAATTGTTATTCTTCTTTACTTTTGAAGAAATTGACATTTTAAAATGTGTCCCTAACTGCTCATTTAAACAATTATCATTTATCAAATTTCACATGTCATTTGGTGCATTGCACTGGTTTGTTTTTGAGAGAGGGAAATAAAAATAACATCTGTTTTTACCTTAGCACGTGTGATCACTCACTGTTTACACCCCACTATTGTGTATCCAAACAAAAGACAACTGAACAAACACATCAAACCAAAACGTATAATTATGGTAAAATTGAAAAAATTAAAAAAAGAAAAAGAGAAAGAAGAAGGGAAAAAAAGAAAGAAAAAAAAACCACCCAGCCTTTAATGCAGTCAATTCAACCATATGTTAAAAAAAAAAAAATAATAAAATAAAAAACGCTGAACACATTTGTGTTACAAATCCGTTTATCTGAAAATTTGATTCCAAAATTGATAGATTATGCAAATTTCTAACCCGTCTTGTTTCTTTTGTTCCGGCGGCTGATTGCAGTCGGTCTCTGATAAATCCCCTGCTGTTACCGGCTGATTTTTTCCAGATTTTTTTTCTTTCCCCTTGTGGTTATGACATTTCATATTGTGTGTAAATTTAACTGCTTTATTTTTGATTAACTTACCTCAAGTTTGAGCATAATACGTGAACGGATGCTTTTTTCCATTTATGTAGAATAACCTCTCAATATGGAACGGTAGTTATTTTCTCAACGACCTCAAATATTCCGTTTGTTTTGAGTATTAAACATTTTAAAGATAATACTGCATTTCAGCTTTTTCACAGGAATGCACTATTTTGTTATGTGGTGCACTTTCATCTTGTTGTGACCAACTGTTAAAATTTCTCCACATCAAATTTTTTAATTTGTTAATAAGTAAGCACCATTGCTCAATAGTGCTTAAAAGTTTAATTTACTAAGCAAAACTTAGCACGGAACCCTTTCTCGATCAATGCTTACTATGCCTTATGTTTTGGCTGGTAAGCAAGATTGTTGTGTGGTTAGCATTTGTGCTAACTACAAAATGTAACTCTGTAAAATTGGCTCTGCCTCAGATAACAGAATAAGTACATACATGCGCACAAAATTTCATCCATGCTTTTTATTGCCTTAGTGTATCCATCAAGACCATTTTGAGCGGTCATAATTTCACTGGATGCGAAGCAATTAATATCTGAATAAAGCCAAGGGGCCCCAGATCACTGGTACCTTGGTTTCACCATTCGATATGCACACAATAACCATGATGCTGTGAAGTTGTCATTGGCTAACATTTGCAGAATAATGTTTAAAGCGAATGTGTAGGATGCACACTACTCTTTAGCTGGAATATTTGCAGAGCTTCCTGCGGTGCTAGATGCTACATGTAGGCTTAAAAATGACTTTTTATGATCACTTTAAAGTGTGCTATGGGAACTGTAAATCCTTATAAACAGTGGGAACAACACTGCACATACGTTCTAGTAGTTTTTTAAATGTAAAAACTCTAATAACTTATTAACATATTTTAGAGTACATGTATTCAAGATTGTGTAGTGTTGTTCCCGTTGGTCTACTTCCTATTTGCAGTGAAGTACTTAACCAGGCTACAGACTATAGTTTCATCCAAGTAATCCAACGTGAAAGTAAATTGCTTCCTTAAATAAATGTTACAATTTAGAGTAGAGCGTTCTTCGGTAAAGCAGTTTACTCTGGGGTCTCTAAAAACATTTCCGGCAGATGACATCACGGACCTAGCATTCTTGATTACATGTGTAACTAACAAAAAATGAAAGGCTTCTGTTTCCTGAAAAGGAAAGAGGAAAAAAAAGAACTAAAGTGTTTCTATTGAAGAGGCTGCCGTACTTTGATAAAAATGCAATGGAATCATTTTTCTATTTTATTTGAAAGTACTGATTGGTAGCCCGGTGCTTGATTGCACAAAGAGCTGTGAGATTCATTTGAAGATGAGTTGCCATGTATATCACCATGGTCACTAGCGGTTTGTGTTGTGACATCACGTTTTGCTCAGCAGTTAAGAATTATCCATTTGGTAATACCCATCCTTAGAGTCTTAAGTGAGATAGTGAAATACTCACACTTTGAAGATTTCTGTAAACACATTCTCAGGGGTGTTAAAATCAATTCCTTCTGATTAAAGGGGATGCACTGACTCTAATTTCAAAGTTGTTTTTTTTTAAGGGAAAGATCGACAACTTCAAGACGTGGTCTCTTTCCGTACCTTTCGCATCCATCAAAATGACATATGTGTTCTACAAACATTGATTCAGTGGACAATCTAATAGTCTAACAGCCAACACAGACCATGCATAATCTACGTTTACACAACTTAACGGAAGACTCTTGCATAAGGGAAAAACGTGTCTCTGCATTACTCGCACTGTTTCGTCAAACCACGGCGACGTC
>CM021529.1:17579388-17593895 GCA_010994315.2 Pisaster ochraceus
CAGGCTATCACTTAGTATGATGAACTCTACTTAGAACGTGTAACCACTTTTAGTCTTTATTATGGTCCGGATGCCGAACACGCATCCAGGCACGCACCGCAGTAACGATGCCTGTATTCACACAAGCTCTGTGTATTTTGTCTGTTGTGCTTTTACTCAATACTTGGGATGCGATATCATGGCTTTGATTTCGCCAGCATCTTTTCGTTCTGCTTTTCAGTCTTGATATTTATAACGAGATACTCGCGCACATGTTCATGTTTGACAGCTCAGAAGAACAGAGCATGCTTCTTTATAAGCTCATGCAATTGGCATCCCCTTCTAGCAGTTTACGTAAACACTAATGAGCAAGTAAGGATCAGATAATTCTCTCCCACTGATTTGTTACAAACCATTATTCGTCCATTCTTAAGCAGTCAACAACAAAATGTCAACAACAAAATAATAATTGTCATTTAGCTACACGTGTACAAAATTTTACACCTCTCAGTCTGTTCCAGCCCCCACCTGCAATGTTGTCCTCATTTGGCTGTAAAAAAAATTACTATTAAAGCCTATTACTTTGACATGATGTTCATGGATGTGTACCTGCAACTTCTTTATCTGAACTATCTATGCCTTCTGCATCAGCTACTGGTAGTATCTGATCTTAGGTTACAAGCAGAAATCTCTCTGTAAATGCAGAAGCTGCTGCTGGTGCATAATCGTCCTGCCCCTCCCCCTCGCCATCTTCATGCATTTACATTGCAGTATCATGTGTCCTCATCTAAAGTATTGTTCTGTTTTCAAATCTAGACTTGGGAAGTGGAAAGCGCACTGTTGACAGTGCCATCGCCAAGACGTCATGCGGTGGACGCAAAGGACGGTGAAAAATATTGTCTTTGTCAGTTGCGGGAAATAGGGGAAGTCAAATAGGATTGTTTGGGTTGGTGGCTGTGGAAACGCCGAGGAAGAGTCTAGATTGTTGTGTTCTGCCCGACTGTTCAGCCCCTGAGGAGCGGGACACAATATTTGTCTTTGTCAGGTGGGCAAAATTTAGAATGAAATGGAGGGTTATTTCGGTTTGTCCCACAGCTCTGTGTAGGACAAGAAGTGTAGAGAGCGATGTACTTAAAATGTAAAGCATGAAAGGAGGGGGAGAAACGGGAATGTTTGATTCCGTAGCGGCATTGACATAGCACTTGATTTTATTGTCGAGAAGTGTTAGAAGGAAAGGGAAAAAAAAAACTTGCTTGTTTTGTACTTTGTACAGTACAATGTGTGGGAAGTGGCAGTTAGCGTAGAGAGAGAACCGCCATCATGTAAAAGAAACCCGGCATTGTGTGGGATTGCCAGAACCCGGTTTGTGTGGCTCCACGAACACTTCCAAGGGTTGGTGCACTTTGAGTGTCATCCAATACGCGGGGAGGTCTGTTTGCATCATTAGTCGTAACATGTCTGGATGTGGCTGCATACTTTACAAGAATCAAGGGATGCTAAATGCACTTTGGGAGAGGTCTTTGTTTTGCTCAATGAGTGCTTCCGCACGTTATCAAAACTCTTGAAGATTCATTTTCGACGTTTGAGTCAAAATCAATGTCAATAGAAAGCAATTAATCAGTCGGGGAGGCAAACATAACCTGCACCCGCCCTCGAGGAGCGTGTAAAATTGTTCAGTATGGACGCTTTGCTTAGCAGAATCAGGTTACCAGCCAAAATATCAATTGATGTACATGTGTCGTGACTGGTTTCCTGCAGTATATTTTCAGGCAAATAAAATTGTTTTATGGGCAAAATTTTCCACTCAATGGATTTATGGAATTATTTTATGCGGGTATTAGTAAGAGCAGACATTGCACTTCTCAAAAAGTCAAATGTAATTGATTTATTCATTGGGATTTATTCAAAAAATTAGTTTAAGTGAAATTTGTTGTCCATTTTACCTTTAAAATTGTAGTATCCTAGAAACAGATCAATCTGACATACTCAACGGAAATGCTAAGCAATTTGTTATTACTGTTAGTAGTGATGTGGTGCAGGAAGACCAGTCTCTCTGCACATAACCCATGCTTTGTCCCATATAGCGCTCAAACACATACCTGCTTTCAAACAAGTTGACAGATTGAATTTTGCGCCGCAAATTGAGAGACCAAGTTCTATCATCTTTGATTTGTGTAATTTATTGGGAAGGATTCAGGGTTTTTTTTATGGGGGGGGGTGGGCCTTCTCTGTGCTGTACTTATGCTTGGCTGTGAAATAATAGCTGAAGCTTTTGGCCGTGACACTTATAAACATTGTTTAGTGGGCCTGATTGATCTGAAATAATGTCAACTTCATGAGATTTATCTTGTGGATTTGGGATTGTTAGTGTTATTAATTTTTTGGGGAGGGTTAATAAAACCAAGAATGCGACCTTAATGGCTGTGACTTGGAGGCCTGAGGAAACCTTTAGACAAAGGCACTTGCAATGAACCAGAAACATTGAGGCAAACCATAGAGTTATATATAGGAACTAGAGGGCGCACTGGTAATGCTACATGCACAAACGCGACAGAACCGCAAGGAGGCACGAGCGCCATTTTGTACGAGGGCAACTTTGAATACGAAATATGCGGTGTGCTTCCTAAATACACATTATGCAGTCTAAAAAAAACCACACCGAGCGGCCGTATTAAACTTGTTTTGTGGGGTTCAGGTTCTTGGCCACAATCTTCTGGTTACCCTCATGAACTATCTGTTATCGATATTTTATTTTCAAAACTAGTAGACGGGGATGAATTTATAATTTTTTTGAACAGCTGACCAAACTAAAAGAAATGTTGTAGTACAACAACATCCCGATTGTCTATTAAATAATATGATTAGCTGCGATTGTCTGGATGACGTGATTGATGGTGCACCAGCTGGTGTATCCCACTTAACACACACACACACACACACAAACCACGTTTTTCACAATGTTCATATTATCCTGTCATATTCTATGCTGATATGCAGAGATTTATGGATTATGTGCATTCAAAAAAAACGCCACAAGGTCACCCCTTTTTCACATGAAATTCTCTAGCTTGAGATTTATCGCATAGGTTGGAGACTTTGACTTTGTGGCCTCTCCTGACAAACACGGTGCAGCTCAAAGTGTAAATTCACCATGTGACGTTTGCACAGAATGTGTATGCACTGGGATTACCCGTCCACAAAGACCACTGCATGTTCACTTTTATCGGTGCCTTTTTGGACAAAGCAACCAATAACCGTAAGCCCCGGCCAAAAACAGAACCCGAGTATAGTGGCCACTTACATGAACTACAGGGACCCTTCTTGAGCGGTCTCTTAATTAGTCTGTCAAAATCTCTCTGATGCAGTCTTTGAATTCTTCCATCAAAAATCCAGATCCCAATTCCGGAAAAACCTCAACTCTTCTAGAAATCTTGAGGGTTCTCCACCACTAGATGCCTGTCTGGATTGCCCACTTAGGAAAAATTTAGGGTGAGAGAGGGTCATCTGTGCACCTTTAATCTCCCCCACTGCTGGTAAATGAGTGTCTGGTTACGCAGGGGCCCCTACGCCGGCCTGCGATCTCCCTGGCTATCGCACACGGAGGAAAAAGGAACTAGCTATGTGTCCCACCGTCTTTATCCGTGTCACTCAGCGGCGGTGGTGTCATGTTACAGCGCTCGATCAATGGGTTGCTGACAATTTGCCAAGAAGTGGGGATGGCGTGGCAGAATATTAAGCCATCTGCAGTGACGGGTATCTTGAGAAAGGGGGGGGGGGTTGGGGAATTGTCAGTTGTGATTAAAGATATCGTATAGTAGTGGTGTAATGATGATTTTGGTGTAAGTTTTTTTAAAGAATGTTCGTGTGCATCATAGTCAGGGGTGTAAATGGATTAAAAGTCGTGAGTTTTAAGGGATGCAACTTAGCATTGTGGTTAACTGCTTCCAAATCCCTTTCTGGATGCTCTTTAAAATAATCTGATAGAACTACTTTCTTTTTTATTTTCAGAATTTAAGGTTCTGAATCATTCAAAGGCTATCAGCCACGTTGCGTCATTCAGTGTAAAGTCAGCCATCTTTACAGGCTATTATCTCATTTTTTGAACACACAACTACATGCATTTTGCGAAAGTACTGCGTGCGGCACGCAGGAGTTTCATCAAATTCCTCGCACAATTGGTCGATGAAACACTTTTACTGCATAGACAAATTTGAGCGCTTGACACAGCTCAAAGCTTAAAACCCAAGTTGCCAATAAGGATGGTGTTCATGGGGAATAATCTATGAAGATAACAAACATGTAACACTCGTTATTCACCCCAAGCACTCCTCTGCATTTTAAAGTAATTCCTAACATGAGAGCAACGCTAGCGCCAAAGCAACCTTTCTTAAAAACGGGACAGCTCTGATAAATCTGCATCTCTAATAAAAAGCAGTGTTTTAGTATCCTTGGGAAGGATGGCATTTCCAGGTGATTCGGGTTTGATGGAACAATATGAAGGGGGGGCGTAAAAAAAAGGCAAGGAAAAAATACGACGTGTGTTTTGTTCTAGTTTTGGCAGGTGGCTTTAAGTCTTATTCCAGACTACGTGATGTGAATTCATACCTGCGAGGGGTTTCATGTGACCAAATAAAAATCAATGTTTAATTTTAGAGGGCTGGTTCGGTAACGGAAAGGTGTCTCGCAGAGATGTTTGCAGGCAAGAGTGTGGAAATTAGGGTTGTAAGGTCACATTTATTGCTGGTTGGAACTCCTCCCCCCCCCAATCCACAACCGTGATCTTTTGTGGTTTTAACACTGCATCTGAACAAAATGTTGCCACCCCCTACCAAAAAGCCTTTTTTTAAATATTGATAACAAAGATACTAGGGTTGAAATTATATAGTAGTATTCTAAATTATTTTACAAATTTTCATTTTGATTACACTTTTTACAATGTGTGTTTCATGGTATTTAAAAAAATAATTTAACCTTTTTGAGACTATTCTCTCCCGTGTAATCAATATAAAAATAGATAGCTTGGCAAATTTTACAGTGAACAAAACTTCCCCCAAAGTACAAAAATTCGAAGCATGTTTAAATATATCATTTGTTATCTTTTCATTAAATATGAAGAGTTAACAAGTCAAAATCAGAATGAAACACTAAAATCTGATGACAAACATTTCATTGACGTTATCCAAATGTGACCCATGCTTTACATGAACAAGTAGACTTGATCCCAATTCGTTTAAATACATTGTTTGACAAATCCGGGTTTACCATTACCAACTTATCAATCCATTTTGGCTAAAACATCAATTAGATGGCAATTTTTCTTTCTGAAATGAAGGAATTTATGGTGTTAAAAAAAATTTAAAAAAATTTCCGTTCATGCCAATTTTATCAACTGTTTTACCTTACTTATCCCTTTAATCAAACAATCATTTAATTTCATCGTCCTCTACTCTGTCAATATTTAATCGCAGTCTATATAACCCCCTTCAATTGTTGTTTCATTTTCCCCCCCAAATTTTTGTAAGTACATGTTCGTATCCAAATTTGCGACGGCGTCAACCATTTTCAATTTTGTTGCGCACGACAATGTCAAGAGTCTGAACCCTGCCAACTCACCTAAGCACACACCGAGATGTTTGTATCACAATCAGCGATTCATGCATACAGGCATATCTGCCTAAATAAACACTCCACTATCCATGGCTTAACGCTGTGCCATTATACCCCATGTAGATAATACAGAGATACATCCTCTTATAATGTGTGATATATGACCGAGATATTCAGGCAAACAGCCCCAAAGGTGTGTAGCTTTATCAGCCGGCCAGGCCAAATGAAAGTCTTGTATGCTCGATGAGGGCTACTGATAATTACTTACCACAAGATATTGGGGGGGGGGGGTTGCACACATGAACACCATCTCTCATTCGGTACTTTCATTTTGGGGATATAATTTCGCAATTTTGAAAATTGTTTTTGATTTTTAACCCTAAAACAAATTTAGATTTTATAATTAAAAAAAACCCCTAATCATTATTAATTTTAAAGCACTTCTAATTTGAAATTCTGTTTCAGATATACATTTATTATGAATGTATAATTAAATGTCTATTTCAAAAATCAAAATTTCATGAAACCAAAAGACTTCTTTTGTTGCCATTTCCAAACCTTATTGAGACATTCTGGCAGTCAACGTTTAAAAAAGTACAATCTTTGTACTTTGACGATCAAAGTAATGCCTCAAATGAAGCAGATAGTTTGATCAATGCTTTCCCAGCTCAGGAGTTTTCAATGGCTTTTCCGGGCTTCCTTCATACAACTTTGTTGGTGAAACAAAAAGAGAAAATCCATGCCATCTCTCCCTGGTATAGAATTTGGCTTTTGAAACAAAGTTAGCCGATAACAATAGAACTGCACAGACATTGCGGCTGATCTGGAAGAGATCCCTGGGTATTTTGTTCTCGTTAAATTCTGTTTTTCATTTGTTTTTATTTGAAATAAAAACTGAATTTAGGTTTTCAGTTATTTCTTTTAGCCCACCCATCTACAAATTCAAAACAAGTTTTTAAACATTGTTTATTCTGAATGGCCCTGACCAGGTGTAAAAATGGAGCTTTCAAGTTGTTAAATATCTATAACAACAAAACAAAACGACAACAACAACAACAACAACAACAACAAAACAGAAAACAAAAATGCATGATTGCTAACAGCAGTTTCAATTTTCATCAGTTTGTGTCTGATACTCCATTTTCCAAGGCCCTTTGAAGATTCTTCCTTCTTAAAAGTGTATTAGGAAATTGAAGAGCGCTGTAATCTCACGACATTGGGAGCAAAATGGAATTTTGCTGCTGCAATTTGTCGCGGGGCATTTACAATGTGCATGCGTGCATGGACTAGAAATCCCTGGAGGGGTTAGTCCTTTGCATCAAAAATGAGTAACTCAATCAGACGCTCCAGCGTCAGCGTTAACGTGTAGAAGAATAGAGACACACTTCCACAGTAATTAATCACATTATAAATCCACGTAAAACTGGATTATGAAGCGGCAAAGAGAGACAAACAGTGACATTTTCCTGTTTTGTTTGTGTGTGTCCTTAAGTCGAGAAATCTCATTGTTAATAGTACTTCTGAAGGCTTTCAAGGTTTTTGTTCAGTTAAAACGTTTCACTTTTAAGAAACAAAACACCATAGTAACAGAATGAGCCGTGAAAAGCTTGCACTATAACTAGATCGGGTAGGAAAGTACATTTACAGTTTCCAAATAGACGACAATAGGGTTAAACATGTTGGGGTAATTTCTGGAAGAACTATGAGCCTTGGCAACTTGGAATGAGCAGAAATTCGTACCGTATATTTAAAGGTATATACTCATGCAATCAAAAACTTGTCTTAATGTGTAAAAAGCATATGTAGTTGGTCAAACCAATTAAATTTACTGCATGCGTTTGAAATAAGTGTACAACTCTATATCTAATTCACAAGTTCAGCCCATATTGTTCTCATCGTTAAATACTCGTACGTGTACAACAAATTTCTTGTAAAAGTTAATTATTTACAGAAGCGTCTTTGTATGTTATTCACTGCTATCGTTTTCCCCATAGATGCTGGTACATGCATTTATTCCATCGGGGGTACGGCGTTCGTTTAACATGCAGCGCCTCCATAAAATTTAATTGTCGCGACTCAATTACGTTTCTGCCATACAATTTGTCGTAAAACTTTTCAGGGTACACTAGATTCCTAGAAACAAACAGTGAGAAGTCCCACGGTGGCCTCAATACCCGTACCTATCAAAAAGATTAGTTTTTTTTTATGCATGTTGGTATCTGCACAGTGTGAAAGGTCGTGTCCGATTTTGGTCAACGTCCGTGGTCTAGACAACTGCCCCCCCCCCCCAGACCAAGGACCCTAGTTTGCCTTTGTCGTGTGAAAAGGGCTATAGTCTATTTTGGGAGGTGATTTTCTCAGTATTGGAGCGAGTTATTTCATTCACTCAATAATTGATGTGAAGAGTAAATTTATTTCCATGTACATGTAGGTAGCTTTCAATAAACATAACCATACACAAACAACAAACCTGCAAAAGCATCATCGAATTGAGGCCACGGGTTTTTTTTTTTTTTTCTTTAAGCATGTGTTTGTCTTATTAAATAATACTTATCTTTTGTCTGTCTGTCAATAACTTAGGGAACAAAAGCCCCGGCTTCGCCTAAACCCGGTTGTTGTCGTACTGCAATAAATAACGTATTGCGCCACAGCACCTTGTAAACCATTACATGGTGCTATGTAAAAGAGAAATGTCTCATACTTTACAAAAGTACATATACATGTACATGTAGGCCTAAACATCATAACCACCGGTCCTCTACTTTGTCTTTAAAAGTACCGGAAGCACTTCAGAAAAAGAAAAAAATAAACAGGGAAGAGGCACTGAGGGAGAAAAGAACATGCAATTGTAAAGATTAGAATTGCCTGTCATCAAAATATGGAACATTTCAACGTTCAATCAAAACATAACTTCTTGAGCACATTAACCAAAATGGGGGCAACGGGGGCTTTGGATAAATTATTCATCTAGACATGGCCATTGTATCCCTTCCTGTGGCTGTACATGTCTTTTTGATCAGAATCAGTTCTAAAATTTGTCGGATTTGTTTCTGCCGTCCTTTCCTTTAAACCTAGATCTTTTATTGTAGCCATTAGGCAAAAGTAAATGCTTTTTCTTTTTTTAAGCTAAAGACCTACTTGCTATACATGTTAGCTAGACCCCCTCCAGCAGGTTAGTGTCTGCAAAGTTGTTGTGTTCTTAACAGTTCACATGTAACTGGATGTCTTTGTCTGGTAGGTGAAGGTATTTTATTCCCCACCCCCCCCCTACCAAATTTAATCTAGTTTGTGTTGTCCTTAAAGAGAGGGTCTGATCTTGAAAATGGATTTAAACTTGTTTATATTTTTGATATATTTTTGTTCCGATAACCAATGTGACTTTAATTGAGTTTTGGTGTCAGACAAAATTCACCTGTATAGAGAAGAAGAGGCGAACGAGAAAACCAAAAACACCCCCCTCGAAAAAAAGGGAAAAAAGAAAGAAAAAGGAAAAAAAAAAGAAGAAAAAAAAGGAAACAAAAAGCACCAATGCAAAACAAGCTTCTATTATAAAAAGGTTTGTTTTTTATTTCTGTACAAAGAAGTAAAGCATAGAGATTTTTTTCACTTTAATTTTGTTTGAACTTATGGTTAAATTAGACATTATTCTTGATCTATATCTTGATGGTTTGTTTTTTTCCTTTTTGAAAACATAAAATAAACAAATAAAAATTAGAATAGCTAAAAGATATATTTAACTTTGTAAATTCAGAAATATTTTTTTCGGCATTGAGGAATTAAAAAGACAAGGATACGACAAAGTTCCTCTTTCTCCTTTTTTATGTTGCTATAAAATCACATCATTTGATCAATTAAATATTTCCTGTTTTCTCTGGAAGAATTTTGAGACAACATTATTTTTGGCTAGGCATTGAGAAAAGTTCTTATCAGTGACAGTGAAGATGTTGTAAAATGTTTGAAACAACATTGTTATTGGCCAGAAGCCAATTTTGTAATGGCCTTGTTTGTCATTACTGAATGACCTTCATGTAGTACTCCAATGGATCCTGATATGGTGCGTCAGTTCTAAAATGTTGTATCTCAGTTTTGCTGAAATGTTGTATCTCAATTTTGCTAAAATGTGGTATCTCGGTTTTGCTTAATGTCAGATCTCGCAGGGAAATGGTCTGTGTAAAAACACCATATCTCGGTGGGTACTTGTTTTGTGGGTTATATTAAGAGAGATACAATGTTTTTACGTTGAACTCGCACGTAATGCTTATAAAAGTTCTATTTCAAGAGATACAACGTTTTTGCACTGGCACAACGATATCCCTGAATGTATTGAGAACAATATTGCTGTTTTATAAGATTAGATCGCTGAATTGCCTAAAAACTTTAAAATATTCCCGCTCAGCTAAATTTTTCTGTGGCTAGTTTGTGTATCTAATTATAATCACTTGTCTTGGCTCAGAGAGTGTTGAATCTTAAGCTGGGGAAAGGGAACAGATGCCTCTGATATTTGGAATGCATGGTTGTTTACAGAGCTGTTTAGTTACAAGTAGGTAGCT
Source organism: Pisaster ochraceus (assembly GCA_010994315.2). Classification (NCBI taxonomy): domain Eukaryota; kingdom Metazoa; phylum Echinodermata; class Asteroidea; order Forcipulatida; family Asteriidae; genus Pisaster; species Pisaster ochraceus. The sequence continues at coordinate 17,589,525 of CM021529.1, forward strand.
AATTCTATTATGAGTCAAAGATGAAGAATTTTATGTGGGAAAGTTTGTCGTAAAGGCACCTGCGTTAAGAGAATTGGTAAAATGAATTTATGTGTTGTGATTGACCAGTTTGTCTTTCTTAATTTCAAATGATGAAGTCGGTGCTGAAACATTTTTTTATTATTACAGATTTACAAGTAGATTTAACAGTGTTTGTGAAAAGGAGTTTCAAGTTTACTGGTAGTATTTTCTGGCCACTGGTGAGGTTGCCACTTTACAAAATTCTGAAACCTTTCACCATGGTCAGTCCTGGGTATTTTTTGGCCTCTGATGAGGCTGCACCTTTAATACACGTCTGAAACCTCCCACCATGGCCAGGGCCCAATTTCATAGAGCTGCTTAAGCAGAAAATAATGCTTAACAATTTCCTGCTAAGCAGAAATGAGCAGGATACCAGTCACAAATTGTACACGCGACATGGTAGTTTGGCTGGTAACCTTATTTTGGTAAGCAAGATTTTATTGTGTTTAACAAATTTGTGTGCTTAAGCAGCTCTATGAAATTGGGCCCAGCTGGTTATTTTCGGGCCACAAGTGAGGTTGCACCTTTAAGTTCGTCTGAAACCTTCCATCAGGGGCCAGCCAAGACTGGCACGTGCCAGCCAGGTGCAAGGAGTGTGCCTCTTGCTGATGGAGGTCTACAAGGTCAGCCCAGTCTCCATTCATCAGGGCCAATAGGGGTGAACCCAGCTCCCTGTGTTTATAAATATCACACAGTTATTTATGACACACTGCAGGAAAGAGGGGGGGGTGGTGACACAGATGGAAGTGTGGGTAGTGTGGGGCAAGCTCGTTATGAAAAATGGTTTATATGGAGTTTATATAAATATGTTTCTTTAGTGGATTTATGTGTTGATCACTCTCCACCCAAGACCCAAGACCTTAAAGCTGAGCCCAATTTCCTTGAGTTGCCCAGCAGACAAAAGCACTTCACAGCTTTTTGCTGAGCAAAAAAAAAGAAGAAAAGAAAGGGGGATACCAGTTACAAACAGGCCTACATATATGGCATGTTATTTTGTTGGTAACCTTTATTTTGGAAGCACAATTGTTTTGTGCTTTGCTAACCTTTTTGTGCATAAAGCAGCTCTATGATCTTGGCCCATGGGCATGACTTCTTTATTTACCAAATTGGTATTAATAAATTTAAAAAACTCATTGAGTGTAGGAGAAGCTTTTTCTCAACAGTTAAGGGTTACCAGCAAAAATACAATTATTCACACTGCATTCAACTGGGCCCTGCTAATTTTCATGCTTAACCAAATGAAATATCATTTGCTTAACCAAATATCTTTTGCTTAATAGCCTTATTAAATTGGACCCGTGAACATTGGCTTTAAGCTGTTGTTTGCGTTGGTAATGATGAAGCCTGTGTGATGGTTGAAATAAAGTCACCCTCAATAGCTTAAAGTGAAGTCGTTGTCCATCCATTATTTTGGACAAGCCCAAAATCTTCACAAATTGTTCTTTTATTTAACTCAAGGAGAACTAATTTGATGACTACCTGTAAAACAAAAGAAAAACAAACGAATAAATCCCAATTGTAACAGAATGACAGCATTTTTTTTACAGCGAACAATACCACACACAGAATACCAAACCCACATTTTGTATAAAGACACTCTCATGGGTGGCCTTGAGTTTTATTGTTTACTGGCTGTTGGGTGTGTTTGCATAAAAAATCCTCATTAATGAGCCAAATTGCCTGGTTGCTGTTTTTACACAAGCAGGGTAAGAAGCCAGACACACTAATTGAGAATGCGTGTACCATGTACACTTACTAGACATTGTTCATTTGCATAAGTTATTTAATATGTACACAGCATATTTTAGGGAAGATGGTTTTTCCTTTTTAAATTTGATTTCAAATTTTTTTTTAACTCGGAAAATCAGTAAGATCATTGTTAATTAACCTTGAGAAACAAACCCAAGCATGTACACTGTACATGTAGGTTGTAGGTTTCCCATCGCTTGTTGTGTTCCTGCCATCTCTCCATGGTTAAAGGGTCAAGGGTCATGCTTGATATCTCACAACTCATTGATGTTAAAGAAATACTTCCACAATTTCTTTCTATATTTTTCTATCTTGTGCGTGATGTTACCTTTCTTCATGGAGGTAGAATTGTCTAAGCTGTCAAGGCCATTACAATGTTCTGAAATTAGTAAACAGTTTTCCAATTTGGCATTAAGTACATTATTACTTGCAAGATATCACTTAAAATAACATAACCCTGAAATTTGTCCGTGTATTGAAATTTTGCAATATTTTGAAATCATTTCCAAGGGCTATTTGTGTGCGTGTGTCATTTCTAAGGGAATTTCCCCTCAGGCCTATAAATAACAAGGAATTTACCCACAGAACACGGAAACATTATTAGCAATGTGTACATCCAGATTCAATGTACATGTACATACTGTACGTTAGCACATTCTTGATTTTAGAATCGATGTGACATGAGACAACTTCTCTTCAGTGTCGTTTACGGGAAAAGTTCCCTGATAATAATCTCCTGTCATAAAAATGTATTACAATTTTGGAAAACGGCCTGTAATAATAAGTAAGTACCTGCATTTAATATTTTGGTTTGAAAATAAAAAAACTACATGTAGAAATTAAAAGACAAAGGAATATTTTTTGTGTTGTATTACTGTGAAAGACTAAAAGGAGTTTTTTTTCAACTTCAACTCTGTCTCTGTCTCTGGCTCTGACTCTGACTCTGACTCTGGCTGTAATAGACCCCTCACAAGCCCAAACAGAAGACCTATCATTGGCTGAGAGTTGAGCACGTTTCCACACATGTAGTTGTACTTCAGCAATAGCTGCCTATGCAAGGGGTCTGTTGATGTTGAAGTACCCTGCAAAATGCAGGATGCTCCCAAATTTACAATGACGAAGCCCCAAGCTGGAGCCTGGGTTTGGAAAAGACCCTGTAGTTTGCTGCTGATGCTGCATTTTTGTATTGTTCCCCTACACTCCAATGTGAATACTGAACCATAATTCAATTACATTAGGACCAGACTGTTTTTATCCTTCCAGCCTCAGTTTGGATAAGGTTTGTTCGAACAGTCGGCTGCGGCTCTGGATTGAAAACAGCATGTGTTGAAATATAGGCTTCCCTTAGCAACTAACAGCCGCAGTTGTAGCCGTAGCCATAGCTGTCAATTCCGACCAGGGCCCAATTTCATGGCTCTGCTTACTGCCGAATTCTGCGCTTGCGATCACCATTCTCCGCTTACTGTACGAGGGCCGAATTTCTGCGCTAGCTGTGTAAGTGAAGAATGCCTAGTGACGTGGAGTATGCACAAGCCAAAATTTTCTGCTAACCTGTGAAATACGCTTGACGCAAGCGCAGAGCTCCCTGCTTCCCGCAAGCGCCGGTTCTTTGCTTACGGTAAGCAGAGCCATGAAATTGGGCCCCGGTCTGACATTGGTTTTCATGAATGTCACTGCATAATGTTGTGGTGTGGCAGTGTTTCTCATACCCGTTCAAATGTGGGGCAGCACGCATCGCTGCTTTTGGTAGCCACCATATTGCCTCCTTACTGAAAACATTTGTCGAAGAAAAAATAATAGTTGACACCACCCATTCACAATATGATGCTGTACTTTTTATTTGGACTGTGTGAGCCATTTGCTGTGTGCAAACTCTTGTCACACACGTTTTATTGAATGACATTTTGTTTTATTGCCACCTGACTGCAAAAGCTAGGGGAAACATTGTGGTGTAGCGGTGCTGTATTACGTTTTAAGCTTTTGTGTGTAAACACTGTTTTGTGAGTTTCGAGTTTTAATGTTTTTATGCGACAGATCAAATGAACTGAAGCATATACATGTATATCTTTATTCAGGCTGAACATTCTATTGCACACATTTTTCCAAACAATAATTTATTCAGGTTGCAAGCAATGGCCCAGGATGTTTTTTATCTCTTCCGTTCACCCAAATCAACCACGCAGCTTAAAATTAAAACTGCCATTTTCGAATATGCAATTTGCTGGTGGTTTATTTACAAGCATTTAATGACCATTTCCCCGTAGTTTTGACTGGGCGGGTAGAGGCTTCTGTCCTTGACCATGAAGGAAACCCTGCCCCAGTCATTCATACCATGACCAAATAGTTACCTTCCGTCTAATCAACAACCTTCAGGTTTTGAAATTATTTCCAATTACACTTGAAATAATTGCCTAAAAAAATTAGAGTTTCCCGTTCTCTAAAGAGGCTAACTCCAGCTTGTATAAACCTCCCTTTGATTAGCTGCCATCGCTGAGGTCAATGGATAGGTCTGCATAAACCTCAGTGAGGGCGCTGTTTGTGTCTTGTGCCGTCTGGATATTT
>CM021529.1:17645931-17658648 GCA_010994315.2 Pisaster ochraceus
ACTGCCCGTTCTGCTTCACCATTTGACTGTGGATGATAAGGTGATGAAGTGATGCGTTGAATTTCATAGTCCTTGCGGAAATTGTTGAACTCGGATGAAGAGCAATGAGGTCCATTGTCTGTCCTCATTTTCTCTGGAATACCATGACGACAGAACTGTGCCTTCAGTGCATCTACAACGGCTGCTGTGCTCATATCGGGCAATTTGTCTACCTCTATTGATTGGATGGTGTCAGTTCGTGGCGACAGAAAATGCCTGGTTGCGTAAATTTTCGTCGCCACGAACTGACAAAAACCTTTCTTACTTTATCACTTATTAATTTAGTGGTAAAAAGCGCCGTTTATATGAAGTTCAAAGCATCAAGTTCCCACTGTAAAAAAAACTAGTTGAAAATACCTCGAATTTTTGCAGGAAAACTTCATTTAAAAAAACGTTCAACTTCAAACGCTGTTTTCTCAGATTGCTACTTTTCGTGGTGTCGGTGACAAATTGTACACACCTGTTAAAGTCATACATGGTTTCCCACCCCTTCCCCGTCATATTCAGTGTGACCGTGAAAAGGTTGTAATTTTGAATGACCCCAAACCTACTTGCTTGTTTGTGTATTGAGGTTTTTTTCCTTTTTTTCTTTTTCTGGAAACACTTTTAACTAAAGCCGTCAGAATCCTCAAGGTTTATGACATTAAATTTAGTGCAAACCTGTTCCAGACTCAAATGAGATGGTATGCCATGTTTCATTAACCTGGTCACAGGACGTTTGGTTTTACAGAGAGATACTCACGGCAAAACCTAAAGACTTAGAGGAAAGCCAGGGATGTTTACCAGATTTTGTATTTATGTTGTTTTTTTGTTACAAGTCTTGCCTGGAACTACACAAATGACACGGCTGCTGTTGCCCTGATCTTGGCCTCCATGCCCCTTCTACAGTTTTCCTTAGACTTAAATATTTTCAAATGGAAGTGCCCTTTGCAATAATAATAAAAAATGGCCTTGCCCGCTCATAGATGAAATTTCAGGCTTGATAATTATTAATTGTATTTTTATTTTACAGGAGAAGCCAACTACAAGGAAGTGGGAGCGACCAAAACCAGTGGAGGAGCCCACCCAGAATCAGCCTCTTCCAAAGAGGGACTACAGAAGCCAAGCCAAGACTGAGGTCCCTGTGGTATCTCAACAGCTCACTCCCAAGAAACCTGCAAGAAATGTCAGGTTCCAAGACGAGAAAGAGGAGGAGGAAGAAGAAGAAGAAGAGAAAACCGTCATTGGGAACGGACAGGGAAAGGCTCAGATGAGATCCCTCCCTGCAGGAAGCCCCAAGAAGCAAACTCAGATTGGTTCTAAGATTGGTTCTAAGATCGGTTCTAAGATCGGCAGCGCAGGAGGGAAGGCTGAGTTGAGATCACTGCAGAGTAACAGCCCAGTCAAGAGCGCAGCATCTCGGCTTGGGGTGAGCAATGCATCAATAGGGAAGGGTCACGCTGAGCTGAGGGCTCTATCGGGAGCAAGTCCGGCGAGGAAAAGAGTCCAGGTGTCCTTGTCTCGTGAGAGAGAACCCTCCAGGTTGGATTTCCAGAAGCTTAGCCAACAGCAGCACCAGGCTGTCCCTAAACCAAGAGAAGCACCCGCTTTCTCCACTACAACTCAGTACAAGCCTCCAACCAAGCAGTTTGCTTCTCAGCCGAACGAGGCCCTCAAGAAACAGGCAACCGGGTCGGTGGCGAATGGCAAAGCAGTCACTGGGGGTGTCACTGATGTCAAGGCATTCTTCGGGAGGCGTGCGGGGAATGATGCGGTTCCATCCAGCCCCAAAAAGGTTGAGCCACGCGTGGGTGCCATGGCCAAGTCCATCCAGGACAGACTGAAACAGCATGAAGAGAACTGGCATGGCAACGATATCAACAAGAAGATACAGGTAAATAAACATCAATTGAAGAAAACTCATTGCCCCAGTTCTTGTTCTTAATTTATCAGAGCTTTGTTGTCCCTTTACGATCGTCCACTGGCCAAATGCTGGTTGAAACAAAATACCTGCACACCAGTGAACATGCTCTCTGAGACGCCCGACTGGGCTAATTCAGTTTTGAAAAACACCCACCAGGGCTGATAAAATATGGGCTGAAAGTGAAAAAGCTGGCAGAGAATAAGACAGTGAAAGACAAGCCAATTGGCTCCACTAGCTTATCCGGGTTAGGGGGGTTGCCGTTGCTTTTCCCTTTCTTTTCTTTTTGTAACTGTTAGTCAGGAATTTCCTCTGATACTCCCGTCACTTTTAGATTTTCTTGAAAGAGATGAAGATGCAAGATAGGCAACAAAAACACAGCTTTTTTTTACGACCAAACCTCTAGAGTTTACATGTGTATGTGATGTAGAGAGTTTTTAAACCTCTAAAATCATGTATTTTTTTTTTTAGCTTCATCTCCAGACCATAAGGTGACCTCTACTCACATTATGTACAATTATCACAACCACAGTTTGTACCAGTCATGGGGGGCAAAATTGTATTTAAATTAAACTTTCTTTTATGATTAAATAATGGGCCCAATTTCATGGTGCTGCTTACCATGGGAATCTGCGCTTATGCCCTGCTACAGCCCATAGAAATACACATTTTACAGGGCACCGGTAACACAGAATTCTTTTTTGGACCCTAGTGTAACTCCCTCTATCACAACAGGCTTATTTTTTTTTAAGGTCACCGCTAGGTCAGCACATTTTATTTTGAACCCACTAGAGTTTAGTCAGACATCCGTTGTGGTTAATGCGAAATAAATAATACTCCCACTCAACCAGGTGATGGTGTAAACCAGGCCACCTTTTATATAACGAGTTGAGATAATATTTGCTGTGGCACACACAGGAAACATGATAAGCATTGTGCCAGTGGGATCTTTGTGAGTATCTGTTGCTTCTATGAGACTGGGTCCTTCGTAAATAGGAGTCTACATTTTAAACAAATGGATGACCCAGTCTCATAATAACCTTGGATTCTTTTCTGGGAAAGCTGTTGATCATCTGAATAAATTAAAACAATTCACAGAGTAGGCCTACAGATTGTTTATTGGATTGTGTACAAAGTTAAAGTCAAGGTTTAAGTTTGCTAAATGTTTTAAGTTTACAACCCAACTAATTTTTAACAATGTCATAGCAAAATGGGTGCACATTAAATGTATTAAGTGCCACTCAAAACTCATTACTTTGCATTCACTGTGCTTTACATGAAAACATGCTCCTTGAGTCTAAATGTTTTGCTATAAAGATACAAAAATGCTGAATAAAGTTGTTCCCTGCAATACCTGGAAAGAAAAACACAATAACATGAATAAGGGAAACCACTTTCCATTCTTCTCCTTAGAAGTTTTCCAATGGTTGGGATTTTTTTTCTTTTTCTAAATACATGAAACCATCCCAAAGTGTTTCAATGTGTGAATGGACGTGTGGGCTTATAATGCTAAGTATGTAGATCAATTGTTGTTGATCTTTGTTATGCTTACTTATTTTATCTATATTTATTATATTTAAATTCGGAAATGAGTTGACAAAGTTACCTATTTTTTTTTTACTGTTTTGATTGAAATGTTAGGGTTGAAAACTTATGAATTTTTTTAAATCAAATTTTAAAATGTCAGTATATATAAGCCTGCATGTTCAAACATTTGTGGACGGTTTCAGGTGCATTTTTGGAAAAAGTGGTCCCAGATTTATTGTGTTTCTTGCGGTATACCTTGCCTTTACAGGGCTCAAAATAAACACAAGACCGCAGACCCGTGGCCATTGGTTTTAGCCAGTAAACTTACAACCGTACATTACAAGTCCGGAAGTCTTGTGTTTTTGAAAAATAACGCCTCATTTTTAATTTAAACTGATAAATACAAAAAAACTTCTCTTAGCTGCTGAGTGGTTGGTACAAAAACGGCTCAAATGTGAAACTGTGTAAATTTCTTCTCATTTTGATTCATGTCTTGTAAATAAATTCTGGTCCAGTAAAAGTTTCGAGCTACGAGCCCTGAATTCTTTTGGATTTTCCCCCCAAATTCGAGCCCTGCTTTAAAGCATTGTAATAGCCAAGAGCTTCCTTAGAAACTGACAACGCAATGTTTTAACCTGGCCCCAGGAAGTCCTATTTGAGGCATCCAATTCCTGGGGAAGTACGTGGACTAATCGACTGTCCACTGGAGTTTACGTAAATGTTCATTCTGAAGGGTGATGCCCTGGTTACTGACTCACAGTGCTGTGTTTATTTTTCTCTACAACTTTTTGTTCCGGCCAAAATGTTGTAATTTCAGATTATAATTGAGTGTATTACTCATCATTTGATTAAAGAAACACCTTATTGGATTGGAATAACTTTGATTTAAACCATTTTAATTTTACTTCAAACCCCAAAATATTCCTCTTTTATGTTGTATTCTATATTGTTTAACTTTTTTTGTCAATGTATGTATTTTTATTCAAATATCAAAAAAAAAGTTTGTTATTGTAAACTCCAAGTTTTCAACGGAAGGAACAAACAAACTTATGTCAACATGAATAGTGTAACAAGTTTCTTCGTAATAACTTCCCCCAGCTAGAGTCAATATCGTCCAAATACTTTTACACATTTAGTCATCAGTAATTCTTCCAATCTTCCTACTGTTTTTACTTCTTATTGTGATGCCAAATGAAAGTTCATATCATTGGAAACATTCTGTGCACAGTTAAATTTCTCCGCTGACCTTCACGGTGAACATCCAAGTCCGATGATGACAAAAGATCTCATTACCATAATAATAGCCCACGGTGTAACAAGAATTCAGTGATGGACAATGTGACCTTCACCAAACAGTTACCACTCACTTCCTGGCATGCCACTATAAACAATGTGGTATGCTTGGACTGAAATCATTCAAACATCTGTACGCAAAGCCAGAATTATCAAGATAACAAAAAAACACCATGACTTCCTTGGAACCTTTGAGCTTGGATTCGGCCAGAGTGCCGCCGTTATGGGAGACACACATTGTGCCATCGTTTGTTGTAAGCCCTCCGCTGATTCTGTTTCTATATCTTTTAGGCAAGGAATCAAGTCTCTGTGGATTTCTTTGATTGTGTATTCTTGGAAAGTTGTTATGGTTTTGGAGGACCCTTACACACTTTGGGAGTTGGACAGGCCAACGTGGTCAATAGGTAGTTCTACCACATGTATCTTGTTTTGGATTCTGTACAGCTGATTGCTGAAGCTTGGTCATCAGTTGTGTCATGGGAAGTGGATGAATGTGACAAAGCCTTACGCAATACAAACAGTTGAATTGAAAACATCATACTCATACCTATGCAGGACACCTGTTTTAAGCTTTGATGGAAATTTTTAAATCTTTAGAAACATGGTCTGTCAACTTGCTAGTTAATGTCTCAACGAGGAGGATAGTTTTCCCTTTTCCTTTTGCTTTGATCAATTGAGAGTACGGAAAGAAACTTATAAATCTTGAGATCATCATGATCATTATGTAGCTCTTTGGTTTTACTTTGAAATTGTCATGAATTGTAGGATGGAGAGTTGGAGTAAGATGGGTTAAGTTTCTCAAATAAGAGTCATGGATTGATGGTGATTGGTACTGAAGAAATCACGATGTGTTAACAATAGATAGTGCATGTCTTGCGTGTATTCACTTTTTGGGGGGAGCACTTTGGTCCCACATCTATATTTCTTATGTGAAGGAAACAAACTCTTGTACATTGACAAGTCCCAATATAAAATTTAAAAAATGCAGTCTTCAACGTACGCTCTGCTGGGAGTCTTTCTTAGTGCAACCATCAGATAAAGTGCTTTCGTGAAACTTGAACTTTTGAATCTTGTGTGTCTGACAAGTACTGAGTATACTTTGGATGGTCTGTACCTGGTCAAACCATGTCTGTGTTTATTACTGAACTAGTAAGAAACCTGTAAATCTAATGACTTATTTTGATGAATGTTGCAGGAGCAAAGGAAGAAGGAGTTGGACGTCATCAAGAACAGATGGAATCATTCTGACAAGAAGGCTGATGAGGAGTCACAGCCAGAGAGGGAACAGCCAACGGTAAGTTCATGTACTCGCCATTACGCAGGCCTTGAACTTTGCTCTTGAAGGGGCACGGCAATTTTCCTCTCGTAAGGGGCACTCTATGAGGAAATTTTAATTTGTATTGGAACTTTGCAAAGGGCACCCACAGCAATTGCTGTGGGTGCTGTGGGTTATTTCAATGCCTGCCATTGTGAAGGAAAAAATGAACCAGTGATTTGGAAAGCCAGTACACTGAAGTCTATTTGCATTCCTGCATTCTAGTTTTTACAAGTATTTCAATTTAAAAGAGAAGGAGGGCCTTGTGCTTTTGCTTTTAGTAAAGCAGCCCACCAGGCTAGTAAACTGTGTATTTTACTTGCCCCCTTGAAGTTTTAGTAGCCCAGGGGTCGATTTCACAAAACCCTTCTTAACTTAGGTCTAGTCCTAGGCAATGCTAGGAGATAGGACTAGTCCTAAGTTAAGACCAGTTACTGGTCCTAACTTCAGATAAGACTAGTCTTATCTCTTTGTGAAATCGACCCCAGATTGTAATCATGCGTTGTCATCAATGTAACCAGATAAATGGTCAAATGAAATTATTCACACACTTAAAAATAAATTGACACACTTTTAATATTTATTGTTCCCATCTGAAAAAGAAAGAAATATGAGCATTTTTAAACAAGTACGTTGCACAGTTTTCGTAGCCTAGAGGGTCAGTTAAGAAGTGACATTTACTGCTACTAGCCCGTAGCATTTTTTACCAGACGATATATGCCGGGCTAGTGTTAAGGGTGAGCCCTTAATGTCCATGCTTATGACTTCATGTTTTATTACTTAGAAACTGCTTTTCAACAGTTTGGAAATGAATAAAAAGGAGGGTGACCACAATGCTATTTTAATAGCGGTTCATAGGGGACCATGCATGATTTATCAGTAATTACAGGAAGGACAGACCAAAGACAGGAACTGGGAGAGCTGACTGATTCGTAGAGCTGATCGGAAAAACTGCTGTCATATGCAAACAAGTTTTGAATCATACATAAATCCTTCTGCGGTGAACAATTTCACATGTATTGCGGAGCAAAATGCTACACAAAATGTATCAGTTACTCATGAACTTAGTACTAATGTCTGGGAAAACTAAAGGGTTGAAACTTGGAAAATTGAGTTTTAAAAATCAATATACAACATGTAGTACCACCCTTTTACTGCTGGAAGCTTATTCCTGTTGGTCCACCTTTTCACAGGGCCTGACCTCCTCATGGGGCATCTGAACACACAAATCTGCTTGCCTGAAACAGGTTGCCACCAGAAATGCATGTTTTTCAATGTGAAGTGGATGAGATTCTTGTTCTTGAATTTTGCAACATTTAGTTTTTCTACATTTTGTAATATATTCTACCAAACTCTGAAATTGGACCCATATCAGTAATGTTCAAAGAACACTACACACATAATTTTGCTATTGTGAAAACTTAACGCTGTTCTGTATATTTTCTTGGCGTTTAAAAAAGCATCTTTGAATTTGTAATTCTGTTTGCATTAGCCCAAACCCAGAGTGACCATCACAGCCTCCGTACCAGAGCCAGAGTCATCCCTGATGGACGACAGCAGAGATGATCAAGATGAGATGGAAGTAACCGAAGATACCATCAATATCGGCATGGCGGAGTCACCACCTCCTGCCAGCTCATCCTCAGAGGATGAAGAAGAGGAGGAGGAGGAGGAGGAGGAGCAAGTGGTTTTCCCTCGAGTGGAAGCAAAGAGGCTGGCCTTGAAGGAGGAAGAGAAAGGGCCCGCCACACCCCAGCCTCCTCCTAGACCCCGTCGGACTAGCAGCAAGCTTCTAGCTGAGGAAGAAGCGAGTGAGTGTAACAAACACTTCCTTTGTCAAGTTTGCAAATTTATCCCTCCTAATGTCTGACAGTTTTATATCATTCATGCAGAAATCTGGAATGATAAAGAAAAAAAATGCCAACCTGCTATGTAATATCATGTGGGGAATGTTCAGTTCCCAGTTAATTCTGTGCACAGTTGTGCCACCATAGACAATGGTTTCAAAGTTGTTGGTCAGCTATCTGGAAAATGTTGCCAAGAGTAAACTGATTTTGTAATAATGTTATATCTCGTATGAGAGAAGCTCCTTGCGAAAAATGTCTCCTCTTGGTTTTGTGTGTACATCCGGTATAATATTAATAGCAAATAGTGTAATAATAAAACAGCTTTTATTTAGCGTTCTTAACCCAAAACAGGATCCCTAGGAGCTTTACAGAGGTTACAAATAATTGGAACAAATTAAGAAATACATATTAAGAATGCTTAAGAAAAATAAAAACGTCCATTCACAATGATGTGAAGTGTCAGTCTCAAATGACATGACACACGCAGATTAGAAACTTTAAAAAGCCAAAAAAAACTATAATGAAGTAGGATTAAAAGAAAGAAGTGGAAGAAAAGTTTTGTACACTCTCATTCAAACTTGCATGTAACGTAAATGCTATTTTGTGAGCTACAGGTTTTTTGAAATGACATAACAAATTTATACTTATTTACCTTATAATTAGTAACACTTGCCGTAAAGTTTCTTATTTCTTTTTTAATGGAAATGTTGTTGAAATGATTTGTGTACAGAAGCCAAACAGGCAGCTCTGTCTATCAAGCATCCTCTTCCCAAACCAGAGGAAGATGACAGTGATTATGAAGATGAAGATGAAGATGAAGATGAAGATGAAGATGAGGATGTTGACATTAGTGACGTCTTGGGAGACATTGATGATCTTCTGAATGAGGCAGAGCAAGCCATGGAAGCAGAGTGCACTCCTGAGAGTACTCCACAGAAGGTGGCCCAGACAGCCGCTGTACCAGAACAGAAGAAAGCCCAGGTGAGCAGCTCGCATTTCTTCTTCTTTGAATCTTTTTTCATTTTTTTAAATTTTTTTTTTTAGTTAGAGCAGTTCTGCTGGTTGATCCACCGACTCCCAATGCATGGTTACCTGAGGTCAGTTTAATTGGTTCGTGCTATTCATTATGTTTCAATTTTTGGTATGAAACAAGGATCAAGTACCAGCAGGGTTAGGTCTCGGCTGCTGAATGTTTGAGCGCATGTGATCAACTAAACCTTATTATTGTTGGCTGACTTTACTTGGACTGTGAATTATGTTAGAGAAACTGCACCTGTGTCTAATCTGTAGATTAGAAAGTGAACTGTTAAGGTGTATTCAGTATAATTTACATCATGTTGTAGTCTGCTATTTAATTCCTTTAGCCTCCAAAACTATTTGAGGGATATATTGATGGAGGCGGATAGAGTGCATAGTACAGTTTAGCAACAGTATTTTTATGTTAAAGACTTTTCAGTTTGGCTGTGAACACAGTAGTTTGTCTGGAAACCTTGCTGTTGTTTTGTACTGACTTACACACTGTTCCTCCGTGCAGGTGACAGAACTGCAAGCCGCAGCCCAGAAGCCTCCTACAGGAGGCCTAACCCGTTCCAAGCCAGGCACCTCCCAGTCACCCAACCTGTACAGCATTGAGTCATTCCGCAAGCACGGTCCCAAGTCGCCCAGTACAGCGGTCACCAAGAGCATTATCAGAAGCGAGAGTGGGTCGGTGGGCGCCGGACAGGGAGTCAAACCCATGGCATTGAAGCCGGTCCCAGTCAAGGAGCAAATACAGGTCAGGAATGAAGTATTCACTAGGGGGCCTTTTTCAAACCTTGGTTTATTTGCTCCCACTCAGGCTCCAGGCTTTGTGTGATGTTGGAAACACCAGACTAAAAGTATGCTGCTGCTGAATCGGGGTTTCTGCGGATCCATAAAAAGTATTAAAAAGTCTTTAATTCAGTTATTTGAGGTCTTTAAAAATTGGATGGATCGTGTAATGAATTTTCTATTAGCTCGAAGAGAACCAAATAAGGTTGCGTGTAAAAAAGTAACAATATAGCTGTTTAGCTGTTTCTCCCCTGCTTTTATTCACTTATTTTTGGTCTTAAATTTTGTTAAGTATAGCATTAAAAAAAAAAAAAAAAGGGTCTTAAAAAGTCTTCAATTTGATTTTTTTTTTGTTTAAGTGTGCAGATACTCTGTGAATTTATGACAGAGCCCAAGCCGAAGCGCAAGCCCAGGTTTGGAAAAGGACCTAGGGCTGTTTCAGTGTTTCTTGTTCCTAATAATTACAGTTGAACACATCACACAAACATTGATTGCATCTATGATAACCATGGATAATAACCAGGTTTCTTTTGTTTCCCTGTTGTACCCAGACCCTGATGGAAGAGGTGTCAGCCCAGCAGAGCATCATCTATCAGACGAGCCAAGCACTGAATCTCATCGCATCTAATCCTGAGCATAAAGGCAGCTTGCAGGAAGTAGAGGCAGAGAGACTTCTCCTCATAGCAGGTAATAAAGTCTGGGATTTTGAAGCTTTTCCTGTGCCCAATTTCATAGAGCTGCTTAACAGCAAGTTTTGTGCTTACCGGGCAACTTCCATTTCATAGCGCTTTCAGAAAAATACAATTGTGTTCAAACGTCCCAGGATAATTTTTTTGTTTTTATCAGGGCAAACTCTTAATAACACTACCCCTGTCCCCTTTGTACCTACAGCTCAACGGCGCCAGGCCTGCCTTGCTGAGATACAGCGTCTGAAGACGACGCCTCCAGCCAGAGGGACAGACACGATGCAGACATCAGACGGTGAGGTGATGAAGGCATGCAAAGGGTTTGTTACCCTACAGGACCTCAGGCTGCCTCTCAAGACGGAGTATGTACTCAGCTCAAAACAAGGTAAGACGTCAAAACATCTCGGGGTTTCTAGACCTTTTACTCATCTCACTGAACTCCCCACCAATTTTGAAATGGACTTTTCCGTGCCAAATTTTTGGTGTCTTCAGAATGTTTCCTGGTTTATGGATTTCTGCTTGTTTATTTTGTTTTTTTCTTCTATTTGGCAACTTCAAACAATCCTGTTTCAAAATCACTAGGTTTTACATTCTTGGTGATATGTAGATAATCATCTGTACCAAATTCCATGTCTACGCAGGAAGAATAATCCGTAACTTGAATACACAATCTGAGAAACGTTTCACGCTAAATCTGAATGCATGACATTGACTATAATATCACAGTGTTGGATGCTTGGATGCAGAACAAATACATAAGACGAGGGGTTCAGTGTTTGAAGGACGCTGCACACCATTTTTTGATAGGCTTCATGTATAATAAACAAAAAACAACATACTCCTAGCCTGTTGTTATTTGTTTGTCATGAGATTTTTGATTTCCTACTGGCGTTCGTCATGTTTGATCGTAGCAGGCGGGAACGGGTTGTGTGTAAAAAAAAAATAATAACAACACCATTTTTATATAGCGCATGTCACCTTGATGTACCTATGCACTATAGTGTAACCATCATTGAAATTCCTTTGAAGGTTTCATCCCATCAGAAGCAGAGAGAGAAGAATATAACTTTCCTTACTCATCTTTTTCTTTTGAACCCACCAGATCGTATGTGTCACTACTACTTCCTGTTGCTGAGATGCAGAGAGCATGTCTTAGCCACCCACATCCAGACGACGGTGGATGGCTTAACAGGGGACTGCCTACCCTACACCAACATTGCAAAATTGTAAGTAGCTTGTGAACTATTTCGAAAAGAATAAAAGTGTTTAAGCTGAATTAGTTTTTAGCTTCATTCTTTTCAACATAAAGGACAGAAGCCCAGAGAGAGAAATGTTTCAAATATTGATTTGTTGTTGTTGTCCTTTGCCTGTAGCAATAATCTTGACAGTGACTTTGTGGTGGAGGTGTTCGTCTTTGAGATGCAGATAAAGAGAGCCAAGCCCGCCGATGAGAAGACAAAACCCAATTTTTTCTCCGGTCTGACCCCTAAGAAGATCCTTGCAAACATGTCCAAAGAAACCAGGGTGGGTCAATTAAACTTTCTCTCGAACAAACAACAAAAATCTACACCTGGAACATTGTCTCAATTCTTAAGTCTTTGAACTTGATAGTGAAATGAATGACCTCTTATCCCTAATCTTGTCGGTGTGCCTCTTTGAAGTTTTGATGGCAGCACCGCAAGACAGAGGCTCGAAAAGGTTGTTCTTAACTCTCTCTCTTTCTCTCTTTTTTGAACTTGGGGTTGAACAAAGAAAAAAGAACAATTTGCTAGAGCTGAATTTCAACCAACAACCACAGCCAACAGCAGATGGTAGTCACATGTGACATTGGTGCTAGGGGTCAATACATGTATTAACACGCCCGTGCTCTACCAACTGAGCTATCTAAGCCTTATGTTGGCAGTCTCCTTATTTTGTCGATATCTTTTTGTTCGGGAGTGCCAGTCAGAAGCCATACAACCTGCAACTGCCATGTAGCTAGAGATCACACCCAAGGTTAAAGATACAACCTTTTGAAGAAAAAAATAGGCCTACTGTCTTGTGACAGATTGTTTTTCTTTAGCTCTTTTCCAAGAAGAAACAAGTTCAGAATCATTCTTTTGAGCCTCTGTCTCGTCCGATCGTCAGACAGTAATTTGTCCACATTTCTTGTTGTTGATTGTAGCAAAGTACAAAGATACTGAGTAACCCAAGTCCAGGCGGTCCGGGATCAGTCCGTGCAAGCAGCTTCACATTGGTAGGCGCAACCAGACTGAGTCTTCAGAGCTTCAGAGTCAACAGATTTACTCTCAGCAAGGTAAA
>CM021529.1:17673370-17689114 GCA_010994315.2 Pisaster ochraceus
GGTACCCCTCTCTCCAAGGTACACTGTATGATTATGCCATTAACAGGCACCCTTTTCAAAAAAACGTTTTAAATGCTTTTTCTTTTGTGAGTTCAACTGTAATTCAGTCCCTGGGTGGTGAAATAAATTGTTTTTGCACTAAACCCGAATGTATGACATGAGGTACCAGGATTGTCGTGCTTTTAGAACTAAAATTCATACAATGAGCCAGCCAAAACTATTGGCAAAACCCACTATATGGGAGTAATAATTTATCTGCTCCCAAATTCTGCTAGTTAGGTTGTGTTTTCAATTGATACAATTAGTTGGACCATTGATATATTTATTTCCCCAAAATACTAAAGGTGAATCATAGATTGGTTTTTGTAGATGTAATGCTGATTTACAGCAGAATTATAAAGATACATTGATAGTCACGAGTGTGAAAGTTTCAGCTGAATTACAGCAAAAACACTGTCAAAGCAGTACCAACCGCGTCACTGGCTCCAGCATTCGTGAACGGACACCAATCCTCAGAAATCTGAGAATTGATTCTTGCATGAATCTTTTTAGGTGAGAAAACTATCCAAACCTAGGCAATTGTTTTTCAAATTAGCCTACACTATTAACAGCTACAGTGCTTCGCACCAAGTCAGTTTTTATGGTCATTCATTTTAGGGGGTATATATACAAATCCATGATCAGGACCCAATTTCATAAAACCTGTAAGCACACAAACTTTTTAAGCACGGAAAATAATGCTTAGCAGAAACTGGTTACTAGCCAAAATTCCATAAAGTTTACATTGTTATGACTGGTGCCCCACTCATTTTTTGCTTAGCATAGAAAATTGCTAAGCAGTATTTTCTGCTTACCAGCTTTATGAAATTGGGCCCAACCTTAAAAAAGTACAAAAGAAATCTTCCACGACACTCATCTGTTGTTTTGTCATTATTCATGTAATATTCAATAATGTTGTAGCAATGACAATGACTCGCACTAGGCTTAAATTAAGTGATATTTGTATAATTATTATAATAAAATTGGTTCTCCTACGTCTGTACACAGCTACATAATAACAAAAGTTGAGTAAATACTTCATACAAAATGCGAAGTTATCTCTTCCAAAGGGTCTCTACTCAGTATAAAAAATCCCATAAAAATTCTTTAAGATGCATCATCTGTTTGGCTCAACTACATCACTGGTCATTTCAGGTACCAATGGCTCCCATGACAAGTACAAAACAATGCCACAATGAGATTCAGAATCAAATTCCTACCGACCTTGACTTCCTCAAGGGAAATAAAATCGTGGGGTTCGGGGGTAATTAGGGACACAATCTACCTGAAGTTTGCAGTGAAATAGTTGAAGACTCGACATGTAACTTTAAACCACTCTGTTTTTTCCTTTTTCCACTAACAAAAACTTTTCGTCAAGGCATGAATTTTTTTAAAAGTGGAACATACATATAAAACATATAAGAAATACAATGTACAACTGTGCATCACCGCTGCTAGAAACAAACCAATAAGTGGTTGTGGAAAGATTGAAAGAAAAAAAAGTATTCTGATCATTTAAGGAGTAAAGGAAAATAGAAAAACAAATCTATAATATCAACTTTGCCATATGTTAATTGTGCGTTAACATCGTGCGTTTACTTGGGAAGCATGGACAATTGTCAATTCAAGAACTGACCATTAGGTCCCGACATCGAATTTCAGCTGGAAGGAACTGGCTTCAGAACTGCAGCCAGTTTGTAGCCACTAGGGCTCAATTTGATAGAGCTGCTTAAACAGGAGATATTGCTCAACAGTTTTCAGCTAAGAGCAAAAACAAGCAGGATACCATTCACAGACTGTACATAAGGAATGGCATTTTGGCTGGTTACCTTATTCTGGTAAGCATAACATTGTTGTGCTTGGCTTCGTTTGTGCTTAAGCAGCTCTATGAAATTGGGCTTGGGTTCTGATCATGTGACTACGGCTATGGCTGCGACTGCAATGACGTAAGGGAATAAAACTTTTCAGCAATCAGGCAATAATAGCCACTGTTGATGCCATTAATTTTGACATAGTCCAATTTATACTAGAACCACACAGAATCTTACAGATTACAAAACTTGTTTGGTAGAATGTTATGATCGACGAGACAACATCTTCAGATCAAACAAAGAAGAAAAGAAGAAATGGCACATAGTGACAAGCTAATTTTCAAATTGTAAAATAAATATTCAAAGCTCATTTCATTTCTGTGAAGTTGATACATTTAACCATTGATTTAAATAGACCCATTCCTTCTTCTTTTTTAGGCAAACACTGGCTTTCTAGCAGCCTTCAATCACAGCATAAGGCGTCATGTACGTTTCACAAAAATATAATCTGCCAAGGAAAATAAAATCAAGATTATAACAAACCTAAGAAACTTAAAAACCATTCTTGTGTTTTACACCATAGCTTTAACAAAAAATGAAAGAAACTGAAATAATATGGACCTTCTTTCAGGGAAAATGAGAATTGTTTCGATATCACCTTTTTTCCCCCTTTAGAACACCTTGAAAGACAAACAAAAATTCTTTTAGTTAATCCGAGTGGAAACAAAACTTGTATAACGAGAAAAGAAGAAAATATGGTGACTCATTCGTGAAGGCTTTTTTTGTTTATTATCACGAGCATTGACTATATTACCACACAATATGTAGCAGGGCTTTCTTTCGCCAAGCCCCAAGTGTGGTTACCTTGTGTTTACAATTGGGTGAAAAAACACCCCCCCCAAAAAAAAACAACAAAAAAACAACAACAACAACAACAACAACAACAAACAAACAAACTAGGTTGCTTCATCCTGGAGGTTTGTATCAGATAAATAACCAGGGGATGGCGAAGAGGCCGGCTTCAATAAGAGCATCAATAAAATGATTAGCGTCAGAGAAATCTGTCTGATCTTAAAAAGGAATCACAACTCAATTAACTATAGCCTTCTCATAAATACCAATTGGAGTTAACATTTCTTATATAACAGAGTAAAATCTTTGGTATGGCTTTTGAAATGAGTGTCTTCTTGAACTGACGGAAGACAAGCTTTGAAATTTTAGAAGTAGGGCTGTACAGGGAATTTTATCCTTCATAATCACAAACTTTTTTAATAAATAGGAGGGATATTTCTTAAAATACTTGAATGTAAATTTTGGAATGCATTTAAGAGACTTTGATCAGATTTTTTTTTTTTTACCACACAAGTGACATGAAAACGGTCTCAGAAAGGAAACAATGCAGAAACGCAACTATTTAAACACCTTTTCTTACAATTTCTGCACAACTCTCAAGTAAATCATTCTTTCATTTTTCCAGTGTAAACAATATTCTGAATATCGAAGAATGAAATTTTAGAATAAAAAAATAATCTATATAGAAACACCCCCCCCCAAAAAAAAAAAAAAAAAAAGTTTGGGCAACAATAAACCCACCAATACTTTAAAAATTATAGCTAAAAAATGAAATCTAACGACAAAATATTAAAGTGTAGGAAATGTGTCTTTTCTAAATAAATAGTTCTCCTGAAAATTGACTTTAGGATACTATAAGAGACTATGTTCCAATTACCAGCGCAGTTGAAAATTGCCACCACCCATGGTTCACAAGTCACAAGATGGCGAAAACTTTTTGCGAATAGTGATTCAATGTACAACTTCTAGATGCAGCCCTTTTTTATTCCCAGGAAATTCTCTGGGAATTTGAACCCAACTGCCATTCCATGTTCGTTTTACACTAAATGAAATTTTCAGGGGAAAAATGAACACTCAGTGTGCTAAAACCCCAGGGGTTGTCTCACTTAACCCTAAACCCAAGCAGGGGTAGCTATTTCCCAGGAGTTTGTCTGGGTAAGCGACTCAAGTGTGAAAAAGTCAACAAAATTTTCCTGGGAATTTCCTGGGTAACTTGTGTAGTTTGAAAGGGCCTTATTTATCATTGCAACAGCGATTATTGTCCCGGTTGAAGAAACTGCAGACTAACTTTAAATAAAACAAAAAAGTTTCATGGCCGAGCAGCCTAGTTCACCAGACCCAAGCTCTGTTGTTGTCAGCAGCAGAGTGTGGGTTCGAATCCCAGTCATGAGACTTGTGCCCGTGAGCAAGGCACTTAACCATAATTGCTTCATAAAAAGTTGGGAAAGCAGTAAAGCCTGCTCTACCAGCCAGGCTCCTAGTGGATGTGACCCATGCCTACATCCTTACGGGTGTTCGTGTTTCAGCCCCAGGAGTAGGTGGCAACGTGCCTCTGGTGACAGTTGATTTGGGTCGACAGCCCAAATCAGTTAAGTGTAGCCCTCACCTTAAAGTGGCTGTCTAGCCTTGTGATGGTGATATCTCATATAATAAAAAAAAAAAAAATGAGAGGCTATCGAGTGCGCTTCATCATTTCAAAACAAGACAAATTCAAATACAAAACAAGAGAAAAACATAAATTTATAATGAGAAATAATAACGATTCTACCTACAATAAAGTATCTATACATGAATATTATAAAAAGGCACTTACAAGGTATGTAGCGTTTCAAAATATTTTCAGAGCAAATGAATATTTTCTTTCGATTCAGGAAATGTGGAGAAGACGGCAAGGTAAAAATACAAATTTTTTGCTGATAATGAAATTATTTGAGCACACTTGTCTCCCAACATTTGACAAAATGACATATAGCTGCTTCAGCAGAGAATTAAGCAAAACGAAGCAAGAAACCAGTGCTACGGTATTTTAGCTGGTATCCTTACTCTGCAAAATTGTTTTGTGCTTAGCACTTTTTTCTGCTTCAGCATCTCTATGTAACTGGGCCCAGCTGTTTTTAACCTTTGTAAAAAATACATGGGCAATACACAATACTGGGAAGAGCTTTTCGTTTATTTTGTCGTTCAATATAACAGTCAAGGCTTTAATCCAACCACCACATCCGTCCCATTTCTCCATTTGACTGAAGTTAGCACTGAATGGTATCTATGGTGGTTACAAGTTTCTGCTAAGCAGCTTCTTTTTGTGCTGAGCAGAATTACGAAATTGACACAGATTCTTATACCACATGATCAAAACATGTTGAAAACAGGTCTCTACACATTATAGATGCATTTTCACAATCAAGTCAGCTGAATTTGTGTTTCCATTTTTGTTTGACACTTTCTGCTTTTGCCTCTTGTTTTTATTTCCAATGAAATTCTTCATCACTAATGCTCTCAATTTGAGTCACCAAGTTGAACACCACAAACGCTTTCATTTTTGTGATTTCTTATCACAAAGGCAATGAGGAACTGTTGCCAGGTTTCGCTTGTTTCAACTGACATATCACGAGAAAGTCATATGCCGCCCAAGCTGTGCATCAATTTTAGTGTCAGTGCAAAAACGTTTTATCTCCTAAAATGGCACTTAGGTAAGGTACGAGTTCAACAATGTCAAAATGTCATATCTTGCCTAAAATAGCCCAGATATAAACAACAGCAATGACATTTTTGCATGGAGCATTTTGTGTGAGATACAACGTTCTCGCAAAATCAAGATACAACGTTTTTGCACTTTCCTCGACGAAATGAAAGCTGGGCCCAATTTCATAGCACCACACACCACAGAATTCTGCACTAAAGCCATGAAGAGTTGTGCTCTTTTACAGGGCACCTCAAGTGCAGAATTCTGTGGAAAGTAGAGCCATGAAACTGGGCCCTGCTCTCTGGACTGTACAGCAGCCCACAGATTGTCTATTTTGTTAGCGAAAGCTCAAAGGTTGACTATAGAATGGGCCTTATTTGTGTCGAAATTGTGAAGCATACTGAGTTGTGGCAAAGGAAGACTTTGGAACACTAGGTAGCAGCAGACTTACCAGGTAAATACCCACTGTTTACGTAGTTCTGAGCATGCGCACATTACTGAGAACAATGGATTTACCTGGTAAGTCTGCTGCCACCTAGTGTCCCAAAAGTCTCCCATTACATCTATTCAAGTACCAACTTCTCTGAACCATTCCATAATATGTTCTGGACCCAAATAAGCTCTGTTTGAGTATTTCAAAATAGGGAAAGTGCCTTCCCTTAAACCAATACTCATCAGAACTCCTTGGGGATATTTCCATTCTTGAAGCTCTGCTGCAACTCCTGACGTCGCCTGTCCTTACTTGGCCTCATGCGGCAGGCCATAGCACGACCATTAGCGCTCTTCCTCTTATTGAACAGGTCTGCCCGAGTCGGCGACATTTTGTGCATCTCTCTCATATGCATGGCAAGATAGTCCGTCCGGGCAAACCCCAGGGAGCAGCCATCACACTTGTACGGCTTGAGGTGGGTAAACAGATGCTCTCTCATGTGCTGTTTGCTTTTGAATCGTTTATGGCAATCATCAATCATACACTGGTATGGCCTCCTGTCCATATCCCCGTCACTGTCTTCCACTATGCTGTAGTAAGGGCTTAGGTCCAGGCCTCCCCCTATGTGAGTTGAGAGAGCTTCCACGTGAGAGGTAGATGAAGTAGGGGGAGGTTTATTCCTTGGACGTCCTCTTCTCTTCCCCCTCTTGATGTGGATCTTCAAGACGATGCCACGTTTCTTCCTCTGCCTTCTCATCGGGTTGTACTCTGGGTCTTCGTTCTCGCAGGGCCGTCTTCGATTTGACTGGAAGGTGTAGTTGCCCGTTTTCCGCTTGGGCCTTCCAGTCGGAGTGTACATGATGTCATCATCCGATTCATCCGGATCATGATTGGCATCCGAGTTTGATGGATACTGAGGGTAGTCTCCGTCGTTGAGATCATCAATAGCTCCATTATCGCTTTCTTCCTCGTCCTCATCCTCCTCAGAGTCATAATCCATCCCCTCATCCATCTTGTCAGCTTGCTCTTCTAAATCAATCCCATTTTCCTCTGCATTGTCTTGGTCCGTACGTTCTTCAGTATCATTCACTTCCTTCTTAATATGACGTTCCTTGCCAATTTCCAAAGAGTCATTCCTACGAGTTGATTCGTGGCAGTTCTCAACAGTCTCCAAAGCAGTTGAGAACTGTTGGGTCACCCCTTCCTCAATCACTTCCTCTTCAGTTACTTTTATGGGAGTAAGTTGTTTCCTCTTGGACCAAGTAACCTCGGACTTGGGGCTCTCCATCGGGGAGGTCTGAGCTTGAGAGTTTCCTGGAGAGATCTGGGATCCGTTCTCACAGCCAGGTGCAACATCATCAAAAATCTCTGTTACCTTCTCCTCAGCTATTGTGATTGGAGCAACGGTCTCGTCACTGTCGTCCTGGCCGGAGGTATGCCCAAAGAAATCAACCAAGTCTTCATCATCATAATCATGACGGCGCTTTCTCTTTCTGCTCCTGTCTCTATGAACGATATCAGTGCCACGAGGGATGACAACATTGGATGGCGGGACCACCATACTCAGGGATGCCGGAGAGAACCCATTTCGCACAGGATGTGGTGAAGTCTTTTCTGCTGATGATTGAGTTTCTGATGTGGCTGCTGGCTGGTAACACGTTTCAGGAATATGATCAGTTGGCTTCAACCGCTTCCCAGATTTGAACATCATCTCAAGTTCTTTGGCATCCCCTTCAAAATTGTGGTTCTTTTTCAGGTGATCTGCAAGGTATTGCCAACGGGTAGTGTCAAAACTACACTCCCCACATTTGTAAGGCCTGGAATGGATACGAACGTGATCGGTGAGGTTGTTGGATCGCTTGAAACGATTCCCGCATATATGACAAGCGTAGGGTCTTTCTTCTGGGTTTTCGTCTGTCCTTGGAGATCGTTTCCTGCGTCTGTGGGACTCATGGTCTGTTGACCCAGAAGAGGAATGTCGTTTCTTTGGAGAACGAGGAACTGATCGAGGGCTTGGCAAATTGGGAGATACATGGGGAGGCCCGACATGGATCGGCGGAGAAGCAAATGTTCCATTCATCACTGGACCATACTCTGGATGAGGCTGACGTGCAAGGGGGCTTTGAGTATTAACTACAGTCTCCATGATTTCGCCATTTGTAGGAAGAACATAATGTGGCCGTCTTGAATGATCTAGGTGTGTAGATGGAAGAGAAGGTGGTAAGGGTGGTGGTGGTGGTGGTTGTGGTGGTGGGACAAACGGTGGTATGCTTTCTCCTGGGGAAGACACTTCTTGGAGTATGGAACTGTCCTGTGACACAAATTGTGTCACAACCTCTTGGATAGCGGAAGTTTTATCACCATCACTCAACTTCTCTCTCTTGATAAGCTGCACATCTTGTTTATCACTTGAGTCCTCCACAGTGATAATCTCTGACGCCTGATCGTCAGGCTCTTTCTCCTGTGGTTTGTGGACCGTCAGATCCTGCGGTTGTTGATGGCCTTGGTAAACAAGCGGAGGCGGCTGGTCATTCAGCATTTCGTGACTCATCTGCCGGGGCAATCTCAAACCATGGCTTGGCACCTGCTCATCAACATGAATGGGAACTCTATTAGATCCTGGTCTACTAGGCTCTGGGAACCTGGAAGGAAGAGTTGCTTCTAACGAACTAGATGGTCTAAGAGGAAGGTGTGATCCAGGTGGAAAATGGGGACCAGTTGGAAGTGAGGGTACCATAGTGTTGCCGTTCTGCTCTAAATGTGGTGGCTGCTTGGGTATTTCACCAAATTCTCTGATCCTGGGAACAATCGGAGGATCTGATGGGTTAAGATGCTGTGGGTGCCTGGCAGTGCTTGCTTTGAACTGATTGCAGGGATGGGCAAGGCTATCTGAGGGTTCTCTATTTAGAGGGTTTATTACTTGATTGCTTCCAATTCTGTCCTCGTAGGGATGCTTCGGGAATATGAATCTGTCCGTCGGGCCAGCACCTGGATTGGTTGATGAGAACCCTGGTTGATGAGATGAAGCATGGGATGGGGATAAACTTTTAAGGCCATGTTGACGTTCCTGCCACTGCCGTTCAATCTGTTGGCGTTGGTACTTCTGCTGATCCCGCTGCATCTGTCTTTGAAGATGTTCGTGCTCATGTTTCTCCAGCTGCGTCTTCTTAAGATGCTGATCAAAGTGCTGTTGATCGTGCTTTGGCAGGTAGCCTCCTCTGTTGTACCCTGCTTGGCCCATCATCGGGGGGAAGCCACTTGGACCTGGGAATCTGCCCTCGGGCAACGAGGAACTCATGTGTGGTGGTCTGTAACCCATGACTGCAGATGGTGGAGTCATCCCGGGATGGCCTGGATAAAACTGTCCCCTTGGATCCACTAATGATCCCGAATGAAACATGGATATGTAGGGGTTGGAAGGATTAGGATATCTGGGTAGGAAGGGTTGTCCAGTGGATGGATCTATGAGGGGCACTCCCATGGAGTTATACATCATTCTGGAATCATACGGTGGAGGTGGGTAGGGCTGACCCGGACGATTCAGGGCTTCTAAAATGACGCTCTTTCGTTTTTGGTTCATATCTACCTGCTCACTCAAAGAACCGACGGAGGAAATAACAGGCAAGACTTGTGAGTTGGGCGATGACATTGCCTCTCGTGAACTTGAAGGATCGCTTGTGGAAGGTGGACCGGGCCTTGGACGGGAGGAGCTTTGAAGTGGGGAAGAAGGAGATACTGGTCTATTTTGAGCCCTTGTTGGTGGCCCTATATTCTTATTGTGATCAGTTGAGCTGTCTTCAGCAGTCATTTGTTTGTCGTCTACCTCAATCTCAACTTCACAAATTTCAAAAGGTTCCTGCTTTATTTTAACAGAGTTATTTAAAGTGGTGCCCTTCTCTTCAGGAATGTTTTGCTTATTCTGATAAAACCCTTCAACAGAGGAGATTTCCCTTGAATCCACTTGGAGCTGATCTGTCGAAAGTCTATTTTCACATGCTCTACTTGGTTCCGACTGATAAATGTGCTGATTTTCCTCACACTGGGGCAAAACTTGTTGAATGTTGCCGGTTTCACAGACAGCGTTGCTTTCCCCATCTCCGCAGAATTCCGTTTTAACTCTTGTTTCAGGGTTGAGGCTGCACTTGGCTTGTGCTTGTATGACTTCAGTGAGCTGGCAGTCTTCCTCGTTTTCTGCTTCCTCTCCATCAGCTTCTTGGCTCAAGGGAAAGACGTTGTCCGTGTGGTCTAAAACTGACAGTTCCACTTCCACAGCTCCATCATAAGGAGCTCGACTTGCACCGTCTTCGACATTAACATCACTACCCTCTGCATTCAAAACTGTGTAGTAACTGTTTCGCTCAGGGGCATCATCAATGTCTTCTTCATCAACTCTCTCAGTGTCTCCTTTCTCGGTGTTGGTCTTCAGGATTGGGCGTACCGCGTGTTTGGGTCTTATCTCCAAGTTGTCATCATCGATGATGAGAGTCTCGTCCACAACCCCTGCACCTGCCGCCGGGTTCGCATCTTCATCCCGAAGCAGAATGGGCCTTGTCTGAATTCTCTCGACTCCTTCCTCGTCTTCAAACTCAAAATCAGAGCTACTCCATTCCAGGATGTCACTCTCCGAGTAGACATCGCTTTCTATTAAGGATTCAGTTGTCTTTGGATCTAAGATGGCATTCTCCACTGAATGGACCGATGGCTGCACCGATGGTTGCAAAATATTTAGCAACTTCTCCGATACAGCTTTGGAGGATTGTGTGTCTCCATGTAAAAGAGACGAGGAATTCATTTCTTGATTGTCTTCTCTAGGTTGAGTAACCCCACTGGTTGGTGTAGTCTCCATAGGTTTAGTCCAAATATCTTGTGACATCTCATCTTGTTCAGGTAAATTCTCTGAGACCAAGCAATCTTGCTTGGTGGGACATTCTGATGTTACACTGTGTTCATCTCGCCCCAAACTATCACTGGAATTCGTGGGTTGAGAAGACAGAATGCTATTTTCTTGGTTTAGCAGCGTCATTGGAATATCAACACAGCCTGCCTCTGAAGGTGCTTCTAGTGAAACATCTTTGCTGATATTTTTCTGGCCTGAAAGTTCATCATCACTCTGATTTCTAGAACCCCTATGGTCCTGAGCATCTCCATTGGAAGTGAATGCCTCCTGATAATTTGACTCTACAACGTTTTGTGTCCCAGATGGGTTAGAGGAAGAATCATTATCCATTCTTGTTTCTGTGTCCTCTGGTGGATTTTCTTCTGCTTTCTCCTGGCCAGTGGTTAACCCCTGCAATGGACCATCATCTTGGGTTAAGGAACTGCCACCATTTGGGCCGATTTCACCGGGATCCTGTACCTGGCTTTGAGCTGGTTCCATGATACAAGAGCTATGACTAATGTGACCTTTAGTATTGGCATCATCGTTAAGCTCAGATTGAGCTGGAAGTTCATGAATTTCGTCAACATCTTCTAAAATGTTAATTTCAATCCCCTGGGCCGAGTCTTCGGCTGATTGAGTGTGACTTGAGTAGTTGTGGTCGCCCGAAGCCGGTTGAGTGCTCTCCTCACTGTCAGCCATCTCCTGATCTCCCAGGCTATCGGTGCCTTTCTCTGGACTCTTGTCAGGGTTGTTCCTTCCGTCGCTATTTCCAGAGTTGTCAGGATCGTTGTCATCATCAGGCGGGAATCTACCACTGCCAAAGTAATCGTTGGGCTTGTCATCGTCGTCATCCAAATCAAGATCTGGATCGTCATCATCTTGGTGATCACTCCTCTCTTTCTTGATGTGTTTCACAACCTCCTCCACGTTCTCCTCCTCATTGCCGTCACTGTCGGAACTTGAGGGTGACGGACTTCTATGTTTTGTCTTGCCCTGCCTCTTCCTCTCATACTTGGGTCCATTGTGATGTTGCTGGATGTGCTTCAAGACGTTATCCTTCCTTGGGGACTTCCATCCACAAGCACTACAGCTGAAGGGCTTGATGTGTGTCTTAATATGCTCCAGCAAACAATGCTCCGAGGTAAATGCCTTGGAGCAGATCTTACAAGAAAACGGACGGGCAGCTTTGTTTATGTACCTCCCATGGGTGTTTATTAAGTTCCGGGTGGTTGCATCTTCATCTTTTAAGACCTCGGCTCTACACGGATGCTCTGGTGAAGACCGTGTACGCTTCTTGCCACGATGCTTGCTTTTTTTCTTTCTCTTCACGTTCACGACTAGTTTAATCGGAGGTCTAGCCTCAGACACATCTTTGTTTGCTGCACCCTCTTGAACTTTCGGAGTGCTGTTAATAACTGCCCACTTAGTGGTGACTTCTTTTGGGGGTGGCACAGTTTTAGGATCACTTTGCGTTTTTTCCAACATGGCAATTTTCTTGTACTGAATATCAGCTTTTTTTGCACTGGTATTTTCTTGGAGTTCTGCAATGTGACCCGGTAGTAGGTGGTGGCATCGGACAATATGCCTCTCCAGATCCACTAAGTTTTTAAATCGAAGCTTACAAATGGAGCAGATCACGTTGAATGTGGGTATCTCTTTAGTACAGCAAGATCTATTCGTGTGGAACACCAAAGAGGCCTTAAAGGCAAACTGGGCACTGCAGACGGAACACTTGTATGGAAGTCTCACGTGCTCTGGAACACCTTTCGTGTGCATCTCCGTAGCCAAATGGTTGAAGAGACTGGCCTTGCTAACAAAGAGCTTCTTGCATTTTTCACACTGAAATATCTTGATGCCCTTGATATCTGAGCCAGTTGTGGTCACGGTGCTTGGTTTGGGGTCGTTACTCACCGCTACAGCGGGTGTGAGTGTGCTAGAGCTGGGACTGAGTGACGCTGTTCGGATCAAATCCAACTCCGGATTTGGGCAGGTGGTTCTCTGCCTCTGCGGCTGCACACTGGCAATAGGCTGCTTCCCAAGAATAACCGGTCGACTGAAGGTACTGACAGAAGCGGAAGGAACCGCTGTGGACGCCATCTGCAATGGCGCACCTGCAGAAATCTGTAACTGAGAACTGTTGGACTCAACTATCGGGTTGTTGATGTAGGACACGACTGTTGCTCCCGCTTGTACTGTCGGTTCCTGTGGAACAGATGTACTGTTTCGAATGTTCAACAGGTTCTTAACAGAGCTCACCGGCAGGATGGAACTGCCTGGCTGTATGACCGGCTGCTGTTGTTGGCCGCTGATGCAGTCTTCCTTACCGATGACGATCAGATTTCCAAGGCTGTCGAGCTTCAGTGCATCGCCGCGTTGAAGGACGAAGACCGTCTGCTGGGGTTTGACGAGGGTTGGGGTGGTGGAGCTGCAGGTGAAGATTGTTCCGCTGGGCTGTTGTGAGCTGAACACTGGAAGTTGCTGGGCAGGCTGTTTGGGAATTTAAAAAAAATAATAAAATAAAATCAGTGAAATGTTATAATCATGCCCAAAGAAAACTTTAATTCAATTCTATTGCACACTTGATCCAATTATTTAACTTGAATGTCCATTATCTGAGGGAAGTTTTGCTTATAGACACATCTGCATTAACAATTGTGCCCATTTTCAGAAACTGTGTCGAGACCAAGGACAAAACACAAAAAGGGGGAAAAAGGTCTCCATAGGGAAATACTGGCGTACTCCACAGGGAAGTTTGTGTACAAAGTCTTTGGGAAAATGTTACAGGAACAACTGAACAAAGGGAAAGAACAAAAGATGTCTCCACATTGATGCATGTTTGAGAAAGTGTTTTACACCTGCATGTAGTGGGGCACTGTCGTCACGATCAATACAGGCCTATGGCCGTACAGGGAATTATGAACTCTCACCCACTTGTTGCCCTCAGTCCGTATCATATCTATGGAGGGAGGGCCCACCCGGGTTGTGTCTGGGTGAGAGTTTATAATTGCATGTACAGACACCAGCCTGCTTTGATCATAACGGCAGTGCCCCTTCAAATGTATGTACTAAGGGTGGATTGCACATGACATCACATATCCCACAATCCTCTCTGAATGGGTAACTTTTGCCATCATGGCAAATGTAAAAACTCAGAGAGGATTGTGGGAATTTTTTTACGTTATCAAATCAACCTATTAGGTTGGAAACTCACCTGTTGTTGAACAACTGGAATCTGATTCTGGTACACAGAAGGCATGACTGCCGTCTGCTGGATGATAGACTGCATTGGAACGGTCTGCTGTATGGATTGTATCGGCACAAACTGCTGCTGCTGCTGCGACTGCTGCTGAACAATCACGCTCCCCGCAGCGTTTGCCGGCTGCAGGATGCTCCCTTGCATGATGTTACCCTGCACGAGGATCTGTCCCTGCAGCGGTTGGATGAGCTTCTGCTGCAGGATGGGAAACTGGGAATGCTGCTGCTGCTGCTGCTGCACAAGCTGCTGCACGAGCTGCGTCGTTTGAGTCAGTTGCTGCTGCTGTTGTGGATGGTTCACAGGAAGTTGAGTGGCTACTGTCACTGCGATTTGAGGAGTTGCAAATTGAGGGTTGGTTTGAGTTGTGCCTTGGCGAGTAAATGTTGAAGCGTCTACCACCCTTACCACTGGTAAGCCTTTTGAAGTAGGCACATTGATCAAGGTTGCCTTGGTCATACCAATTGCTTTGGTTGATTGAATCTGAATGCTCCCAGCCATTGTCTTGTCATCTTTCGATTCAACGTCGTCAACGACCATCGGAACATAATCTTCCTCACTGTCATCCAGAGTGTTCGCGATGCTAAAGAAGTCCGTAATGTCCGATGCGGCATCAATCATACTTTCCAAAGAAGATCTGTTGGGCAATGGCTTCTTTGTCTTACGCTTACTCTTAGCCATGATCTGAGTGACTGGTTTGTTTATAATTAGATGAGGGTCATCCTGTGTGACCTCTGACCCAAGAGCTGACCCCTTACAAGAATCTTCACTCAGAGGCTCAGGTGTTTGTGTAGTGGAGGTGGGATGACTGACTTCTGTGTTCGAAGGTAGGTCAAATACGCTACCAGGGGAAGGGTCACCCTCCACAAATCCTGGCACGTGAATAACATCCTTCTGTTTACTCATTGAGAGGTCTTTTGTCTTTGCGTTTAAAATGTCCAGAAGTCTGTTCTTCTTGGCTTCAAGGTTATTTGTTCTGTTCAGGGAAGGGCTGTTCAAGCTGTTCTTTATATGATGCTGAGGGGTTGTAGAGGGCTCCTTGATGGCTGTCGATATCGTTAAAGGAGGCTCTGATGAGGCTTGGTCACCAAAGGGCTGGACGAGGGCTGTATTAGGTTGAACTTCGCTTGGAGGTTGGTCACCTCCAACAGGGGCATCCACTGGTTTCGATGAGGGTTCTTGTGGACAGACAGAAGTGTCTGTAGGATCAGCATTGATCTCTGAGTCTCTGTCGTGATTCTCTCCCTCACAACCTCCATCCCCGTTGGAGTTCCCGACCAGAGGTACTTCCTCGATCTTGGACAGCATGTCCCTATGGAGCCACCCTCTCTCTTGACTTTGGTCAGCAGAGGGCGCTTCAACAATTACAACGTTTCCCGACAAACCCTCCGGGATTATTTCAACCTCGATGTCGTCACTTTGATCGGGAGCTGCGTTATCACAATCTTCCTCAGATCTCAGGACATTTGGGGCGTCATCTTTGGAGGCCTCTGCATTATCCACAAAGTCGTCCACGGGTTCAACTACGAGGGTGTCAGGAGGGACATCTACCGGGAGTGACTCTTGAACACTCGGTGTTGGGTTGGCCATAGTGGTGAATCAAGTCCTTTTACAGGAGTTGGTTGCACAAAGGCCCTTTTGTCATAGCATCATTACTCAAAGATCTATAGAAGCAAAGGATAAAAACAACTTGTTAGCATTTAAGAAGCAACAAACATTGATGGAGGATTTCTGAGGATGCTCGGAGACAGATAACAGACCTGCTACATGTTTTTGAAAGAAACCTAAAAAACAGTA
>CM021529.1:17777275-17795426 GCA_010994315.2 Pisaster ochraceus
ATGTTCCCATTTGGAAGACATATTCCCAAATGGGCCAGTTTGGGGTTGCAACAACGCTGCGGAAAGTACAATATTCAGGTCAAAAGTAGTGGCTAATATTAAACAAGCTGTACACCCATACTCTGCCACCAAGTTGTTAAAGAGTTATAACCATTATTTCAGATACATTTAAGACACAACCAATTTGCCCAACTCACAACACCATAAGAGAAGAGATTTGTGTGATTTCTCCAATAACACCCAGTACACAAAGCTTGGAGAAAAAGCAAGTCGGCATGGCAGTTAAATACACTTCATATAGCTCTCCTTACTGTACACTTTGTAAGTACATTGTACACAAATTCAGTTTAGGTATAGTTTCTTTTTCCTGAAGTATCACGTCTAAAACTGTCCAACCCATGGCTGTTGATATTATTTACATAAAATTTAAGTTTCCTTTGGCTTCGCTCGGTCTCTTGACCGGAAAATATGGTATTATTTTTATTTGCTGTACAACACATACACAAAGATGAAATAGGAATCATATTTTTAAAGCACACATATGCAAAATAAAATTTGAGCAAACTTTAACGCTGAAAGACTAAAAAACAAAAACAACCATGATGGAAACATTGGGGACTTTTTACTTTTTTTTTTTGGTTAAAGGTCTAAAATACTTTTGCGGCTTTCTTTGTTCCGATGTCTATTAGTATAATTAGTAATTAAATACGCTACTTCTTTGTTTGTTTGCATAAGCTCTAATCAAAACAAAGTTAAGGTATGACATAATACTGCATATTGGCAATGGATGCCTTTGCACCAACTGACGTCCTCAAAAATTATGCAGATAACTTGAGCACAGGCTATAAAACAACATAATTGATTGAACAATCAGTGATGGAACGGTCGACGAATAAACTTAATCCCATTTCCAGGAAATGAACAAGAGAAGAAAAAAATTACAAATTATAAATATCGGTTACTCTACTAAATTAAAATTTTACATGCAAAATATAACATACAAAATTAATAACATAAAGCTACAGATGGACAATAAATTAGAGGTTTAAAAAACAAAACTTGTTCTAATCCAATGGTTTTCCCCAAACCTTATATGTAGACAGACAGGGAAAAACTTTATTAGTATTAAGTACAAAAAGCTGCAATAACTGAGCAGTATTGTGGTCTGCATAGTCAATAGGTTTCAAAATAAAAAAACATGTAGTCACATTTACATAAAGCGTGATAGAACAAGAAAGACAGAAATTCGTCTTTATCATACGACTGTCATTATTTCCCCGGCCTTCCAATGGATAGAACCGCCATGAACGATTTGCTTGACGTTTACATCACATCTGACAAACAAGCTAAATAATAAACATTTTCAAGCCCCAATTTCCGTTTGGCATTCAAAGAAAGCATCTCTGTTATTGTACATAATTACATCTTTACAGTAATGTACACATGTACTAGTTGGTTTATCTGTAACACACAAAGAGTTATTTTACATGTACATTAAGACATATTGTAGTTACTTAATTGGAATTTTACACTCTAATAATTGGAAATTTCACGTCACAGCAAATTCAGACGCCTTAACGTCTGAAAAGATGGTTTATATACAACGCTGCAATGCAGTTTATAAGGGATCCATCTTCAGCAATACTTTGGATGAAACTCTATTTTAACTGTTTGCTTTCTTGTTTGATTCCGAGTTAACCCCAGGGGTATTAAATAGTTTATCAATCTTTTGCCAGACAAACTTCTCAACTTGGGGGGATGGAGGTGGGGATCCAACAGCTTTAATTCATTCACTGCCTGCAAATTGATGATGATGCATGGTTCGCAATTCATGGAATGAATAATTGTTACATCACCGTGAAAAGTTGGCTTACTGACAAAGTGCCGGCTCCTCAAAATGGAATCAGACAAGCACTGCTTATTGTGAGAGTCTTCTTCAACATCTGGCAATTTTGTCTGATACAAATTATGCAGGTTAAAGGTGCTCCTTATGAGGTCTTCTTCAAACAAAAATTACGCATTGGATTCTTATGTTTGGTACACATGCACTTCAGACTGTTTGCAGCCCAAATTGCTGGCATAAATGGGTTATTGTTTAGCGACCTCATTATGTAAGCAACCAAATCAACAGTGGGGTCAGAGGACAGAATTTGATGCACCACGTTGATCATTGGATGATAAGTGAGCACCTTTAGAGGAGAGTTTTTCATGCGATGTCAAAGGGAGATGATATAACATTGACCCCAGTTAGGTGTGGACTCGGCAGAACACACGAGTAGTTTGTCATTTTCACTTCAATCAGAAGAGAAGGGGGGGGGGAAATCAACAATGACTGATCGTTTTAAATAGTTGCTGCTTTTTTAAAACGAGCAACACATGTTCACTGAACAAAACCTTTCCACCTGACAGTACTATGGAAGGTTCTAGTAGAAGGAAAAGTCCTTGTCGCTTCTCAAGAGCGGGGGCAACGCTATGTGAAGGTAAAGTTTCTGCTATTGGAATGGATCGTTAATGGATACAAATAGTTAAGTAGACGGTTACAATTGAACTAGACTATCATCTACACAAAAACGGATTATTCACGTTAGGTAACGATATTCACATTAAGTAATACCACATTTGTTTTGTTCTCTCTCTCTCTAACTGTATAAATATGGGCAAAACAATTAACAATAAATGCATTCAAATGCAATCTCGTTACCCTGTTAAGGAAGACTCAATTTAAAACAGTGCATTTGTTCGTTTTTTTAAATAAACAAAACTAACAAAATATAAGCTGTACTCCCGTACAAGTCCCTGAGAATCGTAACCAAAATTATTAAAATAAAAAACATTAATAAAACTGCTTGGTCGAGACAGTTTTTTTTCTTGATGGGGTTATAATACCTGTTGTGTTTTGCCTTATTTGGGAAGAGGGATAACTAATGAAAAAAAACACCAAAAAACGCTTTAGGTCAAATGACATAGAAACTTCAATAGCAAAGCAAGATAAAGTTGTTTCCAAATAAAATGTCAAATAGTTTCTTTGTGAAATCTGCATGCTACCATAGCTTCCTGAACAACATAAACTTTTACTGGAGTCTTCAGGGATTTATGTCCACTCCACAAGATGCACTAAATCATCATCATTAACAATAATTTACCCAAAGAAGGAAAACAGAAAAGTTTGGGGGATGAGGCAAGACGACAAATGTCACAATATGGTGACGAATTGACAACAGTTCAAGAGTAAATAACCCCGACCAGCGTGCGGATCTACACGGCTTTAAAATGTCTCCCGAAATTGATGGGCAATTTTAAGAAGGCCATCCAAGCGAAATATTTTTTCCACAGAAGTGCTTCCTGGGACCCCCAAAAATATGACAGATGGAATTGTAAATGAGCAGTTTGCGTGCTGGGGGAAAGCAGGGGGCTTGGAATGGCCTGTCCAGTTTATTAATGACCGAAGACAAATACTGCTTTAGTATAAATTCCAGCATCCATCATTTTGCCAACTGTGCAGTTTCAAGAATTTACACTTTTGTTTTGTTGTTCTCTCGGCAACATATGAAATTGTTGTTGCTCAGTAGGGTAACAGGGTCATAAAAGTTGACATCAAAGTGCAAGTGGGCCGGTCTCTCTGTCATTGATGTATCTGTGCGAGAAACCCAAGACAACTCGAGATCGGCTCAACCCAAAAGTACACCTGACACACTGAAAACAGGGGGGGGGGAGGGAGTACAATACCCTATTGTGGGAAGGATGTTAACAACCCAATTATAATTGTCTTCCGTTGTGACTAGGGTGGAGAGCAATGATTGCAATGACATGTACTTTTAGTGATAGATTACAGGAAAAACCAAACAAATGCCTCCTTTTTGAAAAGGGGATGGGTGGGTGAGGCAACTTAAGTTGCTGAACTGTTTGACTGAACTAATTTGACTGCAGTGTTGTAGAATGTAACGCAAATTCAACAAACAATATCAAACGTTTGTTGCCAGGGGAAAAAAAAAGATTATTGTCAATTGTGTTCTTAGAGAATGCTGTAATGGTTTAATGGCTGTGACACCTGTAGGGATTGGAATTTCTATTTTCTCAGACAACATATTCTACTTTTAGTGTTTCTTCTATTTTTTTTCCCCATCTAAGTAACTACCTCATGGTGTTCCAACACTCGTCTAAAAAAAATAAAAAAACCTCGAACCGTCGCAATTATGTTCCTGATGGTACAACCAATCGTGATTTCATCTAAAATCCTACTACAGTTAAATTACGTTAAATACTGGTAATATTTTTTTCGTATTGTCCAAATGTGGTTTAGAAAAAGCATGGGAAAACATCCCAAGACGATATTAGAATATAAATACATTGGTTAAGAAATAAGATAACAATTGTGGTGCTCGGTTAAAAAATAAATACAATTGGGTATGGAGAAAGAATATTCAATGATAACTTTTTGTCCAAAATTTTTAAAATGTTGATTCTACTTCTCTTTTCTTCAGACAAAACACTGGTTTTTTTTGGTTAGGACGTAAAAATCAAGCTTTTTAAATTTGGATCTTTTCCTGGAAAGCAAGTATACTGCACACATAAAAATTAACAAAAAAAGTATCTTTTTATGAAAGTGAGAATGAAAGAAAATTAAATTAATAAGGCTTCATTTAAGCAAATTTCACTAGCTGTACACTACATATTAAATTATTCTTGTTAAAAATCACACACATTTGGTGTCCTTGATACTGCAGCAAAACAAATCTTTCAGCTCAACTTTTTTAGTTTCTTTTTTTGTTTTGTTTTTGGACAAAAGCAATTAAAAATAAGTTGGTTGGAATCCGCCTTTAAAAAAAAAAAAACCCTCGGACCTAGTTTTGAGAAACTACAGATTCCGGTGCCGAGTCTCTGGTGTCATGGGTTGAGTCATTTCCTTTCATGATCACAGAACTAGGATTCTCAGGAATGCGGGTGTGTCCAAGAGCTGAGTGGTGGTTCTGTATGACAGATATTTCATTGGCCTTGGACATGGCGGCAGCGTAGCCGTTCATGAGCTGAGGCGGATACTGGAAGAACGCTCCCTCGTACATCGGACGGAGACCGAACATATCATGACGGAAAATCTCACCTTCTTTGGGGCTCATCAGGAGCGGGGACTCCATGGAGATGCGCCTGCCTCGCCGGGTGGGGCCGCCGTTCCACATATGGGTGCCGAGATGCACCTTCAAGTTTCCCTTGGTGGTAAACGCCCGGCCGCACATGTGACACTTGAACGGTTTTTCCCCGGTGTGGGTGCGGATGTGGATCTGCAGCGCACTGTCAGATTGAAACTGTTTGCTGCAGACATTGCAACTGTGCTTCAAAGCAGGGCGCTTGGGCGGGGAAGGACAGCCAGATTCCGAGAGGGAACGCTTCAGCGATGACTGGGATGGTGACGCATCAGGAGAGAACTTCATGGGCTGGCTGTGCATCATCTTCTGCTGTAGCTCTTGTTGGTAGTTGTTGTTGTTATTGGGGGAGTGCTGTGGTTGTTGCTTTGGTTGACTGTTTGGCAGGGATAGATGATGCTGACTGCTAGGGGTGGTGCTCTGCTGGTGGTTGCCATTGGGAGATTTTGTCTGGCTTGTTAGAGGGACTTCCTGCAAATGTTCAAACGGTGAAGCGGGCCGGTGGGAGTTGAGGGGCGAGATCTTCTGCGGGGAGCCAAGCGGGGAAAGCTGCTGCTGCTGTTGTCTAGACTCTGGAGAGCGCCGTTGTGCAGGATCTGATGGAGACAGTTCCTGCTGGCTCAAAGACTGCGGGGAAACAGATCTCTGATGATGCTGCTGCTGGTATTGATGCAAAGCCATTTCAGCTGAAAATTGAGGCATGCCGGGAATCAGCATAGGGTGGGTGGGTGGCTGCAGGTGGTGCATGGGGTGCATCATCTGTTGTTGCTGATGTTTGAAATGGGGATGCGCCGGGTCAAAAATCTGGGTTGGCATGTCCCGTATCTTATGAGTCAACATGTGCTGGCGCAGGTTGCCCCTCGTTGAGAAACCCTTGGAGCAGATCTCACACTTGTACGGTCGCTCCTTGGTGTGGCTTCGGTAGTGAATGTTGAGGGCACTGGTGCAGGCGAACGACTTACCGCAGTAGTGGCAAGTGGTGCTGGACCCGTTGACGCGTTTGGACGAGTAGGCTGCATTCAAGGTGTCTTGCATTAACAAACCAGCACTGCTTCCATTCATTCTGCCGTCCATCGGGTGGGGGAATCCAAACGGCATCATCAGGTTATTATTGACCTGATTTTTCAGGGCTTCCAAGCTATTCTCACTGCTTCCTGAAGAGCCAGATTTGGGAGTGAGGTCAAGGGCACCATTGTTATCCATCCGGCTGGTGTCAATCTTAAGTGGTGCCCGCTGAAGTTCATCATGACAGTATTTCAAGTGTTCTTGGTGGCTCTTATGTTCCTCATAAATACTTCTGTTTTCCCCTCTGCTTTTGTCGCCATTGCTCTTGTGCTCTTCACTTCTGTGCTCTTCACTTCTGTGCTCTTCAATTCTATGCTTTTCAATTCTATGCTCATCACTTCGGTGCTCTGAGTGACTGTGACTGTCATTTTGTTTTGACTTTTGACCGTCTGAGTGAGTTTCACCATCCCTAGTGATTTCATCGAGATGGTTCCTCAGGTAATCGGGGTGCCTCCTAACATCGCCAGAATGCCTAGACATGTCGCTTGAATGACTTCTGAGAAGGCTCTCATGACGACTTACAAGTCCATCTAGATGCCGCCGCATTTCTTCTTGGCTGCTCCTGTGGTTTTCAGTACGTTCATCTCCCGGACTTTGGGGTTGTTGGGGTCCTCTTTCGGAGGCAGGTGATCCCTCTTGGCTTTTCTCCGAAGGAGACATGCGTTCGGAATTGGGATGACGTCCCATAAGCTGGCGTTGGTGATTCTCTGCAGTGCTGGCAGCAGCTTGAAGATGCAAGGCTGATGCTATGGAATCAATGCCTTTAGTGTAATTTGGCTGGGGTTCTGATGGGGAGACAGCAGTGCTACTATCA
The DNA here is from genome assembly GCA_010994315.2 of Pisaster ochraceus. Classification (NCBI taxonomy): domain Eukaryota; kingdom Metazoa; phylum Echinodermata; class Asteroidea; order Forcipulatida; family Asteriidae; genus Pisaster; species Pisaster ochraceus. The sequence continues at coordinate 17,784,293 of CM021529.1, forward strand.
TCAGTGAGATACGCAGGAGGAGAGATTACCTCACCTGATGGTGACACCCGAGTTGACCCTTCAACATCTTTACCAAGCCAAGACATTCGTATCTTCTCAGTATTCTCCATCTCCCTATCCATGTCTCGAGCTCTGTCAGAGAGGCCACTTGTTTTAACCGGGTCATTATGCTCTAAGACATCTTCCTCTGCGTGCTCCGGTAAAGCTTCATCGGGCAAGCCATTCTGGCTTTCCTCTGCAACGCCTTCCGTTTCAGAGAAGCCTTCTGGTGAGTACTCCATGTGTGAAGCCATTTCATTGAGCCTCACATCTTCCTCGTCAAAATCATCTTGGTCCAGAGCTCCGCCCTCCTCATTTGTCATCTCTTCACCGAGTCTGTCCTCTCCTTGAATCTGAAATGCAGACAAATCCTGGGGGATATGAAACCCCTCAGCGGCATGCATGCGTAGATGTTGCTGCAGGACCAAGATGTTGCTGAAACGCTTTTGGCATATTGGACAATCATGGAACATCCTCAATGGAGGTTTGGCACGATGGACACTGAAGTGAGTCTTGAGGTTACCCTTTGTGGTGAAAGAGCGGAGGCAGATCCGGCATTTATAGGGTCGTTCACCGGTGTGTATTCTGTAATGCATCTGCAGGGCACTTTTGCAGCTAAGGACCCGATGGCATATAACACACTGCGAGGAGTCGGTTATCTTCTGCTCAATATTTTCCACAAGCTTTTGCAGTTTGGAGGTCTCTGATGGCCGTATACCTTGCTCGGCCAGGGCTGCTAAAGATGATGGCGTGCTTGGGGCAGTGGTAGCTATGGTTGAAGACTCGGACATAATCTGAGCCATGGAGTGAGCAAAGCTGGGGAAGCTTGAAGACAAGGGAGTGCCTCTTTCTAGGATTGAAGGAGAGGAAACTGTTGGAGGTAAAGCCTGTTTGGACTCAGACTCAGACTTTGGTTGGAGAAATTCTGAACCTGCTTTGGGCTGTGAGTGTGACATGTCATCATGACTTAGCTGCTCAAGAGGCTGATCACCTGAAATGCTGCTAGACGCAGAGTCAGATCCACTTGCCTGGGATATGGGCATCCGAGAATGGAAAGAAGTCGGAACGTCACTTGGAAGGCGCGCTATGTCACTTGGAATAGTTGGTAAGGGAACCTGCTGGATGGCAGGCGACTGGATCGGGAGTCGTTCATTTGGAAGAGGCGGAGAGGGTGGGTAAGGGTTTGTGTCCATCTTAACATGTGGATAGCGGTCAATGTGCCGCTGGAAGTGCACCTTGAGGTTCCCTTTAGTTGAGAAACGGTTGCCACAAATGTTACACTTGAAAGGTCTTTCCCCTGTGTGGGAGCGAATATGGATTTGAAGTGCACTATCACTGCCAAACACCTTATGGCAGAAGCGACACTTATGTCGGAAGAATGGATCATCTGAAGGGAATTTGGGGTCAAAGACAGCAACATTTGGTGGTTTTCCCTTACGATGTAGCATCAGACCAGGTGGGAAGGGTAGCCTTGGTGGTGCCTGGAGCAGGGGACTCGAGACTGGTGGCATAACGGCTTGTTGCTGTAGTATATCAAATGGTGGTCTCTGTGGGGGCATTGGGAATGATGATGGCGGAATAATTGATGGTCTCACCGGCATTGATGGCATCATCTGCTGTGGCAGTGGTCGAGGCAGTGAATCAAAATGATGCATTAGATGTGGTGAAGGACCTGTAGAGGAACTTGGCTGAGACATCATCTGAGGCCGGGGTTGCTGCTGCGTTTCAGCTGAAGGGGTTTGGGGTGCTGAGGTAGTGATGGGTGCATTCGCTGAGGTGACGCTGGGGGTGTGCTTTATTTGCATCGCTAGACTCTGCAGCTGCTGCTGTATGTTTTGGATGAGCTGCAGCTGATGGATGTGCTGCTGCTGCAGATGAAACAGCTGGTCCTGGATGGTGGACATCTCAGGCTGGCTATGCATGTGCATATCATGATGATAATGCCTGACTGCGTATCGAGCTTGATCATGAGGACCCGGCATGAGACTTGAATGGGGGAATGATGAAGGCCGTTGACTTGGAGATCTGGAGTTATCACCCAGGTGTCTCAGTTGAGCTTGAGACTCCTCAAACTCCATGGAGTCAACACTTTGAGTTCTAGTCTGGTCTGGCTCAGAGGATTTTAGGTCATCCTCTTCCGGCCCCTCTTTAAGTGGTGGCATGTGGTCTGTTTGGTCGCCATCTTGATTGGCATGGATCTCATTTTGTGAGAGCTCATCAGTGGCAGAGCGATTATCAAAGTCCTCCTGGTCATCATACTGAGCAGGGTCTTCCCCCTGCCGCTGGAGGTCGTTTAGTGTCGGCTCGTTGTTATGGTACACAGTTTTAGTGATCTCCTGGTGATGACTGAACTGACTGGATGGTGGCACAGGACTGCTACTGTTCTCCGTGGGGACATGACTATCATTGTTTATGACAACCACGACTGGCTTTTTGGAGCAAGTCTGCTTATGCTGCAGAAAGTCAGGGTAGGCAGGGAACTCGGCTCGGCATTTCCCACAGACATGAAGACCACCAATAACGACGTCTTCGTCAGTTTCCTCATTGTTGGTAGTGTTTAAATGGTTCTCATGAGCAGCACCTATTCAAAATAAAACCAAAGAAAGACTGATAAGTGCATTTGCCAACTGTTCACATTCCTTAGTGCTCATTTCAGAGGTATCACTGGGAGACATTTGAGACGATAGTGGGTATCCAACTCATTGTTCATTGTTCTCAACGATGAAAACAATAGATAAAGACGGTGAGTGGGACACCTGCTTTCAATTAAAAAGCCTCTCATTGGCCAAGGAAAGTAAAGTTTTTTTACTTATTTATTTATTTATTTCATTTGGGGGGCAATCAAAGTTTCAGCATTCAGAAAATTAAAATTGGTTACAGATGTTGATGAAAGTAAAGAACTGAACTGTAATCTATTTATTTTTTGAGTTTATGGATAATTTAAAGTTAAAATTGTGTAAACCCCCATACATAAACAGTGAAAAAAAAATGCACATTGGGTATTCAACCAAACAGTTTTATTATTTGAGAAAACCTTTCAATTTAAACTTATGCAAGTGTTTATTCTGGTTGATTTTGACTCCATTCAAAATGAATAGCGCCCTCTAGTGACACTGACAGTCCAAACATGTGTTTGCAACTGCGGTCATGAATAGCAAACCTTGCAGGCATTGAATTCACCTTGGGTTATGTGCATTGTATTGCTATTAGTGACAATCAAATCTAGAGGCCAATTCCGAGATGGAGAATAGAAATACTTATTTTGTTTTTCTCTTTGAAAGCTTTTCAGCTGTTACTTAAAAATCAATGTATGCATATTCCGAGAACGTTGTATATCATGTGATAGACACAGCTAATCTGGTATTCCTTTTTTTTTTCTTTTTTTTTTTTTAATTACAATTCTTAGGTCGAAATTCTATTAGTTGCAACAAATTAGAGAATTTCCGTTTCAAGAGATGAATAATAAAATGCCTTAAATTATTTTTCCTCGGGGGTTTCAGCTTGCTTAATTTCATTTAAGCATCCCTCCTAGGTATTTGGCCGTGTCCGTTTGGGACACTCAATCTCGCAACCGGACGTCAATCACCACAGGATCAATATTCTCTTAATCACATTATTTGGACGATTTGTGGGGAAAATGCCGTGGTTACGAGTGGCCCGGTCTTACGCTCCCGCTCTTACGGTCGAGAGGAGTTTTTTATGATTCCGCACCAGTATAATGTACGCAGGCAATTACCAGTAAATTCGATAGAACCCAAATGAAACTGTTGTTTTGGGAGACAAACTTCATGAAGGAAATTCCTGGATAAGTAGGGACTGTGTTTAGCTGGTAAACAATTTTTACTGAGGCTGTCTGTTAACTCCTGACCTTCGATTCTTTCACAAAAAACACTAAGTCAACCCTTTTTAAAATATAAAAAAAGAAAGAAAAAATTCAAGAAGCTACATGCTCAAAAACTCTCTCCCAAAACACTTTCTAGTCATCTCACAATACTTCACCTTACACAAAGGCCAAACCTTGTTGAGGTCATTCTTAACCTCTACTTTTTGCAAGAAATTTCTCATAAACTTCAGGTCAAACTGTCATCCAAAAAGGTGATCAACATTTTAAGGAACTGAGCTTATCAGCTATATATGCCATGTTAAAAAAAAAGTCCCGATGTAGCATTATCTAGTTCGCATTTTACTTGCACCTCTCTCCTAAATTAAAGAAGACATTCAGCCCCTATATCAGTAACTTCAGTAACTTAGGGTGACTGATACTTTTTACGACTGAAATAAACTCATCACAGAAATAGCAACGAACATAAGTTTCATTTAAATATTCAACTTAATCTTAAACGCTCACATTCCTAAATCTCTCATAGATGCCAGGTTTTCTAGAACTGCTAAAGTTAGTTACTACAACTTAGCTAAGGCCCATCCTTTCATATTTCTCCCCCCTTCCCACACCCTGTTTACACGTTAAAGAAGCCTTAATAAGCTCTGTCTACTTTTTATTTCATTATCTTCTGCAATCTATACATGTCTGCATAACAAAAACTAAAGCATGCAGTTTAAAAAAAAAAGGACTCTGGTTGTAAAATGCCACATTCTTCGGACTGAGTGCTTAATCATATGCTATGATGTAATAGGGGGCACAGATGATACAAACAGTATTTTTTTATTTGCTTTTTTTTCCTTTCTTCTCTCTTCCATACAGGTTTCCTGAACCCCTAAAGAGAGGGGGAAAACAGAGCAGTAACAATGGACAGGACAGCACAATAGTTGAAGCCTTGACTCTCTTAGATGGGCTGAAATTGCTCCATCCCACCCATTCCCAGAGCCCCTCTGACAATGCTTGAATGGCTGGGGTTATTTTACCACCATTCACGCCTTGCTGCAACATCTAATCCTACGCTTGAGTGGGCAGTGAATATTTCACTGGGAGACACTGACAACCCCAGGATCTCTAAGCCAACCTTTCATGCATTTATGGCCAATTATGAGAGAGTTGTTCCTGGATGACAAACAGGTTGAATGAAGAGGCATTAACAAGGCATTCAAACCAGGGGGGAGTCATCACAGAGTCCACACATGAATGGGTATGGGGGGCAAAGACCCCATTTCACTGCACCCCAACAACTCTTGGGTTCTCTCTACATTCTACTCTCAAAGTACTTCAAGTCATTATCAGCAATATGACAAAAGATTATCAGTAATTTTAACATGAAATCAACTATTAATACAGTAAAGTTTCTTCCTTTTTCCTTGCTCACACCATTATGTTATTAAAGGACTCCATTTTACAGAGTTGCTCACCAGGGAGGAAGTTACAATTTACAATTTACAATTTACAAGTTACAAGTTACAAGTTACAATTGTATCTGATCATCAATAGTTACCTGAGAACCAGTCACAGACAATACACATCACAACAAGTTTCCACTGGTTCCCGGGTTTTACTCGGCAAAACTTTTTTTTTTTTTTTACTTCAAACATAAATCGTCACACTGAGCTTAATCTGCATCACCACCTCAACACATCATAAAAAAAGAACCATGGATTATCTAAATCTATCAATAGTCAACACAGGAATGAAGTATGAAAGTCACTTTCCTCTGCGAGGGCTTCCAATATGCTTCTATCCAAACTCTAACCTGGTGAAATTATGACTATCATTCACCTGTTAACCATTGGACCCCCCTACCCCTCGAAAAAAGAAAGAAAAAACCTCGTAATAAGCATCACGAACAAAACTATTACAAGCTGTTGACCGACATAAATGAACTGTCTACTAAATGCAAAAGAAAAAAAGTGCTTTTACAGTGTCACACCCAAGAAAATACAGGCCAAAAATAAAGTTGTCGACTTTAATCAAAGCAATATATACATGTAGGCCCCATCATTATGCGGCAAAGCTCGCAAGTTGTAACAAACATTGATCTCATAAATGCTCTCAGCCATTCAATTTCTCACTCGAGCTATGCCACATCGGCTGTGCTCATGACGCTGGAAAACAAACTGCTTTGTCATATGGGTAACCTTACAACGGCTCCCGGCTACATGAATGTATATGAAGAATGGGTCCTCAAGAAAGAAATGTAAATCTCAGCGACAACGCTGCTATGGAGCGATCACTCCGAGGGGGTCTAGTGTACCTTCCTGTTTGAACGAGAAAATGTATCTTTTTCTTTTCAGTTTCATTTTCTTGCTTTTTTTTTATAGAAAGTCTCGAGGGTTTTCATTTATTGTCCACCGATAGCAAAAGAACAACAAACAACAAAAAACATGTGAAAGATAATAACTATCATTGATGACCCTTTTAGCCAAAGTCCAGAGGGTGGGGGGGAATCTACAACTGTTTTTCCCCAGATCTTTTTCCAGTTGAACGCGTTGGAGTTTATTTAATTGTCATACCATACACATAAACCTGGCGACGCAAACAGTTGTCGTTTTTTTTTTCTCAATGGTTTCCTGTTGTCAACAAAATGAAGGGATACCTTTTTTGAAATTAAGATGAGGGGAATGAGTGGCAGCCTCTTCCAGGGCTCTGTTTAATTCCTAACCCGCGGGATGAATACCATAAATTCAGTCTAAATATAATCAAATTAAATTCAATCCAATACAGATTCCCATGAATTTCCATAAGGACATTGCACCATGTAAACTTCAAACCACCAAGAGCATTTACTTGAAAATGAGCGATCAGCTCATAATTGTTTTAAGGAGGATCAGCGTTCAGCAAACTGCTGATGATGAAACTGTCTTCAGAACTGTCTCTTCCTGCCCTGGTCCTGGCCCTGCCTGGCCTATAGGTGCCTCAATTTTTAAAAACAGACAATAGTGAAAATCCAGACAAAATTGACTACTTTTCAATCCGAAACCACACTAATTAAAAAGGTCATACCAATACTAATTCCTTCACAGACCCTGAATTTCATCTTTGAGAGGGCAAGGCCAATTTCATTTTCGAAAGGGCTCTTCCATTGGAAAATCTGAAAGTCTATTGGAATATTTTGCAGAGGCACTAAGGCCAAGACCAGGGGCAACAGAGGCCATGGTCTACGTGTAATTCTAGGCCTGCTTCGGGTCCTCTCAAATACTATCAAAGTACATTCAATAGCATTAGATGACCCCTTTATGAATCATCATCTCTTTTTGATTGCCACAGCATCTATGTGCACAAAACTCCATGGCAAAACATGTCTAGTTTTTTTATGCTGCCACAAAAACCATAACCACCTGTTTTTCTGAGATTTTCACAAGTTGATTATTATGCATGTGGTGAATCTCTTGAAAACTCCAGGTTTGGGCATTTATTTACTCTCCCGAAAAAACAAGACAGACTTTCCCTTTAAGAGGGAAATTGGTAGTTTGTGGGATAGGATTTGTTATGGTATAGCGGTCCATTGACCTGTTTACATTTGTGTGTCCCTGACTGCAGAGAAAAACGAGAGCAAATGGTGACAATTTTAAGCTGTCAGACAAATCTTCTATCTATTAAAACTCACACGCTCAACCATGGTTGGCCGACCATCGCATCAAAATGACACAAAATTGCATTTCTCTTTAAAATTACATAACACTTGGTGAAACGATTTCACCAGATACTTGAGAATGTCAAGTAGGTTATTTTGTAGTAACTTGGAAGTATATAATATTCATGTCTGAAAATGATGTAATCTACCTTAAAAATGATACCCTAGACAATCTGATTTCTTAACAGCAGTGCTCTTTGGTCAGTGTGAGCGGTCTATCCCCTACAAGAATGCAATCCTAAGCCTTAATATTGATTTAGTATTTGATAGCAACGCATTTCTAAGAGAGAGCGCTTTGGTAAGGAACTACTCCGAAGAATGATTAGTAATCCTTGAAACGTAACAACTTGTACTACTTGGCTAATAGATCCATTAAGCCCCGCCCACCACTGCAACTGTCTATCAACAGCGCCCTCATCGGCAGCACGTACTTTGTGTCTTGCTCAGCCCTGCGCTCTACACATAATGGCCACGATGCAGTACTCCAAATGGCGGAGACGTGTTTACAATTTGCAACAAAATTTCAAAGTGTCACACTTTTGTGTGTGTTCCAATTGTGGTTGGTCACGCATTTAGAGGTAAAGCTAGATCTTTCATTCTATTGTGATGATTTGAAAACTGCTATCAGCACACCTCAAAACAACAGCATTTGGTCAAATATATAAACTTTTCCAAATAAGTATTAGTGACTTTTAAAGAAACAGTGCACAGCGCATTTGTATAAACCGCCTGAAAATTGAAATGTCTTTATGAAATGTTTCCTTTTATATCTGTCATTAGAATAAATACGGAAGAAACATTGTTTGAGCTTCACACAAACTTCTGATATCCTCAATTCAGTCTTTACAGTCTTCTTCTGCAAATAATGATCACATGGTTGTGGCTTCAAAAAAAAAAGAAAATTCCTCCAGTGACATCATATCGAAAATGGTTGACCATGAAACTTTTGAGGCTTATCCTGGTACCTCATCCTGGTACCTCTTATGAGGTACTAGGTTGGAACTCCCAGAGGTTCCATGGTCAGCACTTCAAGAGGGTCAATAGTTGAGTCTTAAGCTGCTTCTATGGTGGGACTCTTTAGCAAGGAATCAGCGAGCGGATGTTGCAGACAGTTTTTTATGGTCTCCAGCCGAGCACTGCAAAAAGTGCGTCCATACAAATGTATTAACATCAACTTAAACACTAAGTCAACCGCAGGATGTTTCTGTCATCAATTCATAATGACAAATAATCCCGATTTCACAGTGAAGAAAAAAAAATGCTTTATAATGCTCAGAGAAGAACTAGGGGTGACAAACTTAAGGAAACATGCATACCGAAATAATTTGCCATCCGGATTAACACCGCAGTGTGCACGTAAGTTTGTATAAGCTTCGAGCAGAGTGAGTAATGAATTAAGTGTAAATGTACTTCCAATCAGTTTTTAATTTGTACAGGGAATTATCGGGAGTTTATGAATCGGAATTAGAAAAAAATAAATCGCTCAGCTTGGGAGCTCTATTCTGCAAAATGGTTCACGGGGAGTTGGTTTGAAGTGAGGAAGCATTTACTCTGCTCACATAATCTAAATTCGATGCCTGGAGAACATTCAGAGACATCATTCGGGAGAATCAACGCCCTAAAATCTGAAATGCTCAATGAACGTATATGTCATCGTTGATGATTCACTCCAGGCATGTGGTTTTGCTGTCATTCGTCTTGGGGCACTTTGCCCAAAATCATTAACAAAACAAAACAAGAAAAGAGAAAGGAGGGGGGGGGGGAGCTGAAGTGTAAAAAGTACCAGGCAAACTCAACCATGACCCTGACCATTCGGACAAGTACGGTGCCTGCTTCAGAATGAACCGCTGCGTGGAATGTTTTCAACATGGTGTATTAATTGATCATGTACCTAAGCACTAATGGGCAAATCTCCTGAATGTCAAGGTACTATTGTTGGATCTGCACCATAAGTCTTCCCTACCCCAAGATAGGCAACATGAATGAACGTGGCCCTGAACGACCTTACACCTGTTTTGCATGTATAGGTGTGGACTAAAGGGTCACAGAGGTATTCGCTTGACTCCATCTGTCATCATTGTTGGACAGAACGGAAAAAAAGTACAGATGAGTGCCATGTTAAACGAAGAACTGCCCGTGAACAGCTCAAATCACTGACGATCTACATTCTAGTGTCCAGATAGGAAAGAATTTGTCCTTCCTTTAGGGGTGTTTTAGTAAAATTCAAGAATAATCACCTTCATGTGACAGCACTCTGGTCGTTCTCTTGTGATTATTAAGGTGGGCTGATATCTGAGGGTGTGTACCTGTCAGATATTTGCAATGGATTGCACTCTTCATCAAGTTCAAAGACAAGTTCTCAGTGTAAATCTCAAGGCCATTGAGTGTCCTATACACAAATTTTTTGGTTTTTACAAGATGAGGATTTTTTATTTTGTATTTTATGGCAGTACAGGGGAAGATTATTAAAAACTATATATATATCCACAGAGAATGTTGCATTCTTTTATTGTGAGGAGCCATGGTTGACCCAAATGTTTCCAATTGAAGAATTCTTTATTTCTTGTCAAACACTAATACTTGTTAGTCACAAATTAAAGCAAAAAAAAAAACCCACTAGTTTATCCAATAAGCTTATAAAAAATCATGTGTGGCAATTTGGGTTGCACTGTCAAAAGTGGTGCAGTAATTATCATTTTGAAGCTAGAAATGTTGCAATGTACTTAACACGTTGTTAGCTTGAAAATGGTGATGTTAGAAGAAAAAAACAGCAGCAACCAAACAACATTAGAGAAAGAAAAACAAATCTTTGAAACGCTTCTAACAAAAATGCTGTTCCGTGGCAGCGCCGCAAGAATAACCACTAAAAATAAAACAATTACCATTGCCCCCAAGCCACTCTGCACTGTTGCAACGTGTTCGCCCCCCGACCCCACACCATGAAAATTTACCAACCTGTACTATTGTCAAAACCTTTTAAGATTTCTGCTCAAGTGCAAGTATTACAAGAGGTTACCAAAGAATTCTCACCTATCATTTAACACTGCCTAAATCCCTTGTCATCAGAACAGATAAGTCATTGGCACTACTACGCTATAAAAAGTCACAGCTCACAAGCTAGGCATCCTGTGTTAGTCAAGTGTGCTGTCACTTTTTGAGGGCTGCTCAAAAAGAAGGGGGGGTGGAAGGCATCCAAAGAACCAAAACAGAAGAAAAAAAAATATTGAGAAAACCACAAGGGTGGATGATGAGAGAAGAAAAAGTGGAGGACTGGATGATATTCATTGAGTCTGCTCGAGTGGACCTGTGAGGTAACTTGATGACAAGGGGGGGGGGGAAATCACGGGAGTATGTCGTAGCGGTCCTAGAAAAATAACAGTCCCAGAGTCCATGAACCGTGGCTGGGAATACAGTCAGAGTGGAAGTGAACGACAATCAGACAATATCATGGCTGTCTGTGCACCCTCCCAACGAGGGGGGAGGGGAGGTTGAAGGGTCAGTGACCCCAATCAAGGGGATATCGCTCAAAAAGATGATGCCGTTTTACGTTCTCAGTGACAGATGAGAAGAGGGGA